>BGNK01000874.1:113495-191766 GCA_003297005.1 Symbiodinium sp. clade A Y106
CCCCCCCGCAAGTAAGAAATTGAAGCTGGGAATGTGACTTGGGCAGCGGCGTACAAGGTTTTTTTGGGTAGGTCAATTGTGGCCGCGTCTAGGTTTAGGGTTTGGGGGTTTAGGGGTTTAGGGTTTAGGGTTTAAGGTTTGAGAGAGACATGCCTTTTCTCGGTTGCGGTCGGTTAACAGTTCGGCGGCTTAGGGAATTGGGGTTTGTGGCTGGGGGGTGGGCTGAGCCGGGTTTGGGTTCTTAGTGTGAGAGTTGAGGGTCTGAGGTGTAATGTTTTTTTTAGTGTTCACGGGGCATACTGCATACTTACGTACACTAACTTGGGGCTATCCTCACTATAACCCTGGCTATCACGTACAGTACTAACTGTTCAGCCCCGAATATAATCGAGGTAAGGAAGCCGCTGAAAGCCCTTTGCGCGGGAGAACTACCAGTTCCGCCGCAACGGCTGCATGAGTACTCAAGACTTTCGAGCTTTATGCTGCGATGTACGCGAATTATGCATCTTTTTTGTATAGATGCTTGTATACCGTATACCTGTGTATGCACAGACAAACACAAAGCACGTAAGTATCCGAAAGCACTCATCGCTTTACAAATTAGTCAGGTCACCACACCCTATAGGCCCTAGGCGCTGAACCTAACATCCCAAGCCCTGTGAACCCAAAGCCCCCAAGCCCTAAAACCCGTGTAAAGCCCTCTACATACATATATATATATACACGAAAAAAGCCCTCAGAACCCCTTGTCCTGATGCTCACCCCTATTTCTGTATGGTTATAGTATGCCTGATTCCTAAATCATGTACACCCCTAATGTCCCGATTCAACTGTGCGAGAAAAGACAGCGCAGATTCTGGGACCCAATCTTGCCACCCACGTTCGAACTAGTTCGGGACCTGACTAATTGAGATTTACGGCTGCCGGTTTAGGGTCTGAGGCTTTGGAGTTCAAGGTTGAAGTTTTCGAGCTAAAGGTTCAGGGATTAGGCTTTATAATGCTTAATGATTGAGGCCATGATATGAGGGAGGCCGGGGTCGTAGGTAGAGGTCCAGCCTGCAGCTCAAATACTATCTGGGAGAACCCTCCCCAAAACGTCCAAACACCTAAAACAGTAAAACCAAAAACCCCAAAACCCTAAACCAAAAACCAGCTTCTGTGCTCGGGGCCTCCCAGCGGCGAAGCTGGAAGGCTAGGGTGCTCCTAGCCTACCGACACCGAGCAATGGAAACGTTCGTGGGAAGCTCGGCAGGATCTACCCTGCAGGAGNCAGCTTCTGTGCTCGGGGCCTCCCAGCGGCGAAGCTGGAAGGCTAGGGTGCTCCTAGCCTACCGACACCGAGCAATGGAAACGTTCGTGGGAAGCTCGGCAGGATCTACCCTGCAGGAGAGACTGGAGAGCCTTCGCAACGTCGGCTGGATTACGTCAAGGGTGATTGAGGAGGTGCAGCTGAACCATAGTTTACCACGGTGGTTCAGATCAAGCAGATGCACACAACGCACCATGGCATTGTGAAGTCTGTGGACCTGAGACTATCCAACGACATGAACCATGTACCTGTATGCCGGAGACCAATCACAACTGCAGAAGAGATGCCTTTCGATGCTACAAGCTTTGGAAGGAAAGTTCGAGCAGGAGAAGTGTACATGTTGGTTGGGGCAAAGGTGCTACTGAACCTACAGCGTGAACGATCCATTCGTTTCCCGCCCATCACGGAGAAAACTGCATCAATCCTTTTGCCCTCCAAGGAAGATGTGATAGTATCCATGATGGAACTTTTCAGTGGTGGTTTTCAGCCGTGGACAATGGCCAGTACCATGCTACCGATGGCCAGTGTCCTCAGGGTCGACAATGATGGAATGGCTATTTCCTCTGTCCTCCTGAATGACAAGGACGCGGTCCTGTACGCCATGGACGAAAGCCAAGAAGACTTCTCACTCTTTTGGGGTGAAGTGATTGACCTCCGGTGGGTCAAGGCCATCCATGGAAAAAACGTGGAAGTGGCCTGTGCGTCTCCACCCTGCTTGGGCTACCGAGCTACGGGAGAAGGTGATGGACTCAGAGACGGAAGAGCATCGGTGGGCTGGATGCAACTCTTTGCCATTGCCAGGTTCACTCAACGACGGGCCTTTGTCATTGAGGCACTTCCGGGCTTGGCAACACACGAGGACCTCGACCTCATCATCAAGATCATGAGATGGGCTGGCTATGCAACGATTTGGCATGGTTTCGTTGATGCCCAGAACCTGGTCCCGGTGGAAAGAAAGAGATTCTTTTTGATTTGCTGGAACATGGCGGATGAGGCCTCCCTCAGCAGACCGTTCAGGCTGATGAACTATGGACCGAGAGAACCGAAGCAATGCCACGATGTCATGTGGCGAGCCATGCCTGGAGAAACGCTCTCTACGGTTAAACTTCGGCCAACTGACATCAGCAAGGTGACGAGTCGAGAACTCCTGCCAAAGTACCAGCAGAACATCCCTGGATCTCCGCTTCATATCAGGATTGTGAACCAGGCCAAACCTTTGCCACCACTTCTTGGGAACTACAGATTGATCCTCAACACGCCCTGGATTACACTCAAGAAGAAAGGATTGCATCTACCATTGGTTTTCCAAGGAGGTGATATTCGGATGATTTCCAGATGGGAGCTCCTCAAGGCCTTTGGATTCCCGGCGAAGACCATCCTCCCCGACAACGAAGACGATGCTCACATCCTGCTTGGACAAGCATTGACGCCTGCGCAAGCAATTGTGGTACTGCTCTCGGTCATCTGCCACCGAGCTGAGAGCACCTTCGACAATGAGGACATGACCAGGTACCTGGACCATGGGCTTCAGGACTTTGCGAAGACATGGGAACCATTTGCGAACCTCAGGACGATCTTCATGTCTGGATGGTCCATGCTGATTCGAAAAGATGTGGAGACGCCGGCCGAGATTGCGTTCCTGGAAGATCGCCTCAAGGCAAGCCACACCCAACTCCGGTACTTGATGTTCGGCAAGCAACAGGGTAGACAACACCCTCTTTTACCGGAAGCTTCAAGAGTATTGTATGATGACATGGTTGAGGACAAGACTGAGCCGGACCCCAAGGAATACCGACTCTACCAAGTCAATCATGGCTATTCAACAATCATATTGGATGATGAGGATTCCGTCATGACTGCCAATGACAAGATCGCCGAGTTCATGCTCCTCCCTGTCGCCAACCTCGCGGTCACTAAGATGTCCCAGCCGACCGGGGAGACCCAGAACTGGATCATTGCAGGAGAAATACCAGAAGCCTGGTACGACAAAGTTCTTGTGCTTGTTGACTCGGGAGTACCGGCAGCACATTGGATGCCAAGCGAGCTTGACAAGAGGAACCTCCATGACACCTTCGCGGACCACCACACGTCAATGCCAGACTTCATCACCATCAATGAGCAGGAGATCTATCATTGGCCAGTTTCTTTGGTTTCTGGAGATTTCCTTCGACTTCGGTGGGATGGATATTCGACAGACGAGGCATGGAAGGAGCTTGACGTCTTCAAGAAGGTTGAGGGGGCACAGGGGGAGCCTCCAAGAAGCCCCTCAGCAGAGGAAGGAGAAAGCAGTCAAGGAGGTCCCACAGATGATCCGGATGCTGATGGAAATCATCCCTCTGGAAGTGGTGCAATGGGCAACCCTTTGGTGGATGGAACCGATGATGATGGTCAAGCAAGGGACTCTATTCCTCCTACGGTACCCTATGAGGTGAGCCTCTCCCATGGTGGTGCAAGCATGGATGGCTCTGCACGCAATGTACCTGCAAAGCGGAGACGTACAGATGCGGCGAGGGACCTGGAACACCTACATGACAATGATGAAGGAGCGCCCACTATCAACTATGCCTCCCTATCCAGCCAGCCAACCGTGGTCAATGCTATCTACATGTCCTTCCAGCATCAGTTGGCCTGTTTCCGGAACAATGACGTGCGAACGCTGGAGAGGATAGCTGAGGATGAGTGGGGAGTGCAAGCCCACATGATCTACTTCACCGTTGGCACCAAGGTCCTCAGCCCCAACACAGGATGCAGCCAGGTACCCATTGGTGCAACAGTCATTGTTCGTGGCCGACTTCGGGGAGGTACCGGCCAGGCTCTGCACAAGCTCCGGACAATGCTGTCTTCCAAGGGGGTCCCAGAGGAGAACCTTCACAGCAGAATCCAAGAGATCAGGACCCATATTGGAGACGCTGGAATCAAGGAGGCATACAGCTCATGGGACCCTTGGGCACACCTTAAATCCAAGGTCCCCACGCGCCTCATCAAGGAGACTGAGCAGAAGAACAAGCCCAAGGCCAAAACCGTGCAGCCCGACGACCAGGTGGACCCCATGCAGGTTCACGACCCATGGCGCCAGGCGCTCAAGGAGAGAGGCACATGGAAACTGGAGACGACCTTCTTCAAGATGGAAGATGGCACTCCGCCGCCTTCCTTGGACAAGATCACCCATGGGGCGAAGGGCATTGCTATCATCAATGAGAGGGAGGCGGAGCTCCTGACACAGAGCCAAGAATTCATGAGCGATCATGAGCTTGCAGCCCTGGTGGTGGGATCCAGGATCCAGAACCCGGGACGTTTTACCATCAAGGAGGTGGAAACCCCCTGCCGCAGCAAGGACAATGACAGAATTCTGGTGAAAGCTCAACTCCTCAATCTGGGTGCCAAGCAGATCTCACTGCAAGATGAAGGAAGTGTTCTTACAGTGGACGAGATTGATGCCATTGCAGTCTCCTGTGAAGCTATCCATGATGAGATGGAAGACTGGGATGTATTCTATGAGGGACCTGTCAAGTACCTCAAGAAGCATGCCCAGTGCCTGGAACAAGGGCTCATTGGAACGTGGGCTCGCAAGTTCTTCCTCAAGAACAAGCCCACCACTGATGGCAAGACCGCGCAATCATGCTACTTCCTTATGAGGATCAAGAGGGAGATGATCGAGAGCCTCCTCAAGATGGTCATTCCAGGTATTTATTTCTCTCCAAAGAGCGATACAGGAGCGCTGGATCCAGATTACAAGGTGATATGGTTCAACGACCTCCCCCTGCCGGAGCTAGCCCTCAAAGCGAACATGGAACAACAGGCCTATGGCATTGTCCGGAACAAGGGGGGCCATGGGATACGGGTCAAGTCTTGCGACTTCACCAAACTCAAGCAAAAATGGCAGCCAACCTGGAAACCCATGGAGAACACCCCCTACAACCTCCAGGTGAAGATGTACTACGAGCTGCAAAACATGCCGCTATGCTGTACAAAGGCAGAGGTCCAGAAGTTCATCAACCAGATCAACTGGGAAGCACTAGCTATGAAGCAGACCAAGCCCAGGACGTGGCTGGTGGGAACAGCTAGCAAGCCGGACAAGCTGGTGCACCTGGCAGCGCATGGCACGGTCTTGATTGCGGAGAAGACCAACAAGGGAGCGGGCAAAGGAAAATCTGAGGGCAAAGGTGCTCCAGCCAAGGGTAGACCTTGGTGGGTGGCGGGAGCCTCTACAACTCCCCTTGACATGCTTAATAAACAAGGCCACCAGGGACAGAACCAGATGGCGATGGATATGGACACCACCGACCTCGAGGACCGGATCCAAAAGAAGATGGACCAGATGCACCAGGAATCCATGGCCACCACAAAGCTCCTACGCCAAGACTTCATGAACTTCCAGAAGGATGTGATCACCAAGCAAAAGGAACAGCAGGGCATCAACGAGAGGGTCCAGAGCAGCCTCCAATCGCTGACGACGTCCCTCTCACAGGAACTCACGCAGTGCATCACGACCGCTATGGCTTCCCAACGAGCGGAGCTGGCCAACGATATGAAAACCTCCCAGATTTCCCTCAAAGAGGAACTTATGGGTGAGATGCGAACCCAAATGGGAGCGATGAGGAAACGCACGCCATCTCCGAAGACCAAGGAGGATGAGGTGAAGAAGGCCAAGCAGTGACAGAAGAGGAGAAAATTAATTCACCTGGAAACCCTTCTGGGTGGTTGTGCAAACAAGCCTGGCAACAACGACCGTCTGGGCTATGACATGCAACCCCACAATGGCGTGGATGAAAGCAGACAAGCTGGAAAGAGCCGTGAGTGGGATAATTGGAACTACAATTTGTGGAATTCGTGGAGTTTTTTGTGGGAGCCATCTATTTTGAGCGGCATTTTGCTGCCAAGGCCATGGTATGTGGCCACCAGAGTGGGAGAAGCGAGCAACCCTGGACCGCCGTCTATGATGACCTTCTCGGCAGTGAACACCCAGTCTCTCAACTCCTTTGTGGATGACGGCAGGGCTACCTCGACCCATGCAGATGTCCTGGTATTTACAGAGACAGCAGCGACTAGCTACGTACAGCAGAAAACCCTCAAAGCCGTGAGGAGGGCTGGTCGTCATGCAGCCTTTGGGAAGCCAGTGGGCAAAAGGATTTTCTGTGACCATCGCGATTGCGTCACCAAAGGTGAATCACAAGGTGCAGCGATCGTTTCCTCGGCGCCTTTGCGAGCAAGCTTTACCAAGTGGCCAGCCAATATCTGGGAATCGGCCAGGGTGGCCGACACCTTCATTGTTGCCGATGGCCGTCTCATCCTGGTCATTGCTATCTATGGCTACCACCAGGGATTCCAGGATGCACAAGCAAAGAATGAGGAGTTACTGAGAGCTGCAGCTGACAAAGCATCGCAAGTCAAATGCCCTGCCCTTATTATGGGAGACCTCAATTGCAACATTGAGGCCCTTGTGGTATGGGACGCCATGAAACAGGCAGGCTGGACAGACGCTGCAGCTCTACAGAGCACAAGAGATGGGAAACCTGTCGAGAACACCTTCCAGAACACCTCCAGGCTGGACTACATCCTCTTCAACGACATGGCGCTCCCAGCGTTTCAATTCTTCAGTGTATCAGCAGAGGAAGAAAGCGACCATAAAGCAGTGCATGCGACTTTTCAGTGGGATAACATGCCAAAGTATTGTACTACCTACAGAACACCCAAGGACTCTTCGTACTTTGGCCTCTCTGCTGCTGCCCTTCAAGAGGCCTACGTCCCTGCAAGGAGTTTACACCGTATACGCCAAGCATTGGAAGTGGAAGATGTAGAGGAAGCATGGAACTCCTTTTGCAAGGCCTTTGAAGATGCTGTATCCTTCTCTTTGGAGAGTAAGACTGGCGGCAGACCTGGGAAGCTCTTTTCCGGTCGAGGTAGCACCACCTTCCTCAAGCAGAAGATTTGCCAAAATCCCCCCAAGGCGGCCCGACATGGAGAATTCCAACCAACTGGGGACGATTCAACACTACAGCTACGCCAAAGGATCCGCCAAATCAGAAGATTCCAAGCATTTCTGGGACAAGCCAAGGCTGCAACCGCGGCCCTGGACCACGAAGGAAGGCATCGTGCACGACAAGCTTCGATGGAAACCTGGAACTCCATCTGTAATGCAGCAGGATTCCTTCCATCTTTCCAGCAATGGTGGTACGCAGAGCATGCATGTTGGTTTCCACAGGGACCCCCGGACCCAGTGGTGGCGGAGTTGATGCTTAAGACCCTCAAAGAAGATGAAGTACATTGGAGAAGCAAGCAACGTCGAGATCGTAATGCTTTGCTTTCAACAGTTTTCAGTGAAGATTGGAAACTTGGAGGGTCTAAGCACTACAGTGCCATCCGACCTGCAGGAGCACCCAAAGTGGATTCGCTCAATGTGGTATCTGACCACAGAATCTTGACCCGGAGATCGCGTCGAAAAGGATCGCAAACATGCACAATTGTGGATGATGACCTTCAGATGGTGATGGTGGGATCTACGTGGAAACAAGGCAAAGCAGAAGCACAAGTACAGTCTATTCAAGGGGGACAAATACAACTTCGAAACCTTAGAGGCTGTTTCGTTCCGGGAAAGATCTCTCAATACAGACCTACTGCGCACCCAGAACACATCCTCAAGGCTGCCAAAGACTACTGGAGTACTTATTGGAACCCGGACACTGCTGTCGATGCAAATAAACCAGAGGTTTTGCAAGCAATACAGACGCTGCCACAATTGCCAGAATTGGATACCACTATAAACCAAGAGGACCTGGAGTGGGCCCTCAAGAGTCTCTGCTCCAAGAAAGCCCGTGGAATGGATGGTTTTTCCAACTTCGAGATGAAGAATTTGCCCCGAACCTTGCGACCTTTTTTATTGAGACTGTTTGACTTATTCAACAAAGGTCTTTGGCCACAGAATGTTAGCCAAGCTCGCATGGCCTTACTTTACAAGACTGATACTGTGGGGGACATAGCAACAACGAGGCCTATCACGATCTTGGCAACGATCTACAGAATCTGGGCAAAGATTGTCACCAGAAAAATGCTTACCCATATCAAACCTCATTTGCCGAGAACTTTGTTTGGGTCTGTACCGGGCAGAGCTGCAAATGACATGGTTTCGGTGGTTCAAGGTCAGCTTGAACGTGCACTTCTACAGGACCAACCACTGGCTGGCGTTTCGCTGGACTTCTCCAAAGCATATAACACTTTACCACGGCAGATCTTGGAGAGGATTAATCGTCGCCTGGGTTTCCAACAAGTATGGCAATCTTATTATCCTTTTCTACAAGGCCTACAAAGATTTTTCACTTCGGGAAAGGCATGGGGCAAATCTATACAATCAACTACTGGAGTTCCGGAGGGATGTCCTATCGCGGTGGTACAGATGATTGTGTTGACCTGGACTTTTACCAGTTTTTTGCTTGATCAAACGCAGGTCCCGCTTTATACCTATGTTGACGATTGGATTCTTTTATCGGCCGATCTGGAGAAACTTAGGGACTCCATGGTTCTTATGGAAAGAATGGCTACAAAATTTGGTCTACTTCTATCAACCAGCAAGTCAGCAGTCTTCGCTACATCTAACAAAATTGCAAGACGTTTCCATGGACTGATGACAGCCTCAGGTGTGAACATGGACTGGGGAAAGAACTTTACAGGTCTGGGGGTCAACTTCCAGACAGCCAAGATGGCCTCAGTTGGTACGCGAAATGGGAGATGGGAGAAAGCCAAAATCTTGTTGGACAAGCTGCAGTACATGTGTTGGTCACAGCAGAGAAAGACGGATGTCATTATGCGAGGTGTCATGCCATTGATTTTCTATGGGGTGGAGAACTTTGTGGTGGGAAAAGACTTCATGCGGGACATCAGGTCCAAGTGCAACCATACAGTCTGGGGAAAGAAACAGTACCACCTCCATTTCCTCACCCCTTTATTCTCTGGAACTATCTATGAGCCGGTCATCTTTACTGCAAGGAGACGTTTTGCTTCATTCCTAAGGTCGGTGGCCCTTGAAGCGGAGATGGTCAAACAGAATTGGAAGTTATCCATCCAAAGGCAGTCCTTTTTCAACAAACGAACAAGAGGCCCTACCTCAATCCTACAGAACCAGTTGCATGGATTGGGATGGGAAATGGCAGAGGATGGCCAGTGTGTTACACCTTTGGGACATTCTTTCTGTGTTTGGGACATATCAATGGCGCAGTTTCATGACGCGATACAGTTGTCATGGGAGGAATCATTGTTGCAACACTTGAACCAAAAGATAAATCTACTTGACATTGATTCTTTCTCTATCGAAAGGACGTTGGCGGCTAAACACACAGATCCCATGATAAATGGTTTCTTGAAGAAAGTAAGACTGGGAGGCCTTTTCCCGAACAACAGGAAAACCCACATTACCAAAGAAGAAGAAGAAGCTTGCCAGTATTGTGGATGTCTAGATACCTTGGAACACAGGGTGTATCTTTGTCCGGGGACGGAGCATATCCGAAGCAAAGAGGAGTGGTCTTGGATTTCAGAACAGCCGAAGTTTCTTATCCTTGGCGGGTTGTCTCCGAAATTACCTCTCATCCAACAATACAAAGATGAACTTGATGCTATCCCAGCGCCCCAGATTGATGTACCAGATGACACTTCAGATGTTTGCGATTTCTTCACGGACGGCTCGGCAAGTGACTCATCATGCCCGGTCATGCGTTTGTGTTCCTGGTCGGTCACCCAAGCTACGCACATGACCAAGGATAATCGCTTGATTGCTGCAGGAGTATTGCCGGGTCGTCTACAGACAGTATTCCGAGCAGAACTATTTGCGGTGGTTGTTGTATTGGTCACGCGAGTAAAGGCCAGGATATTCTGTGACAATGCTGCAGTGGTTAGAGACATTACACACATCCAGCAGCATGGCTACCAGAGCTTGAAGTGGGCCTCACACCCTGACAAAGACCTCCTAAAAACTGCTGCTACCTTCTTGTCTGGACGCCTAGCAGGTACTGTCTCTATACAGTGGGTCAAAGCACATAGACAGATCTTTCAAGCGTGCAATGCCTATGATCTTTGGTGTATTTACCACAACAGTGTTGCAGATGAACAAGCCCGCAGAGCTATATCTTTATGCCCACAAAGCGTTTCTGATTGCCGAGATAAACTGAGGCAGGAATTGAAGCGAGATGTTCGTATCAAGACATATGCAGCTGATATTCTNTGATATTCTCCGACAGGTGATGGATGAATTTTAGATGACTCCCAAACTGCATGCAAAGGCTGTGGTTGTCTCACGTGCTTGGACACCGGGGACTTCCATGTCAAGGGTGAACCTAAACCAAAAACCCTAAACCCTAAGCCAAAAACCCTAAACCCGACACCATGAATCGAGACGTGGCGCTGTGGGTCACAGCACAGACCTCGCGACCTGGGTCTGGTTTTCGGTTTCGGGGTAACACGGGGATTACTGTTTAGTTGGGGCACGTTAGTGGCTTTAGGTTTACTTCGGGATTTAAGGGCTGGGGTCTCTGGGGATGTGGGTTTTAGGCTTCTAGAAAGAAGTTTGAGTCCGAAGGTTTGTCTGGAAGACTATGGAAGCCCTGGCCAAGGCAAGGGAGTGGTCGTTAAATCTTGATCCAGATCTGGGAGTTTCCGAAAATAGGGGACCGTAATATAGTACCCTAAATAGTAGGATCCTTATTACAAGGACCCCCAAATAAGGTACCCCTATTTTCGGAAACTCCCATGTACAATACGAAAGGCAGCTGACTAATAAAACCCTCTCGCTTAGCAAGGATTGTACCCTGGATCCTCATGTTGGCACCTTTGAGGGATAGGGGTATGTAAGTTTACAGTAAGGCTGCCCCCCAAAGCCCTATGTTTTCATACCTCCCGTTCCCTGACCTGCGGAGTCTTGGGTTTACCTAGAACCCACAAGGTAGGTAAAATAATGGCCCAAAACCTAGAAAAGGCTATTATTCTACATACTTTTGGGGTCCCGGTAGGGTGGCTATAGCGAATACGCTGCTGTTATGCCGCGATTTGCGATTTGACATCAGCCCGAAACTTTTTCTGTTAGTGTCGAGAATACGGACCTCCAGCATGGACTAGACTCTAATCTTTCAAGAACGACGCCGGAAAGCACCCAGGAAAGCACACTCAGAACCATTTCAAAACCCTTCAAAAACTCGCTTACGAAACCCTTTCAATTGCCCTTCGGAAGCCCACTCGTTCCGAAGTCCATCACCGAATATGGAAACAATTCATGGAAATAATGCGAACAACCTCACTACCAACAACCTGGTTCTCCTCAAACTGTTTCACATGAACATCGACCATCTCTAACTATTGCCAATAATTAAGTTACGGGAAACTCACGCTCTGCCAGGCTGAGGATTGCATTAGGAGTCGAGGGTTTAGGGGCAAGGGGTTGGGGATAGGTTCGGGGAGTGTGGGGTTTAGGGTTTGGGGGTTTGGGTTTAGGGTTGTTGGAAAAAGGTTTCAGCGAGTGGATGAATGCCTCAGAGCACTTTCTCCTGTATATACGTGTAAAATATAAACCCAGAATTTGTGAACCCCGAACTCTGCACCCGAATTGTTAAGTTCTGAACCCCTAAACCCAGAACGGCGAAACTTGAAACCCCCAACGCTAGAACCTAGAATCCAAAATCCAAAACCCTGAACTTCCAAACGAAAGCCCTGAAGCTCTAAATGACTGAACACCAAGCTCCCGAAACAAGAACCGACGTAAACCCCATGGTTTAGGGTTTAGGGACCTACTAGCCCTGAACTTAAACAACAAAACTTGTAACTTTTTAGATAAAACCCTCGAGACTCTTCGAGAACATCCAGTTGCAGGCAAGGCAACTTGATCGCAAGCTCCAGGAATCCTTTCGAAAGTCAAAGCCGTCCTGCTTAGAGTAAGGAAACATTAGGGTTCTGAAGGGATCTTATAGGGGTTGAGGATTTAGGGCCTTGGGGATTATAATATGGGTTTGTATGGTTTCATAAGGGTGATGTGTTGGAGCTTAGGGATTCGGGTGTACGGATGCATAGGATTAGGGCTTAGGGTGAAAGTAAAAGTATATAGGCAATTGTACCTAAACCCCAATCGCGAATCCCTTTTTACAAAGCCTAAGCTCCTAAATGTGGATATCCGGGCTTGTGAAGGTTTCGGGAACGTCCTGAATTCTGAAACTTTGTAGAGCATTTACCGGAAAAAGGGCCCGGAGTTTTGTAGACTACTGTCGTTTCAGAAGAGGGAAGAGGGGGCTATATTGGGGCGCCATGATGGTTTCAAGGGGAGTAAATCCGCTGCTCTCCTAACAAACATGTCTGCAGAGTAGGAGCAAGCCCAGAACGAACAGAAGGTTACAAATCCGAACAAGCGACCAGCAAGAGTCACGGTTTACATGTTATGAGGATTATGGCTCTACCTAAAATCACCCTTTAGGGGTTAGGTTTTCTGGTTTAAAAAAACATGATGCTTACACACCCTGCACACACGCACGCAGCCAGGCCTTGACATCTGTAAGTCCATGGACTGCGGCGAAGGCGGATGCGAAAGACTGGCGTCGCGGAAGTGGAAACAGGTGCATGGAGACTCGATATGGCTGTTCTTCCGTTGCACATGCTTTATAGGACAGTCTGGCACATTTCAAGTTACTCATCTACAAGCACCCGAAACCCCCACCTCTGATACCGAAAGCCTAACTAGATCCTGGCCCTAAATCCTACCCCAAGCCGGGGAACCAAGTTAACTTTAACCTGGGTGCACTAGGTTCCTCACTAGCCTTTAAACAGAATCCTTACACCTTACACCCTTAAACATAAACCTCCCTTCCTCCTGATGCAAGGAAACCCCAAACAAACAAGAGTCCTTCCCCATCTGACAGGCTGATTAAGAATATGCGTTTTCGTCTAGAATTAAAGAATTTTTTTTAAAGAACAACGGCTCATGGGGTCTTCCGTTCCGGAGTCCACTGTAAGTCGGGTACACCCGCAATAGCGCGACCTCCGACCTACGCAATTTCGTGATGTCTTATGGAACTGTTCGAAATACTTGCAGACAGGGGTTTATGCAGATGGGCAACTCAATCTGTGGTTCAGGTTCAGTTCACACCTCCACCCTTTTCAGGGTTTATATAAGGCTCTGACGCGGCAGGTTTTGACGGTTATGTTGTCGTACGGCCCGTACGGGTGTATGGGATGGGGATTGACCTAGGGATTGCCTGTAAAATTTCATTAACTCTTTAAAGGGTCCCGGGTATACGCAACCCTTCCTATGGGAACCCTGGAGCAACCCTTACGGGTACAACTTGGCCACCCCCAAACATCCCCAAACTCCCTCCACCACCCCACCCCGGATTCTGCAACCCGTAGCTCCAGCTAAGCAGCTATAAAGGTTGCATTATCCGGCCCACCAAAATGACAAACAAATGACACCAAAATGACAGAACGGGCACCCATAAACCTTAAACCCTAAACACTTGAACCCTACACCCTAAACCCTATAAGCCGTAAACCCCTAAACCCTAAACCCTCGACCCCTAAACCCTCTAACCCCCCCTAAACCCTGAACCGAAGAAAGGGGAGCGAAACCTCCAAGTCTGCGCCCCTGCAAAGATCGTCTGCTCCTGGTCAGATCCCCGGTAGGCTTGAGGTTTAGGAATTGGGGTTTAGGCGGTTTAGGATTTTGGGGTTTAGAGGTGTAGGGTTTAGGCATTATGGTTTAGGGTTAAGGATTTAGGGTTTAGGGCTTTTGTTAGTTACTTGAGGGGCTGTTAAGAGTTGCGTTAAGGGCTGTCGCGAAGGGTTTATGAGGGATTGAAGGGCTTCACTGGGCTTATTGGCTTTGTAGGGTGGTAAGGCTTACATTGTAAGGTTTCCTTCAGGGGTTCCTTTAACGGCTCCGTCTAAAGCTTCAAGGGTTCTCTAAGGCTTTACGGCTTGAGGGTTCTATCTACAGGGATCTTGGGGGGGGTTTAGGGGCTTCAGTTGTTTGAAGCTTTAGTGTTTTTAGGGCTTACGGATAAAAGGCTCCACAACTTGTTTGATAGGGTGCTCTTTTTTACGGATGAGCTACTAGGATTTTGCAGAGTTTTTGTGATGTAAGGCAGGAACCTGATTCAGAAGAACCCCAAAATAGTAGGACTCATAGAGAGAACCCTAATACAGTTCCAAGGTTTCTTAAACAGGTTCCTACATTCTTATAGTACCCTTATACCTTATAGATCTCTTATCTGAACCCTTATAGACCCCTTTAAAGGAACCCTAAATAAAGGCCTTAAGGTTTCTTAATCAGGTTCTTACCCTTAGGTTTTCGAATGCACCTAGAGCCTGCAGCCTCCCCGGTTGGGATTCTTTGGGGTGGTATAGAGAAGGCTTAGGGTTTAAGGTTTAGGGTTAATGGTTTATGGTTTAGGGTTTAGGGGTTTAGGGTTTAGGGTTTCGGGTTCATGTAGGGGCCTCGATGATGAGGATAGGGTTTTGGAGCCCATTTTATGCCACAATTAAAATAAGGACCCCCCCCCAAAAAAAAAAAGTATTGGTAAGTAATTAGGCCCCTATATTGTAAAGAACGCTGAGGGATTTTAGGGTTAGCGAACATTGGTTTGGGGATGCGCGGGAGACACGTTATGTCAGGTCTTTGGAGCCATGAGACCTCCCAAGCCCTGAATAGCAAAACCAAAAAGCGCCGAAAAGCCGACACCCAAAGTCCGAAGCCCTGAAGACACCAATGTCCTGGTGCGATCCAGCCCCAATCCCCTTACCTAGACCCCCAAAAGTAGGTAAAATAATGGCCCAAAACCTAAAAAAGGCCATTATTCTACATACTTTTGGTGTCCAGGTAAAGCTTGAAACACAACAGCCAAACACCCCTAAACCCGTCTACAATCATGCAGAACCCTCCTAAAGTCCCCTCTCAAATCTTGAACCCGAAACACTAAAACCCTAAACCCTAAAGCCCTAAACCCTAAACCCTAAATATTAACCCCAAAGTGTTGTAAGAAAGCGCCGTAACTGCTGGAAACACTGCGCCACCCCAAGAGGCGGCGCCTGGACTCCGCGAGTGCAGCTCATCTGGGCGAGAGTGTCTTTGTGGCTTTCTGAGTAGTTGTCAAAATTATGGTCCGCTTTGGGGTACCCTAAAAACCCAACACCGCATAGCAAGACCTTCAGCATATCATGCACAACCAACAGACTCTAAACCCTACTAAACCCGAAAACCAGAAAGCCCCGACTATTGTGAATATAGTACATAGTACCATCTACCCCCGAAACCCGATTCAAATTATTAAGGCCATTGTGGTAATCCAACACCCGAAAAGTGTAAACCAACACACCGGACTTCCCTCCGAAGAACAAGCAATGCCTTCAAGGCCCATGCAGTGAACCTTCAGCTACTTAGTCGCAAACTAAGCCCTAAAACCTAAAACCTCAAAGCCCTGCAGGCAACCATATTCTGTTTATTACGGCCCCCAAAAGGCTCCAAAACTATTAAACCCTAAACCCTAAACCCTAAACCCCTAAACCCCTAAACCCTAAACCCTAAACCCTAAACCCTAAACCCTAAACCCTAAACCCCTAAACCCCTGAACCCCTAAACCCCTAAACCCCTAAACCCCTAAACCCCTAAACCCCTAAACCCCTAAACCCTAAACCCTAAACCGTAGACAGCCAAACGACCTCCAAAACCTCTAAGACTCTAGGGCCTCTACAAGTAAGACCTCTAAGACCCATATTTCAATATGGGAGTTTCCGAAAAGGGGATCTATAAGGGTTCTATAAAGGGTTTAGGGTTTAGAGTTTCCGAAAATTGGGGGGGGTACCTTATTTGGGGGTCCTTATAATAAGGATCCTACTAATTAGGGTACCATATTAGGGTCCCCTATTTTCGGAAACTCCCATATAGTACCTGACAGCAACCCACGTACGTGCTCTAAGTTCTACGGCCCCTAGATGATGATCCGATAATGGCCCCGACAACAGCTCCGAAGAAACCCTGCGCTAGCCCTATTGCACCTGCAAGCTCTAAACCTTATAAACCCTCAACCCTAAAACCCCAAAGACCAGAACCTATATGCATAAGCCATTTTGAGTCCAAGAGAGTGAGTAAGTGTGAGAGAAAGTGAGGCAGAGAGAGAGAGGTCGTGGGCTTCCGGGCCGATAGAGCTTCTGGAGCCTGGTGTTGTGGAAAGCCTGGGAAGTCTGAGATTCCGTTTCCCCTTCAAAGCAACGGGGTCTATATTTGGGGTTAAGGATTCTGTGGGTTAAGGGTTAATGGTTAGGGGCTGTAGGGGTTGTTTAGGGGTTTTAGGGGGTAGTGTGCTTTCTTGATTTACAGAGAGTGTGCGTATTTTTCTGATAGGGATTATGGGGTGTTTGTAGGGTGGCTATAGTGTTCTATAAGGTTGTATAGGGTGTGACAGGGTGTCCTCCAAGGTCTCGTGCAGGTTTACTTAGGAACACACCCTAAGTCCTGTGGAATAACTTCAGGTACGTTGCGTCATTAAGGGCTTCTGGGAAGCCAGGGAAACCCTAAACCCTAAACCCTATAGGGACCCTAAGTTCACACAAGGTTTTTGAGCTGAAGGCTAGGGCTTGTGGGGTTAAGGATTTCAGTTCCGGGTTCAAGATTTCTGGCTGAGGGTTTCGGGCCAGGGTGCCAAGGTTCAAGGAGGCCGTGGACAGGTTTCAACAACCTGGACCCCAAAAGTATGTAGAATAATAGCCTTTGAGAGGTGTTGGGCAATTATGTTACCTACTTTTGGGGGTTTAGGAAGGTTTCACAAAGGTTATCTTCTCGCAATCCAACCGTCGGCTGAAGGTTTGAGGCCATTGCGCGATGCTGAGCGGTAAGTGGCCAGAGCTTATCAGGCATTCCGGACTGGCAGAGATTGGCTCGGGTGCCTTCCAACATCGTCCTGATTTCTCGCCCAACAACCGACTTACTCTCATCCACGTAGGGCCTTGAGGTGTTGTGCCTCACTTTGTATTTGGAGGTGGCACTCTCCAACAACTGGGGCATTGTCGCTGTATACGATGCCCGGCCTCGAGGCATTCAGTCGACGATTCTGCAGCCTTTTCCTCAAAATCTTTATACGCTTTAGATAAAAGGAGGCTTTCTTTTTGGTAAGCCTGCAGAAGGTGTTTTCGTCAACCTTGAAGTGATACAAGAGACTATCGTACACTTCTTCCCCTGCCTTCTTTCCCGACAGATACATGTATCTCAAGCTCGTGAATCCGTAGGGTTCTGTACTTGCGGAACAGTGGGATCCACAGCCTCAGTAATGCTCAGGGGTCTGTTTGCAGCCTTGAGACCTTCCGGCACTCAAGTCCTGAACCTGCACATCTCAAAAAAAAACAACAAGGTTTCGGGTGTAGAATTTGCAGAAATCGAGGATGCAAGACTTGCGCTGGTCCTAAGCCACAACTAAGGGAGTAAGGTTTGTAGTTTTGCATCAGTAGCCCATCCCAATATCCTCGCAGATTTGCTGTAAAGTTCCACCCTACTCAGCCTCTTAAACCCTTTTTTTTAGGCCCTGAACCCTAAACCCCTAAACCCTCAAACCCAAAAGCCTAAACATTCAATGCCCTACACCCTACATTCTCAGCGCTGAGAAGCCTCTGCCTTGCCAACGCCCGACTTCCCCAGCTGTGGAGGCTATAAGCCGAACCCTTACATTGACAATCGGATTTTGGGGTAGGCTATGGTAATATTCTACGGAGGTTCCTTGGGGAATAAGCAAACATTCAGGCTTCAACATCCTGAAAGCCTTTAAGGAACATTGAAAGCACGCTATGAAAGCAACACCATCAAACCCCAAACCCTAAACCTCTAAAGGCACACTATCCCAATTATTCCGAACCCCACACAGACGGTCGGGGGGTCTTAGTAAGCAGTTCTTTGATAGAGTTATAAGTACCATAGCCCCAATTAGGATCCCTTTCACGATACTTATAACTCTAAACCCTAAACCCTAAACCCTTAACCCACTCTATACAAACACTACTTACTTGCTGAGTCCCGGGACCCTCCAAGTCTTAACCTCTGGGACTACACAAAGCGCGAGCCCAGAAGCTTCGAGGCAGCGTCCGAAACCTGGCTCGGTTCGGGGTTTATGTGTAGGCCTTGTGAAGTTGTTTACATGGTTAATTAGGTCAAACAGCTTTGTTTTGCTTTTGTTCTCATAGGGTTTCGAACGGGGTTCAGGCTTGGTCTACGATTGTCGTATAAGGATTCAGGCAGGCCTCCTGATTAGCGTTCACGTTTTCGGGTTGCGAGTTTAGGGGTTACGCTTTGAGGCAAGACCTAAACCTCAAACCCGATGCAAAGTCTGAGGACGGTTTGGAGATCATCGTCGTAACGCTCAGGGTTTAGGGCTTCTTACTCCAGTACCCCTGGGGAACTCAAGTTTTCACCTTTGGGACTGTCAAAAGTGCCCCAAAAATTAAAAAGGCTACAGTAAGGATTCATTGGAACAAAAATCCCAGCTCTGATCCGCCGAACGTGAGGCCTGAAAGCCTCAACGAAGCAATCTCAATCTAGAGAATGTAGAATCACTGGAACACCTGCACAACCCCGAGTGTTGCAAACCTGCCAAGCCCTACAACCTAAACATACACGCCAAACCCCAAACCCAGAACCCGTAACCCTAAACAACAAAAGCCAGCCCCCCCTCCCCAGATTGCCTTTTCGAGCTGGTCTGGTTCCACGATGTCGTCCTCGCGTGTCGGGCTTCGGCGGTTTAGGGATTCGGGTTTATTTAGGGATTTTGGTTTAGGGTTTCGGGATGAGTTCGTAGTTTTATGCCCCGATGCATAGTGCCTGCTGCACATTGCGTGTTGTGGCCACATATGACATGGCCCGTGCACGCTGCCATGCCCGAGGCCGCCGTAGATCCCGGATGCGAACCGCCCCTGGTGCCACCCTTGGTGGCACGGTGCCAGATAGGAGTTTCCGAAAATAGGGGGCCCTAATATAGTAACCTAGAAAGTAGGATCTTTTACTATGAGGACCCCAGGCTTCACCTCCTCCTCCTCCGACGACTAACTGGCGCTGGTCCTGTCTTGTAAAGGCGATGTACGCGCGACACAAGTCGCCTGTTGTGGTTAAGGCGGAAGCATGTTCTAGGAGGGATATTGCTCAGGGTTTATCACGGGATCCTTGGCTGACCCCCTTCGCCTGTGACCCCGGTGCTCTAAGAGATCTCTATATCGCTCTATATCACTCTATATCACTCTATATCTCTCTATATCTCTCTATATCGCTCTGTATCACTCTAAACCGCTCTAAATCGCTTTACGACAGTTTATATCGCTCTATATTCTAGATCGCTCCAAACCACTCTGAACAGCTTCAGAGCAGTCTGGTATACTTGCCCAGCCGACCCGTGTGCAAGCCTTTTTCTGCCCCACTTGGCAAACTGATAGTGCGCGAAGCCATGCAAGACGCAGCATGAACATGGATCGGTGCCCCGGTTAGCAACACGAAACCCAAGGAAACACACCACAGACTAGTGTGGTTGGGCTTCTTAGCATTGCCCAGTGTGAGCACTGAGCGCAGTTGCAGGGAAGATCGACACACAGTAGTACGGCACCCTCGTTCATGAGTCATGGCCGCGGCATACGGTGAGTGCCGCCTGTAGCCTAAGGTCACGACATTTAGGGTCTGGGCCGTTTCAGGAACATTGGCAACCTGATCGGCTCGGACCTGGATCAAGGATCGTTTAGGTCTGTAGTTCGCGGCTTTTCGCACGGAAGGTTGAGAGGGATTTAGAGTGGTTTAGAGAGGTTTAGAGGAACTGGGTCACATCCCCGATCCCTTGGTATTTACCACGGATCGGGGGTGACCCCGTTGCTCTAAACCTCTCCAAAACGCTCTAAGTCCCTCTCGGCCTTCCCCTCTACCCGTACAAAACGCTAACGCTGGGAACTACAGAGACGAACCCTTGATCCGGGTCCGAGGGTCCTGGCACCGTGCGGCCCCAGCCCTGCCCCAAGGGGTTGGAGTTTGGAGGACCACAACGTTCAACATATATAAATAAATAAATATATATATATATATATATATATGTGTGTGTTCTTCCCGCCCAAGCCCCGGCGCAGCCTTGGATTCAGGATGGAATCTAATTTGTTTAGTTTCGGGGTGGAGGGTGTAGAGGTTTAAGGTGTCTAAGGTTTGGTTTAGGGTTTCAGGGGTGCGGCTTGCGGGTGGGAAATTTTAGGTTTTCCGAGGCGGGTTGAGGCCGCTGCGGCTTCTGATTTTGTGGGATCTTGGATTTCTGGATATCCGGTTTCAGTTGCATGACAGATGCATACTGGGCCGCTGGATGGATAATAATGGACATCATGCTATGACTTTGCACATCATCTCTAAATACTTAGTGAAAAGGGGTCAGCCCGAAAGGGGTCACACGGGGACTCCCTGTGCTTAGGGTGTGGCTAGCCCGCAGCAGCAAAGGTATCCTTTTTCCGTTTCCGATATTCTCAAATTTAAGAAGGAATCCCCAGGACGAAAAGGCCACAAAGGAACTGCTGGGGCCCTTGTTAGAATTCAGGAGATACTAGAGCTGACGGAGTGGCCGCTTTTGCTGGATGTTGATGACCTCGGTGGAAACTAGAAAGCTAACATGATATATACGGAACCATGATCATGATATCACAGCTTGTAACACCGAATCCCTTAAAACCACAAACCCTAAAACCAAGCCACTGAACTTTTAAACCCCTACACCCAACCCTGTAAACTCCTAAACCCCTACGAACCGAATGTTTGCACTGTAAGGGTGGGCACATGCTAATAATGTATCCACCTGCAGTGCCTTCATAAGCATACTGTGCAAAGCCGACACACCATATTATAAGTCCAAGAAATATATCTTAATGAATGAACCCTAAGCCCCTTAAACCCTAAACCCTAAAATGCCTCTGGTAAATCCGGCCTCCTCATCGTCGGACAGCGGTGCTTCTGCCGCCGCGGGCGGCGCCCAGGCGGAACGTGCACCGAAGGCCAAAACCTGCCGCTTAGAGCTCAAGGTGTTGGGTTTAAGGTTTAGGGTTTTTGATGGGCTTTTGGGCTCAGGGTAATGAGAATAGGGTGTTGGGGTATACTGCAGTATTACTACAGAAGGCCCGTGCTTGGGCTTACGGGTTTTTCGTGTGCACGAGTTTAGGGTCAAGGATAACTGGTTTGGGATCTAAGGCTCGGGGCCTTGGCCCTGCATTGTAAACCCTAAACTTTGCGATCAAGGTACGTATTTGTCACTAAGCGCCAGAATAGCAAAATACACTCACCAATATTCCACAGCAGCCTAACATAAACCCTTCCTAATGCACATGGTTGCATCCGACACTTGCGTTCTTAGCTGCCCCTTTTATCAGGATTCGGGTTCCCAATGACTCAGGATTCCTGTTGAAGGTCCTGTAATTAACGTTCCCTCCCAAACTTCTATGAAGATTCCATAAGTGTTTCTACAAGGGTTTCTAGGGCAATAGGAATTCATTCCAGCTATCATCGAGCCGGAGCCCTAACCATAAACCAGTACTATGCGTCGGAGAGATCCGAGGAATGGGTTTCTCGGAGGCCGCGCACTATACGCTTGCAAGCAGGGATTTGGGAGTTAGAATTGCAGGTTTTGGACAAGAATTTCAAAACCAAACGGACCCAACTCCGACCCGAAATAGTGTAGAGATCCTTGCTACCAGCACCTTTTAATACCTGAAAAAGTGTAACCTATTTAGGGGTCCTCGGGATAACGGTGTTAACCCGTTAATTCGTTCCATCTCGTAATTTTATGAAATTTTGTTTATTGCCACAGCGCCAAACAGATGGCTCGCTTCACTTCATAATAACAACAAGAAAACGCTAGTATAAACAGGGGAGTGAAGGGGATATGGTTACAATTTATTCAAACCTCTGTGAATTTTGTCGACAAAGCATCTTCTTCCTCACGGCCCAAACGAACGCTGACCGAGTTTGTTCACATCCCGAATAAGAATTTGTTCGGAGAGAAAACCGCATAAATTTGATGGGGCTCTAACAACAGGGGCAGAGAGAGGGCAGCTTGCACAATCGGCCAACGACCGAAAAGTTTTTTTTCTTGAATGGCTTACACGAAACGCAACTGAGTGGCGATGGTTGTTGGTGATGGGGTGTTACATATAGTATGTGGGATGTTGTCATTGGTCTGGCAATTTTCGTTACAATACCAATGCCCAGCACCCAGTGCAACGTCTGCATGTTCCTGTACCTAAACGACCGCCATCTGGCGGTATGAGCAAATCTTCAATCAAACGCCGGAAAGCACAACTTCACACGGTTGAAGCCATGCAGACCCGAGATTTGCGCAATGATCATGCAACAGCGCACATCATGCCTAGATATTGGGGAAACTACAAGCCCAGTCCAAATGTAAGCCGAACTCATTGCATCACCAGGTTTTTAGAAGGATCTAGATGTTAGTTCGCCACTTCAGCTTTGCCAACAAGTGGCCGATTTGCAGGGGCTCCAAGAAGTTCCATGCACGTGTGTGTGTGTGTGTTGCTGTCACAAGGCTGGATGTCAAGCCCTTCAACATGCCGTGCAGAATCTTGTTGAAAAATAAAACCGAAATCCAGAACCCACTTAAATCAAATTTGAGGAAAAACGAAACATGTCCGCTGCTAGTTGGGTATATAAGCCGTACGACCTCGAACCATGGCATTGTCACCTTACTGCCCAAAACTTTTACGCTACGAAAAAGATGCACGTGCAAATTCACTGCAAATTCGCCGACACAACATGCTCTATCCTGGGCTCGCAGACGTCTGTGTTAAAAGCATCAGTCAGTGGTAACCACAGATTTACCACGATTGTATTTCTCAGGAACGTCATGACGGAGATGCACACTGATGGGCACAATGTACAGTTGTCCAGTAAGCCTTCCTACGGAGTTAACGTTCGTCTGGCTGCGCATGGACCGACATGGGTAGACCCTAAGCCACAAACCGAAATCGGAAAGATTGTACAGCTCAAAATACCCTCTTTTTGTCGATTCTCGCCACAGGCATGCGACGGCTCCCGGGCTGGGACAACGCTTCCAGGGTGCAATAGATATTGAAACCCAGCCAGACGTTCTAGTTGCATAGTGTGGCTTGCGAAGTAACATTGCTCAGTTGCGAAGTCCCAGTATTGTCCTGCACCCAAGTACTTGATAACCCTAAACTATAAACCCTATCATTGGGTCCTTTGAACCCGTGGGCCAGCTAGTTACTCTTTCTGTTATCCGACAGCAAACCGACGTATCAAATCAAATATTGATCACTTAGGGTTTTGTGGTTTAGGGCTCAGCTCTACACATCAGTTTGTCAACGATGGTGGCACGCTGCTTGCATTATACACGATTCAGTGCCATGCTACACCTCAAACACCTACACCCAAACCCTACATGCGATGTGAGCAACTACTAGAAGTCATATGGTCGGCTAGGTAAACCCCCATCAGCCGACCCCATTGAACCATCAGCTGCCCGCTGAACCATCAGCTGACCCAGTTGAACCACCAGACGCCCTGCCTTATGCTACCACACCCGCTTTCTTAGACATTTCAACGTAAAATGGCCTACGATTAACTGGGACCCTACAAAGAAGTATATTACAGTCTTGGGAGGAACACCCTCCCAAGAAAAGCGTATTCGCGATCCCTACGCAGTGCTACTATGTATTCAATTCATGCCCCTATATCATATAACGCCTAGCTGCAAGTAAACCCCAAGCCTTAAATTAAACTCTGCCGCCCTGAGCCCCTAAACCCAAATCCGAAACCCTAAACCAGCAATAATCAAAATCCTAAACTGAACTGCGCGGACTCATGGATTTCAGAACTGCGAAGCTCAGGAACCGGGGGCACACAACGAACCAAAAGGGCTTATAGTTCACATCCTACATCGCACTTATAACAGTGTATGGATTCTGATTAGGGATAGCCTTGTTATCATTACTAGGAATAGTTCTCTATGTCATTACTATGAGTGTATGATTCAAGATATGCAGCCCTCTGCGTTGCAAGGATCGTTTGGTCCAGAAGGAGCCTACAACTTTTGTAGGAACCCTATAAATCCTAACCTCTAAGTCCCTTATACAACCCCCATTACCCTCTAAAGAGCTCCATAAAAGCGCACTTGGGGTGTCCTGTCCTGACCTTCTAGAACCCTTGGAGGAACCCTCAAAGGGAACAGAAACGAACCCCAAAAGGGAACCCCAAAAGGAAACCCCAAAAGGAACCCCAAAAAGGAACCCCAAAAGGAACCCTTGAAGGAAACCCCCCAAAACAAACCCTAAACGAAACCAACCGAAACCCTAAACCCTAAACCCCTAATCCCTTAAAGGGGCTCGGAGCCCTACATCCTAAACCCTAATCCCTTATCCCCAAACCCTAATCCCTCAACCCTAAACCCTAATCCCTCAACCCTAAACCCTAATCCCTATAATCCCTCAACCCTAAACCCTAATCCCTCTAAACCCTAATCCCTTATCCCTAAACCCTATAATCCCTCAACCCTAAACCCTAATCCCTCAACCCTAAACCCTAATCCCTCTAAACCCTAATCCCTTATCCCTAAACCCTATAATCCCTCAACCCTAAACCCTAATCCCTCAACCCTAAACCCTAATCCCTTATCCCTAAACCCTATAATCCCTCAACCCTAAACCCTAATCCCTCTAAACCCTAATCCCTTAAGGGATTTGGGATATTAGGGAGTTGGGATTTGGGATTAGGGTCTAAACCCTAATCCCTTATCCCTAAACCCTATAATCCCTCAACCCTAAACCCTAATCCCTCTAAACCCTAATCCCTATAATCCCTCAACCCTAAACCCTAATCCCTCTAAACCCTAATCCCTTGTCCCTAAACCCTATAATCCCTCAACCCTAAACCCTAATCCCTCTAAACCCTAATCCCTTGTCCCTAAACCCTATAATCCCTCAACCCTAAACCCTAATCCCTCTAAACCCTAATCCCTTATCCCTAAACCCTATAATCCCTCAACCCTAAACCCTAATCCCTTAAAGGGACATGGAGCCTTGGGAGCGAACGGGCAGCATTCTGTGTCGTCTCCTTCGGGACTCGGGAAAGGCCGGTTAAGGGATTTAGGGGTTTAGGGGTTTAGGGTTTTAGGGGTACAGGAGTTTAGGGGTTTAGGGTTTAGGGGTTTGCGGGCATAGGGGTATAGGGGTATAGGGGTTTGGGGGGTTAGGGGTTTGGGGGTTTGGGGGTTTAGGGGTATAGGGGTTTTAGGGGTTTAGGGGTTTTAGGGGTTTTGGGGGTTTAGGGGTATACTGGTTTAGGAGTTTAGGAGTTTAGGGGTTTTAGGGGTGCAGGGGTTTAGGGGGTTTAGGGGTTTAGGGGTTTGGGGTTTAGGGCTTTAGGGTTTTAGGGGTACAGGGGTTTAGGGTTTTCGGGGTACAGGGGTTTAGGGGTTTAGGGGCATAGGGGTATAGGGGTCTAGTGGTTTAGGGTTTCAGAGGTTTGGGAGTTTAGGGGTTTAGGGGTTTAGTGGTTTAGGGGCTTAGGGGTATAGGGGTTTTAGGGGTTTAGGGGTTTTAGGGGTTTGGGGGTTTAGGGGTTTTAGGGGTTTGGGGCGTTCGGGCTTTAGGGGTTTAGGGATATAGGGGTTTCGGGGTTTAGGGGTTTTAGGGGTTTGGGGGGTTTAGGGGTTTAGGGGATTGGGGTTTAGGGGTTTAGGGGTCTAATTAGGGGCTTAGGGTTATAGGGGTTTAGGGGTTTGGGGTCTAGGGGTTTAGGGTTTTAGGGGCACAGGGGGTTAGGGGTTTAGGGTAAACTGGTCAATACCGGTACGTTACATGAAATAAAACAGTGCTTTTCTCTTAAAGCACAGGGTTTTGGGGGGTTTCAATTAGCCTTTATAGAATATGAGGGAATCTAGCGGCCTTTATAATCACTCTAGGGCAACCCTAAACCCTAAACCCAGGCTTTAGGTATACTATAGTAGGAGCCAGAAAGTTGGAACATCATTCTCTTCATGCCCTTAAGGTAAATGTAGAAGTGATCCTAGCACTAATCCTCCTAAACCCATGTTCCAACTATCTGGAGTTCACTACTAGTTCATGGTTGGGATAGGATTAAACATGTACATTTATATTCCTTATTGGGCTTGAGTACCCATAAAAATGTAAAATGCTACCCAACTAAAACAAAGACTATGGGCTATCAGGGTGGGTGTCTGGTTTGGGGCTTTCGGGTTGCCGCCGTCCAGGCTTCAGGATATCAGGGCTTCGCGTTTGAAGATGCTTAGGGGTTTAGGGTTTTGGGTTTAGCGTCTAGGGTTTAGGGTCTAGGGTTTAGGGTCTGGGCTTTAAGGTTTCTTTGAAGCCTTTATTGCTTAGGATTTGGGATTTGTTGTAGGGTTAAGGGTCGACTTAGCATCTCAAGGCACCTGGAAGGTGGTATCCAGTTCGGGGTATCATTGGATTGGGGCAAGCCAACCACGGTATTATATAATAGGGGTCAGTAAGACTATTCCCGCGTGATCCGAATACAAAAAAGCGCAGTCCACCCGGAAGAAGCATTGACATAATTACGGAACCGAAAAGCCTTATCAAGCTAGCACACAAATAGCCGTTGTATCACCGTAGAACCCCTACACCCTATCGAATCCGTATGAAGCCCCTCTGACTCCCTAAAAACGAAACTACAATGACGAGGACACGTTGAGCTGTGTCTGCAAAAAGCAATCTGATTCAATGCTCTACCTGAACTATACTGAACTTAGACCCCTAGCAAAAATGACAAATTTTGGCTGTTTCTTAGGGGAAAAAGTAACCAAAAACTAAAAGCTATGTCTAAGTACCCCTAAGTGAACTCTACGCCCTCATCTACAATACTGCAGCCTAGTTGCCAAAATCCAGGCCTAGACCCCAGAACCCTCGGGGTGTACGTTTAGGGCTGCATTGCACAACGTGCCTGCAAAACTTTCTGCTCGCCACTCCCGACCGCACGCCTGAGTCAAAGACATTTCAGGCTAGCCATGAGACGGCGCTGAAGGCTTCACAGTATGCGAGTCAAGCTTTATAGATTTGGAACGGGTTCTGTAGGGCTTTACGAGGTTTCGAGACATGAAAAGAAACTGCTCCCACGCCGATTTCGAGGTTTAAATCACATGGTGTCATGATGCAGAACGAAGGCTCGGAGAATGTACCTGTACTATGGACCCTAGCACTGCCGCATCCCGAGGGCTAAGGCCACTGCGCAGCACTGCCACAAGGCCACTGCCTTGGCTGACCCTAGGGCTCCAGTTACCCAAATAACGAGTTATTGGGTTATATATTGCCTAAGTTATTTGTTAATTAACTGACTAAAAAAATATGTATATATATATATATATGTGTTATGGGGCTTGAGCTTC
Source organism: Symbiodinium sp. clade A Y106 (assembly GCA_003297005.1). Taxonomy (NCBI): domain Eukaryota; class Dinophyceae; order Suessiales; family Symbiodiniaceae; genus Symbiodinium; species Symbiodinium sp. clade A. The sequence goes on from BGNK01000874.1 coordinate 141,201, forward strand.
GGACGTGGGTGCGTTTGCTTTGGAAGTGGGGGGAAGGTGAAACACGGGGATACAATTGCCCTTAACACCCCAAAAGCCCCACTTCGTGAGCATCTTTGGAATCGTATTGAAGAACTCCTTCTGACCTAAGCCCTACCTGGAGCCCGAACAAGTAGGTTCTTTAAGATCCAGGTAGCCCTAAACCGCCGTGGTAGTGGTGCTACTTCGTCCTTCCCTTTGAAGGAAACCCTAAACCCTAAACCCTTCAACCCTCACCATTCTCCTCCTCAGCCGCTATCATCCTTAGGCTCAGGATTTAGGACAAAACCGGATAGTGTGACTGATGCACTTTGCCTACTATAGAGGCCTTAATAATTCCCTATACTATTTTGGGGGCTCCTTATTATAACTATAGTATAATGGGCCCCCAAACTCTATTCTAATTACTAAGGCCCTATACTGTAGTACCCTTATAGATCCATCATGGTCACCCTCATAGACCCCTTTAAAGGAACCCTATTCTATATCTTAAGGCCACTCTATTACTCGCACGTCAAGTCGGCCAACCCCTGGTTGACCCGGGCTCTCATGAGGGTTGTCCTTTGGAGACAAGACAGGACCAACAACCAGAGGCTTTGAGGCGGCGGTTTGGCAACTCGGGCATAAGACTTTTCGGCTTCAGCTTGACTTGTTTTTTTCTGAGCTTCTGGTCAAGCGCGTTTTCGGAGTTTCTAGACGGCTCTGCAAACAAACAGACACACGACTACTAACCACAAACGCACACCCCGAAATCAAAAAACAAACACCTCCTTCAAACAAAAGAAAACTTCTGGGCATCCGGCGCCGGGCTTCCGCTCACCTGGCCCTGCTGCCGATGGCATTTGTGCCCTTGGACTTGGAGTGGATTTTGGGCTTACGGTTCATAGAGGTTTTGGGGTTGCGTGGTGTTCGGAGTTTTTGGTGACTCTGGGGTCTTTAGGTTTCTTGCTATAGGGTTTAGGGTTCTTGAGTCTAGGCCTAATAAGGCTTCGCAGGGTTTGATACGGGCATGTATAGGTTGCATCGGGTTTCGGCTGAAGCTTGGTGCTTTTGTACAGCTGGTACCGGTCTTGTTGGAGTTTTTCAGGTTAGGTTCTGCCCGAGTTGGAACGTGTCAGTCTTCTTACTGTAAGTGGCCCCTTCTTGAAGGTCTCTGTCTTCAGCTTTTGCCCAGCAATGGAGTGATTTGGGTTGGCGTCCCTGGATGCGGATGAACCATAATCCACACGCTGATATAAGGACCGTAGAGATCTATTCTAAGCCTCGAAGGAAACGACGCAACACTAGTTTATGTCAGAGGTCGTTAAACCAACCCAAAAAACTAAGAGTGGTGAAGTCTCGGCTTCCTTAGACTTATTAGAACTCTCTTCAACTCTACTCTGCCAGCCACAGACCCCCAATTCCCTGAGGCCCTAACCCTGTAAGAGCAGTCGAGGGGCCGCAATAATTGGAGTAGGACTCCTTAATAATTTAAGGGTTCTTTGAAGGGTTTTGGGAATATCGATATGAGCCTTAGTAATTTTGATGAATCTGCGGGCTACATTTTAGTATATGTGTATATAGGGTTCAGGCTTTGGATTATAACGGAATGGTTCTAGCCCATTCTGCGTAGCCCTAAACCCTTAACCGCAGCGAAGAATATGAGAGATGTCATGGATGAGTTCTGAAATCTGAACCCTATAGTTTTTTTCAATGTTGCCACTGTCAGTGCGGTAGTCTCACATATTCGTACCGGATTCTACCCAAACGGAACTGCCTAAACCACACCCGGTTTCTCAGGACCGAACCGAGACAAATGCTTCTTTAGGCAAGCGGGCGTCTCTCTGATGTTTGAGCCAATCTCTGCACCAAGGGCTTCGAGTTTAGGGTTTAGGGTTAGAGGTTTAGGGTCAGGGTTCAGGTTTTAAGGTTTATGGATGCTTGAGGTTCAAAGCTAAGGGTTGCGGGTATGGCGCTTAGGAATTACGCTTGAGTGTAAGATCCGATTTCAGTGTAACTGCAGGACTGTCATTCACATCAAGATGTGTTCACAGTATCCTGCAATGCTTACGGTTATCGTCGATGAGGCTTTAGGGTTTAGTTGTTTAGGGTTTAGAGTTTAGGGGTTTGGAAATAGAACTTACACTCAAGAGCAACTAGTTAGTTGGTCGAGCACGGGGTACCCAAAAGCCGCAGTGTGGTCCGGAGCCGAGGCATCGGAGGCACAGACTCGAGGGTGCAAGAATCTAGCTTATGAGTAGAATAGGTTTTCTTTGCCGTATCATATATCCCTAAACCCTAAACCCTAATAATTGTATATATAAATCTCCATAAACCTACAAGTGGAAGAAGCCCGACGAAACCTTTACTGAAAGGAACAACCTCAGAAGACTCTCCTCCCCTTTCAAGGTAAGCAACACATCTAATTCCATGGAGAAACGACTAAACAAGCAGTTATAAGAACTTCTGCCCCCCCCTCTCTCTCTCTCTCTGTCTCTCTCTCTCTCTCTCTCGCTCTCTCTCTTGCAGCACAGGGCCCAGGGTAGGGCACAAGTTGTTGAGAAACTTGAGGAACTCATCCGGGAACTCCGTGGCGAAGCTCTTTAAGGCCTTCTTGTGGGCCTCCGCTTGGGGTTTAACTTTTTGTGTGTTCAGGGTTTAGGGCTTAGGGTTTAAGGTTCGGGAACCCTAAACCTCAAGGCATAGGGCTTGGGGCTCTGGGTTAAAGGTTTCAGGGGTTCGAGGCTCAGGCCTTAGGGCTTGGGGTTCAGGGTTTAGGGCTTGGGGTTTCCGCAGTCTCGAACCGTCTCCGCTAAAGCCGAGCTTTCATCGTGGATCCGCGAACGAGGCTCCAACACTTCAGCCATCAAAACTCGAGTCAACTCAAGCTCTCGAAACTCGTCCCCCGACTCAGGCGCTTAAGACCCTAATCCTTTCTTGCACTTCTGATGCCCTCATCTCTTTAGGCCTTCGACCTAAGCCTTTAAGCATTCTGCCACGCCTGCATTCTTCCCGAACCCCATAATCTGTGTGTTCTGCCTAGAACAAATCCTGTAAGGAAGCCTGATCCGAAGGGCAAGCAGACTACATCTAATAGTGCAATAGAGAGCAAACCCAACACCCTGCATCTTACAAACACTTGTAACCTTAAACCCCAAGTCCTCAACCCTCAAACGGCAACTGAATAAGTTTCCGCAAAACTAAACAGAACGGCTTCGAAACAAACAGAAAGTGACAGAAGCCCTAAACCCTAGACCTGAAAGGCCTCCAAGGGAAGAGTTCGCTCGAAGAGCTCCTTCCGAAAGGGCAGGCGCACACATGCGTTGCCCGGTTCGGTAATGTAGAGCCCGTAATAATTAGAATAGGGTTTTGGGGGGTTCCTTGTTATAGGTATAGTATAGTATACCCCCAAACCCTACTCTAACTATTAAGGCACCTACAGTAGGTCCTTAAAAGAGAAAGGGATTCTACAGACCTTCTGCAATGTGTTTAAACGGTTCAGAGCTGCAAGATTAGTTGAACAGACATTTCGGTTTTTGGCTTCGTTCATGGTTGCATTTTGCTGTAGCATGTTTCATTGTTCATAGAAGTCTTCAAAAGGTTGTTTAATGTTTCGGGGTTTGGTGCTCAATACGGGGTATGCAGCTGTGCGCATCAGAAGGCACCACACTACAAACCCTAAACCCTAAACCACACACGAGGAAGAGCAGAGCCGACTTGCCAGGTGTACGGGCTCTGATCCCAAGTAGCCCTTCGGGGTTGGTTGGGCTTAGGGTTTAGGTCTTTTTTAAGGGTTGGGGTGCTCCATGATTAGATCGAGGAAGTCTGGATATGTCATATGTTGTGCTATCTTCAGAATTCGATCTAATGCATGTTTACGGTGCGACTAAAAAGCAATAAAATGGCCTTCCGACTGCTTAGGGCTGAAACGCTCGACTCTAAGCCTGGAGTGCAACCGAAATGAGTGAGCCATTTCGACCGTTGAATGCCAAATACCCTCATCGAACACTAGATTATGTGCAAGCCTGTGATTCCGGAAAGACAAATCCCAACCCAAACCCGGTCCATGATGGGAATCCGCAGCTGGTACTTCAGCTGCATTCGGATGTCGTAGTATCTGGGTTTTAGGGGTGACGGTTCAATACAAGGGACTCTCTAAATCTTGTTAATAGCTGGTCCGTGCTAGGATCCTACTGTTGAGGGCTTATTTTCGAGTGCATTATCCTACAGAGCTCTTGAAGGACTGTCTGCTGTACTCTGGCTGCCAAGGGGAAGAGCCATGTTGATATATCCTTGCAATTAAATTGCGGTCCGCATGTTATAGGTAATACTATGTCGCGGAACCCTATTCTAAGTATTGAGGCCGCTGGCTGGTAGTATCCAGGCGATGTGCAGATGGAAGCATTCTACAGAGATTAAGGGTGCTTGGGATGCTATTCGTCTCAGTCAGTCCCCGAATAGCAGTCTCTCAAGAGGAGACCCTCGAATCCTGAAAGAGTCATGTAGTTTTATGCGTTTAGGTTTTGGTGGGTTCAGGGGTTTAGGGTTCTTATTATTTGGGACCTACAGAAGTAAGCCCTGAACTTTCCACCGGGCGCATAACACTTGACTGACAATGTCAAACAAACCCTGACCCCTAAGCCTCGAACCCCTAAGCCTAAACCCAGCCTTCAGGCATACATGGAAGCCTCAGCTTCACCTAGCAATAGTAACTGTTCACAGAGACCTGGAGCAGGCGCGAGCAGAGAGGGAAGAAGCTCGAAAAGAGCGTGAAAGAGCAGAGGCACTCTTAGCCGCGTCCGCGCCTGCTTCATCTGGCTCGGCCTTGCCTTCACCCGCTTCAGCATCTGGCTCTACCGGCGCTGCCTCCTCGTCGAGCTCTGTTCTGTCCACTGTCGCTCCACCTGGCTCTACCACTGCCGCTCCGTTTGGTTCTGCCGCTGCCGCGCGAGCATCTCCGGCCCGGTTAGCATGGGCAGGTGGAGACCCAGTTCAAGCCAAGTCAACCAGGGTTCAGGGTGTAGGGTTTAGGGCTCACTGTAGCAAGGGGAGACTCATAGCACTGACAAAAGTGGCAGCAAACTTATTCTCAAATGTCCTGATATTTCGAACGACTTATCAGTCGTTCAACCTGCTGCATGTTTGAAAGGCCTCGACCCTGAATGCCAAACCTCAAAAACCCAACCCCAAATTCCAAAAACCCATAGCCCGTGGACCCGGTGTGCTTTCACAGACAACTCTGATGCAGAGCCCTTTGTAGAACCATGATAGAACACTAAAATCCGCATATATAGCGCTTAAACTACTATAAAAGGTAGTAATATGCTGTGCTGGTTAATACTAGAATACACTATGTAACATAATATCGCAAAATGGAATATGATCTGATACAGTATAATATGAAACATTGTGACATAATAAGTTAGAACCCATCAAACATTGTAACAGAATAAATTAGAACCCTATCGGGCTCTTCGTCTTGGCCGCCAGCGACTGCTTCGTCTTCTCCACGGCAGTGAAGACGCGAATGCACCTTGCAGGAAAACCGATACCCTGTAAACCTAAATATAGGGGCCTCAATAACTAGAATAGGGTTTGGGATACATTATGGTATATGTGCAATACGGAGCCCTAGCATCAGCATTGGTAATCATTCCGGCCTCTATAGTAAACCGTACCGTGTTGAGGTTCCTCATTCGGATTTCCATGTGTTTTTTCATACATGCCTAAACCCCAAAGTAAATAAAATAATGGCCCAAATACCCATAAAAGGCTATTATGCTAGATACCTTTGGGGTCCAGGTAGGTAGGTTCTGGGAGATGAAATCGGTTGTGGAGTGTAGGGTTTAGGAAAGTTTAGGGGCTTCTGTTGTAGCGGGCTAAGGTTCAGTCTTTGGGGTTTGTGCGTTGGAGGTTTGGTTTTGGGTTTAGGGTTCAGGGTTTAGGGTTCAGGGTTCGTGGGTCAGTATTTGAGTTCAAGGGGCTCGGCTTAGAAGGCAAGCAACCAACGATCTTCGCCGAGATCCCTTTAAAAAAGCAAGAACGAACAAAAATAAAACGCGAAAACGTATCCTGGGCACAGAGCCTTGTGACTTGAGGGGCTGATGTGATCGAAGTGTAAACTACTCTCTTTTGCTTTCTTGAAGGACCCCTACAAAGCGTGATATAGGGTCCTTATCCATTAGCATAGGGTTCTGAAGTAGATTCGTGCACAGGCATATAGCGACTGCAAGGGAAACGCACTAATTTCCATTCTTTCAGCCCCGTGTTGTATATGTATGTACATACATACATGCATGCATACATACATGCATGCATACATCCATACATTACATTACATTACATTGCATTGCATTACATTACATTACATTACATGCATGCTCACATACCTAGCATAATTATATACATAAACAGAAAGCTAAATAAGTAGATAGACAAGTAGATGTTACGGTTGAAAGGCAAGGACTCGCAAGATGCGAAGCCTCTAGAGACTGAAGGTACGGGGGAGGGTTTTCGGTTTCGGGCGTTTGGCTGTCCTGGGAACGCAATGTCAGATTCCAGTTGGGCCGCTTTGCATGATGATGATGATCATCATCATACTATTCACAAGAACCAACCATAACCATGATGAAAAGGATGACAATGATACCAGTGACGAGAATGTTGATAGTGGTAAGCATGACGACGAATATGTGTCTTCAAGACCAAGACGCCAAGCTCGAATTCCCAATTCGTCTGCGACGCGCTAACAGCTGGCACGAATCTCCATCACTTGGGTGCAAAACACCCACTACCAAGCAATAATGGCTTCGTGAACATGTGCCCAGCTTGGAGACAATATTCCAATACGGTGGTGAACTTCAGGTCATCACAAAACAATTGTTGAAACAACTCATGGCAACACGCGAAAGATAGGGTCAAGGGATGGGTGTGTGTGGGTAAGCAACTTGCTGACTTCGTAGCATCCCACCGGAGCTTGTGTTGAAAGTGATGGGTTTCCAGTGCCAAGCTGCTACATTCAGAACCAAAGGTCTAATCCTCCAAACCCAAATCCCCTAGACCTAAGCCTTATGCACCTAACCCCAACCTCATTCATCACCCAGACCCTAACCCCAAGACCCTAAGCCTCTAATCCTAAACCGCTAAACCCTAAACCGAGGCCCTCTATAAACACTAAACCGACCTCTAAACCCTAAACCCCTATACCAAACCTCTAGGCCCTAAGCCCTATAACCTCTAAACCCTTACTCCCGGCTCCCAAAAAAAAGCTCGTCTGCGGCCCTGACCCGGGAATGATACCGGAGATCAGGACCGGGGAATTCTCGACGAGGTGGCAGTAGCTGGGGTTCCTGGCTTCTGTGTCTAGATCTTTGTCTTCTTGAGGCCTTTTTCCTCGCGTCAGTTGGTGGTTTTGTTTTAAAGTGTAGTAACGGCCTTTCTCTTGGTGGGTTTAAGGTTTCGGAGTGGCTGTGGAAGTCCAAGCCGTGGTTCTTCGAAGGACTGTCCTCTTTGGCACAAAGATGTGCAACAATCCTTAATTTCGCGTGTCGGCACTGTTGCCAGGGATTGCAGCGGGATCCGCATTGGTTCGTGCGGATTCTGGATTTTGTCAAACTTGCGGAAGTGGCACAAATGCCGCCGAGCGTTCAGGATCCGTTCCATTCCGGCGAGCGGAGGTATGAAAGTGCTTTTGTTGCTCTAAACCCTGAACCACAAACCCTAAACCCTGAACCCGGACAGGTACAGCTGCTTTTGCAGAACAGACTCCGTCCCATAAACCCGCGAGGAGCCCATCAGTTCTGGGAATAGACCGTCTTGGCGGTGTAGGGTTTAGGGTTGCGCAAACGTTCATTGCATTGATGGTGTTGCAGCGCTGCAATCTCTCGCATTCTCCTCTCGACGAGCCCGGTAGGTTGAGGCAATTATAAACCTAAGCTAGACTGGACCCCCAAAATTTCAGGGAATTGGGACTAAGTGGTTTTTGTTTAGATCAGAGCTGCGGCGAAGGATAGCACAACGATTTTAGGTTTCCCCAACAGGGGGCTTATGAGCAATACAGGGGTCGGAATGATAACCAATACTATGTACTGCCTGATTCCCCTGGATAACAAAACATTTTGTATCTCTTCGTGTTGTTACCATTCAGATAGATCACTATGTTAAATCCCAAAGCCTTCAAAACCCTAAACGCTAGCCTCTTTGGGCCCTTGAGATCTCAACGGGATCCTGAATTCAAACTACGCAGGCTCTATATGTTCGCATAGCTGACCAAGGCCTGTGAAATCCTGTTAACACCCTCAGAAGGCTCTCTACCTAAACTCCTAAATCCTCAAGACTATATACCCTAAATCCTCAACCCTAAACCATCAACCCTGAACCCATAACTCCACACCCTATACCCTGAAACCTAACCCCGAATCCCATACCCTGAGCCCTCAACTTTAAACCCTAAACCTCACACCCTACTCTAGCTATGAGGGCCCCCTTTAAGGGTTCCTTCAAAGAGCCCTGTTAATGGCTATCAGGGTTGTGTGACATATGGGTAGTTGTCAAAATTAGGGGCCCCTTTTGGGTACCCTAAATACTAGGTGCCCTATGATAATAAGGATCCAGAAAGGGACCATAATTTTGACAACCACCTATATGTTTTCATAGGGACCCTTAGGGGGGTAGGGGGGAGGGGGGCCCCCCTCCCCCTACCCCCCCTAAGGGTCCCTATGATTTGAGAACTTATATTGAGGAACCCTCTGGGGCAGTATCAATCTCTTTTTTCGCCCCAGCACTACTAGGTTTCTGCCAGTACCCCACGGGATGACCGCGTGGACCTTGCACCTCCACGCAACTGGGTTCAGTCTCTATGGGGCTTAGGGTGGTGGACAAGATGGCTTCAAGAACATAGGTGGTGCTTGGTGATAAATCCGAGTAGCCATTCGCAGACCAGTACAACCCTAACCCCAAGACCTTAAACTCTGTAACCCTAAACCCGGAACCCGAAATTACGAAACCCTGAAACCCTAAACTCCAAAGCCCCAAAATCCCAAAAAACCTGATCCCTAAACCCCGAAACCCTCAAGCCCTTCAGAGCCCTTCAGAGCCCTTAAGAGCCCGAAACCCCAGAAAGCACTGAAGACCCTCATCATAGAAGCAGGAGCGACCCGATGAGACCCTTCAGGATCGTTGCCGCCTGCTCGGATCAGAGGACTCTAGCGGCTTTAGGGCTCAGGGTCTTTAGGGCTTTCGGGTTTAGGGTGTCTAGGGCTTTAGGGCTTAGGGTCTTTCGAGCTTTGGAATCTGAGGTTGAGGCTTTGCAGGCTTTTGAGGATTTGGGGTTCAGGGGTGTACTAGAAGAGCATCTTCAGGGTGCCTATCAGAACTGGACGCGTTTGGCGGCTCTGTGTTGGACGGAAGCCTTACATAATATAGGGGCCTAAGTAATTTATTAGAACAGGGTTTGGGGGAATAATATACTATAAGTACAATACGGAGCCCGCCAGAATAGTATAGGTAATCATTATAAGGCCCCTGTATGATGTCAATGTGTTGTGCTGTGCAAACTCTTGAGCGCCTCTTTGGCATCTGAGCGCGGCGTGCTTTCGTTGTAACATTGTAAAACCCTAGGGCTCCGGTTACCTATTGAACGGGGTAATGGGTTATATGTTATATGGTGAGTAACCTACCATTTAAGTAACTGGAGCCCTCAAGAAACGTACCGGGAATTTCGACGGCTTTCGGTGGCATAGGCCTTTGAGCGCTACGTTGTTGAGCGACATGGCGCATGGAGTAAAGATTCTGGGATCGGGCACCTTAATAGCTTTTTTCTCCAATCGTCAGATCACGTAAACAATTCCCACTACTGCAGAGCCACATAGACAGCTTCGTTAGGGCAACTCCACATGCCGTAAGTTTATGGTGTACGGCTTCGGGTTTAGGATCGTGGGCCTGCATTGAGGGCAACAGTTCAAATCTGCCATCCAGAACTCTAAATCCGACATGACACAGCATTGAGTTTACAAGCTGTCGGTGTCCATGAAGCAAACCCTGTGTTAAATACAGACTTTTGAAGTCAGCCGACACGACGGGCTTTCATCTAGAGTAGTACCAGCAAGCCTCCAGACAAGCCCTGCAAAATGACGGCCATACTCAACCTCTACGAGGTGAACCCTAAACCCTAATGGCCAAAATCCTCGACAAACTCGTCTGCACATGTGAGGCAGCAGCTTGGAAACCCCAAGCCCGGAGAAACATAGGGTACTCACATCTTCTTAGGGTCTAGGATTTAGGGCTCGGTGGGTAAAAACTATGCCTGTGGTGTGCGTGTTTAGACTTTTTACCGAAATTCGGTACCCCGACCTCTATTTTAGCCGAGTTTCCACTGCATAAAATCGCAAAAATCAGAGGCAAGGAAAAGCGGTGAAACGTTTCAGCTTTCCAGGATGTTGCAAGGTTTCGCCCCATGGGTTTATACCCCAGAGAGTCTAAGAGTCTAAAGCTTATCCCCTCAGCGACCAAATACAAGTGCCCCCCACTTCATAAGAATCTGAATCCCGGCTTGGAAAGAGGCTGTAAACTGTAAACGTCCTGTGCTGTTGCGGAGTGCAGCAACAGCAGCAGGTTCAGGTGTCATCTTGCTGTTTCCGTTGGGACCACCCGGAGCATTCACATTCTTTCTCCCGAGAAAGTGAATGTGATCGTGCCGATGCGACACTTCTCTCACGGGTGTAGGTAAGCCAAAGAGCAAAGAAATAGAACAAGACTCCGTTGCGGCGGAAAGTGAAAGATTCTCTTAACCAAGTCCCAGACATTTCGGCCGAAGGTTCAGACATTCAGGGTTAATGGTTGTGATTGGGCTTTATAGGATTTAGGGTTTAACGCTTGGGGTTTGGGCTGAGGGAAACTGTGAACAGCATGAGACGTCTTGCTGTTAAGACCGCTCCCTGTCCTTCCCGCGCAGGTTGGGGTTCTTCACATGCTGCCCGTTGCCCAGAATGAAGGTCACCTGGGAAGCATCAGTTCAGACATGACAGTAGAATCTGAACCTCCGATCTATGTAATGAGGGAATCAAATCGAAGTTAGGTTTTAGAAACCGAATCCCAAACCCGAAATCCTCAGTGGATTGTTACCGGGAGTCTGAGAATGATCCTGTCTGTGTCCCTGTCGGCAACTATCGCCATCATATCCAAACGCATGCAGCTCAGGGCACGGATGGTCTTTGAGGTTTGTGTAGGGTTGACCACATTGAGGCCCCCAACATCCTTTACTCGCGAGGGCTTGGAGTTTGGAGTATGGGTTTGGGGCTTCAGGGGACCTCCATTTGGGTAGTTGTCAAATTTAAGGTCCCTTTCTGGGTACCCTAAATAATAGGTGCCGTATTTTAATAGGGACCCAAAAAAGGACCATATTTTTGACAACCACTCATTTGTGATTTACGAAAAATTTCTGCAGGAAGGGCTGTTGGACTGAGTGTCCTGATACTTGCAGGACCCTGGCCGAGCGGATGCCTGAGACCCCAACGTTTAATAAGGTTCAATCTAGGCCTCGGGGTCGGAATGACCATAACAATATCCCCTTTATGGTTCCTTTATGACTACACCTCCCAAGCCCTGTTCTAAACATCAAGGAGCGGCTTTAGATGGCGGAAACAGGGCCGACCCAGTGTAGGGACAGCCCCCAAACCCTGAAGTGTTGCGGCTCACGGCGTAGCAGCGCGGCGTAGCATCGGGGATTACAGGGTGTAATTGTTTAGGGTTAGCGGTTGGCGTGTGGGGGGTTTCTGCTGTAAGGACTTGGGGTGTCGGCAGCTCTGCTTGTAATTAGAGGCGGGGAGGGGTTTGCAAAACCAAGGGACAACCAAATTCGAACGCTCAACAGTCAGATCCTGCACAGAAGAAACCCCCGATGAGGGATCCCTGAATATCAAGCCACCTTACAAAACCCTTCAAAAAACGCCGCTGGCACCTCGATGAAGTCCCATAAAAACCCAATACAAGCCCAATGTTATAAAACCCTGAACCTGGAGAGGTTTAGGGTTTAGGGAACCTTGATACGCGCTCAGCAGCCGGCAAGGTAGAGCAAAAGCGTCGGGTCCAGATGCAGGAAAAGCTGGCCGGAGGGCAGATCCGAATGGGTCGTTTTGAAAGGGGTCTGTGAGGGCTACTATAAGGGATCTATAAGGGTACTATAGGGGCCCCCTTTAAAGGGCTCTATAAGGGCTACTATAAGGGATCTAAGGGTAGTATAGTGTAGGGGCCTGAACAATTAGAATAAGGCATAAGGTCTTAAGGGCCCATTGTACTATAACTGTAATAAGGAGCCCCCAAAATAGTATAGGTAATTATTAAGGCCCCTATATTACATAGAAGACATAGCTGACTGTCTAAGTCTAATGGCCACTCAAGCAAGCAAGCTTTACAGATACGAGCAACAGAAAGCAAGACCTGGACTTCAAAAGCCCCTAGCCTAAGATGGCCGAACTCTCGTTCACAAGCAGGGATCCTGCGCGGCACCCCCAAACCCAAAGCCCTTCACCCTGAACCATAAGCGCTACGCACCTTAACCCTGTACAGCAACATGGAACCCTTAACCTAGACACGAACCTCTATAAACCTTTCTGCTTACATCCAATAAACCCCATGCCTAATCCCTTTATAAGCCTTGTCAACCTTGATTACACCCTGAACCCTATAAAACTTATGCCTTACATTCACTTTCTTTAGACATTAAACAGCGAGAGCATGCATCGCCAAGGGACCTGCTTGGCCAGACACTGGGGCCTGTCTTCTCACATCCTCAAGCATCAAATTCATCCCATTCATCCGTCCGGGTCCTGCGCCGGTGGTCTTTATGTGAGGAGCGCTTTCCGAAGTGCTTCGCCAGGCTTGTGTCGAGGGAGCGGTTGATCTGCGCCCAGCCCTCTGGGATCGGATAGGCGGGGTTAGCAAGGTCGATCCAATCTCAAAAGGCACAACTCCTTCTCGAAACGGAGGCTCTTGCGCAACCTCCTCAGCTCCGCCTCTTGCCATTGGACTTGCCGCAGACGAGAGCGCCTGCAAATGGTGGCACCATCCAGCACTTTTCTGCGGAACCCTACCCTGGCCATTTGAACGCCTTTCGCCCACACGTCGTGGAAGGCCACCATTGTCTTGCCGCGGTTTTCAGCTTGCCTTATACCCTAAACCCCCATACCCCTAAACCCCATACCCCAAACCCCTAAACCCCAAACCCTTTAAACCTGTAGAAACAACCAGCAGCCAACTCCCAGCTGCAGCTCTCGTCCTAAGCCAAGCACCGGCGGGCAAAGTTCGTCGGAACCGACAAGCCCCGTTACAGGGTTGGGGGTTTAGGGCTTAGGGTTTGGGTTCGGGATTAAGGTGTTGGGGATTCGGGCTGAGAATCTGAATGCGGAAAGCCAATGCCCCTGGAAGGCTAAGCCATTTAAACATGCATCTAAACAACAAAGAAACCTCAATCACCTCTCCGCAACTGTACCCGCGAGACCCGAAGAACCCCTGAAGTATTGCCATTAGAGCGGGTTTTCAAGCTACATGACAGTATAACTACATAGGGACGAGGAGGGCAAGTAAGAACAGAAATTCGCCACATTCCGACCCCTCTATGAGCTTTTTGAGGTTTTTTGTCTGGGCCGTCGAGGGTCGCTTTAGATTCGGGCCTGAGCTTTAGGATGCTGCAGTTAGCATTTAGGGTTAAGGGTTTAGGGGATTACGAGATTTTTGTTTATGGTCTAGGGGTTTGGGGTTGAGTGCGATTCTGTTCGTGGGGTCTTGACGAACGGGTTCATTATGGTATAAATGTTACCAAATATTAAGAGCCCAATTTTATGTACGAGGCTTCCTCATGTCCTGACACTCCCTACAGCCCTCATCAAACCGTTACAACCTCCTTATATCGCAAGTAGAATCCTGCAGCAGAAGACTGCCCAAACCCCAACCAGAAACCCTCGACACCTGAATCCCGCTAAACCCTAAAGCCTGAACCCTAGACCCAATCCTCTAACCCAACAGAGCGAGACCTCCGAGGAGGGCTTTTGCTGCGGGTTGGACTGGATCACGATCTCCAAGATCTGAGATTCCAAGGTCGGTTGGTTGAGGATCTATGGCTGCTTCTAGCGGGTTTAGGGATTCCAGGCAGGGTTTGCGTTGCACAGGCCTTCGGTGATCTTTTTATGAGCTAGGTTTAAGGTTTTGCGTGTTAAGGATTTCATGGGCGTGGATTCGTGGGTCCTTGTTGGTTAGACGAATATAACCGGGTTTCTTGAGGTGGAGTAGAGTATGGTCTAAGTTTGTTCAAATATGGAAGAATTCAACGGGGACACCATAGCTAATTACTCAAAGCTCTATAACAGTTGTGGCACGATGTTTACGGCTGGAGGAGAGAACCTTACGATGCATGGCTTGAAGGCTCATGAGACCAAAACGAGCCTGAGAGCGAGAGAGAGAGAGATAGGTAGATAGATAGATAGATAGACAGGTATATATTTTGAATTTATATCTAGCATGTGTATATATATATATACAAATATAAAATATAGGTATTCATGCATGTGTATATATATATAATGTATTTATTTATTTATTCATTTAGTTATATTATATAGTCCCAGCTTGCGGTTCAACCTTATTGTCACGACGTGACCTAAGACGCTGCTTTTCGGATATGTAGTACTACGAAAGCGTTACGGCCTTGGTGTACGGGTTGCAGGTCTGGGGCTTGAGGTTTAGCGATTAAGGGTTTACGGGTAAAATATTAAAATATTACACATGGTGTTGCAGACAGTGTAGGGTTGTGGGCAAATAGGGGGGGTGAGGGAAATATTAGGGTTTAGGGGTTTAGCCTTGGGATTATCGAGTAACCCCAAACCCTAAACCCTGAGGTTTGGCTTGGGGCGACTCTCGCAGGTAGAATCTCTTGTCGGATCCCAAAGGACGACCGTCACTTAGTATCTAAGGACACCTCAACATGGGATCTTGATGCAGAGAGCCCCATCTACGGTTGCCAGCGCGCTGCAGGCCTCGATGATGTCTTCGAAGATGCACGAAGGCAGAACCGCCCATTGAGGTGTCACCTGATTAGGCTCAGAGCTTCTGTTTTGGGCTTGAGTTACAACTCCCATCCCTGAACCTTAAACCGTGGTGACTTTGTATCCGAGTCTTTCTAGAAGCTCATGGTATCCTAACATTGGGGCTGAATAGAGAACCCTCTGAAGCCCTTATACCATAGGCCCGTGGACCAAAAACACAATGCTTTTTGTTGCGGGTTTCGGGTTTAGGGGTTTGACTTTTTTGGGTTCTGGTTTAGGTGTTTCTGAAGCACAGGGAACGATTTCTCGATGGAACACCCAGTATTTAACGCTGACTAAGGCACCCCTAACTCTGGGGCCTTAGTCACACAACTTCTTGCCCCTTCGTCATCATGAACAGGAACTCCTCCGCCGTCATGGACCCGTTTTGGAAGCGCCTATAAAACCTATAAAGCTCTATATAAAAAACAAAATCTGTAAAACGCCTACGTTGAAAAACAACCTCTAAAACCCTGCCAAGCCCGTAAACAACCATAACACGTGCCACGTGCGACCTGGAGTTCAGCGTTCCGGCTCAGGGGTTGTTGAAACTGTCCCATCGCGAGGCTGAAAATTAGGGGTTAGAGGTTTCGGGTTTAGGGATTTAGGGTTTCATGGTGTGGGGTTTAGGGATTTATGGGGTAATACAGTTTAAGGTATCAGGGTTTGGGGCTTTTCGTTCACATGGGGTTGACAACGGTGAAGAAGGGAGGGCACATGGAGGGGGCGCTAGAGACATAAACGCACCTAGCACGTCCTTAGGCCTCCTTGAAAGTTGAAGGAAACTCGTCAACAAGGACTCAGATGTTTTACTGCCCAGTATTTTGAGGGAACTCAAGGTTAGCCTTTGGGGTTGTATAGGGGTTATAGTACTCCCACGGTCTTCCCAGACCCTCAACCTGTCATCATCCCATAGCTCATCACCCTCCTTCGACCTTAAACCCCATGCCCTGAATCTAAAACAACACCAAAGTCCTAAACCTCCAAAAGCCTTACAGCTCCAATTACCTTAAGTACACCACTAACACCACAAGAATGGGCCTTTGCAATTATTCGGCGCGGACTATAGTCGTGCATTATAAGGGGGCTGAAAGGATGCTACTAAACCCTAAACCCCAAACCGCAATTCTTCCGACCGCTATATTGCAGTCGTTAACTCTAAACCCTAAACCCATAAACCCTACATCTGGGTTCTTGTTTAAGGGACTTTACTTTAAGTTACCTTTTTTACCAAAGATCCCTATTATGGTAACTTAAACTAAACCCCTTAACAAGACCCAAACCCCTGCACAGTCTTAAACCCCAAAAACCCTTAATTACAGCCCTAGACCCTTACTTATAGCCCTTATAACTTATAAACCCTAAAACCCAAACCCTAAACCCTTACTTGCAGCCCTAAACAGAAACACTTACTTACGGCCCTAAACCCTAAACCCCAAACCGCCTCATCCGTGAGGATGGATCCTTTGGCGGTTCCTCCTGCGAAGTCGGCCGCCTGGCGGCCCCGGGCTTCCGACAAGTGCTTATTCTACGAACCCCCCCCCCCCCGGGGGCCTAGACCCAAAACCCTAAAACCCTAAACCGGGGTTTAGGGGTTTAGGGTTCAGGGGAACCTAAAAACCCGGGTTTAGGGTCGCGTTTAGGGCTTCGGGCTTCGGACGTTTCGGGTTTAGGGGTTAGACCTGACGCCCAAAAAAGCTTACCTTGGCCAAGAGCGTATACGGGCCAAGTTCCCAAATAGTAGGCTCTGGCACTGAACAAAAATGCAGAATCTGGGGTCTAAAACCGAACTGCTTGGTGCTTAGACCATCCGTGCAATATTCAAAGGGTTCACCAGCGATCTCCCAGGTTGGGTCAGGATTTAGGGGTTGGGCGTTTCGGTTTCAGGGTTCACGGCAACAAAAAGAGTGCCGGACTTGACAGGATTGAGAGGAAGTTCGAAATCAGCGCACACCAATAACTTGCCTTTTTTCATACAAGTACTTTCCAATGTTGAGAAGGAAATCCCTCACATAACGAATAGGAGTACTACTGCAAGCGGGGCTTTATGACCATGATGCATTGCGCAGGTACTTGGATCCACGTGATGTAGAACAGAACCCACCGCAAACAAGTAACCCATCTGATACGCTGACAAAAGCGTGTGAACTGCTGTAAACAACAGCGAGCCAACAAGAAGCCCAATGTGAACCCAGCTGAAAATTGCTGAAAAGCTGCAACTACCAACGGATAGTGAAAGGTTGGGCAAAACACTCCCAAAAACATAGAAGCCCCGAAGCCCTTAACTGTGAGCCAATCTCCCACTAGAATCTGTTGCAACCTATTTCGACGCAACGTTACCATCTTTGGGTCATCCAGGAAGGCGTCCAAATTGCGGTTGAAGTAGTCACGAGAAGCAATATCGCCTGACCTCGGTCTCAAAAACTCTAATGACAACTTGAATTTCTTTCCGGCACCCGACAGCATTGGACATCTGGACCTGGTAGCCGAGAAATTCGACACCGTGGCTTGATCACCCGAAGCCCCGCACCTAAGACCCTAAGTACTAAGTCAGAACGGCTCCAAGTCGCTACACTTTGCATCATAGCCCGAACAGCAAGATGTCCATTCACGCGCTGCCATACATAGAAGCCCTACTAGAACAATTTAGGTTTGGGGTTTATGGTTAGTTTTGGGTTTAGGGTTTGGTGTTTTGGGGTTTAGGAGCGAGTTGAAGGTTGGCCCTAAACCCTAAACACCAAAAGCTCTAAACCCCCAAAAGCAGCCTCACAGGAACCCCAAGAGGAAGACCCCTCGTTTCGGATTTGTAGCTCATCGCTGGCCTTGTCCGGAAATGCTGCGCTGAGGCAGAAAGCCATGACCTGCTTTCTAGGGTTTAGGGTTCCTTTAACTGGTTCCTGTAGAAGCTCCTCAAAGCCATCTAGAATCTAGGGTTTTTGGGGTTTAGAGGTTCAGGGTTTAGGGCGTTCTTGAACTATCGACTGGGAGATGTTCACTGCAGTCAATACCTCCCGACGGAAGGCATTTGCCCTGCGCCCACCCCTCTCAGAGTTGTCGATCCTGGCTTCAGTACCAATTGCTTGGCAGTGGGCGTAGGCCCAACATCAGCTCTAAACTAAACCCTAAACCCTAAGTAAACCCTAAACCCTAGGGTTTAAGTAAACCCTAAGCCCCTCAACCCTGGTAACCAATGCAAGCATTCGAAGGTTCCTCATGCCGAAGGGAATCGTCTTCTCGGACGCAGGCAGGAAGCCGTCCACCCAGGCCGAGCTCGTCAAGGGTCCAGTTGTATTCAGTATAGAACTCTGCGAAGCTTACGGTTAGGGTTTTAGGTTTAGGGTCTGTGGGTTTAGGGTTGAGGGCTTGAGGGCATACAGTTTTGGATTTGGGGCGTTCAGGCTTAAGGCTTACGGCTTCATGTTGTTTGTCTTCAACTTCTTCTTTGAGAATTACGGGTTTAGGTTTAGTCTGTGTGTTTCTTGTTTCGTGTGTGTGTGTGGGGTGTTTGCGTGAGCCTTTTGGTTTTTGTGCTCAGGGTAGGATTTGAAGATGTAGGGTTCGGGATGTTGGGTTTAGGGTTTGGGGTTTAGGGTTCCGGGATGTTGGGCTTAGAACTTTGCAGACCAGGGCTTTCAGTGCCAATCAGGGGTTCGGGATTCGAGCTTGGGGTGTATGTGGGTAGTTCTCAAGAATAAGATCCCTTTCAAGGAGCCCAAAGAAGGCGGCACCCCTTTAAGAAGGACCCTAACAGGGACCTTACCCATATGACTTGCACAACTAGCCTTTTTTAGTGCGTTTCAGGCTGTAGTTGTTGTTTCTGTTGGTTGTCTTCAAAAGCAGCACATGGGACCAAAGGCCTCTAAGCGACTGAACCCTAACAACCACAACAAGACCCGAAAGTAAATAGACCAAGACCAAGAGCCTCTAACGAGCGCAGGCAGAGTTTAGGGCTCCTGATGCAGATCTGAATCCACGACTACTACTACTACTACTACTACTACTACTACTACTACTACTACTACTAACACCGCCACCACCACCACCACCACCACCAACACCACCACAAGTGAAGCTTCAACCACACAGCCCCACCCTCTTGCAGCTTGCCACTGGGCTTGCCACTGAAGTTAAGTATCGCTAAGAAGTAAGCACCTTAGGAATTTTTCAGGAAAATGAGGCTTAGGGGTTTTAGGGTTTAGGCTTTGGAGCCCACGTTACGAGCAAGCACCCCACTCATGCGGCAAAAGCCAGCGTTGGCACATAGTAAATTGCGAAGCATCTCCGGACGCTTGCTGACAATTGAAAAGGAAAGCCGGGGGCGGACCGACACCGCGTCGACCTCGCGTCACCACCAAGCCCCTTGTAGGATCCTATTAAAGGACACCATAACAACCAAACTCCCGAAGCCTCCACTCCGAACCAAAAGCCCCATGCCCTTCAACCCTAAACCCAAAGCCCTTGAACCCTAAACCCCAAGCCCTTGAACCCCAAAACCCTATGCAAGCCCTTACGCCCTAAACCCCATGTAAGCCCTTCCGCACTGAACCCTGAAGCCTAAAATGTGACCTCAAAGCCCCGAAACTACGTCTGCTCCCAAGGCTGTAGCCAAGTTCAGGAACACCCCGAGGTCTCCTTCAGGCAAGGTTGAGGCTTTGGGGGCGTGGGGTTTGGGGGTGTGGGGTTTAGGGGTTCACGGTTTAGGGTTAAGGTTTGGGGTTTAGGGTTTTGGGTTTAGGGTTTTGGGTTTAGGGGTTTAGGGGTTTAGGGTTTAAGTTTGGGGGTTTAGGGGTCTAAACTTGGGGTGTCGAGACCCACCCGAACCCGGTTTTCGGTGACCTTACTTCAACTTCCGCAAAATGAATCTCAGAAAAAGCACAAACTGCGCCTTTTGCGGGTTCGGGGAAGCCTGACGTTTGGAGGTGTGGCGGGTCTATTCTTAACCAGGGTGTAGGCCTGAGGGTGTGGGATTTAAGACTTCGGATTCATCGTTACCCTACACCCTAAACCCGTACAAAAGCATATCCTCACAATCATCCGCATCAACACCAACGTAACATCAATCTTCATCCCCTCCTGTGGAACATTCATCACCCCAGTTTGCCCTTAAGGGCAACTTTAGGGCTCAGAGGGTTTGGAATTGAGTTTAACCCTAAACCCGAAACCACAAACCCTATAAACCCTAAACCCTAAACCCCGAAACCTAAACCCTAAACCCAAACCCTATAAACCCCGAACCCTAAACCCTAAACCCCAAACCCTATAAACCCTAAACCCGAAACCCTAAACCACAAACCCTAAACCCTTAACCGTCCCAGGACCGGCACAGCCCAAAAGGCTCCTAAAAAGCCGCTGCTTCCCAGGAGAGCGTCGTAGACGAAGTGCTCACCCATGGCCGCCTGAAGAAGCTGAAGTTCAGGCCTTGGGTTAAGGGTTCAGGGTTTAGGGTTCAGGGCTTCGGGTTTAGGGTTTAGGGCTTCGGGTTTAGGGTTTAGGGCTTCGGGTTTAGGGCTTCGGGTTTAGGGTTTAGGTTGATGGTAGGAAAACACGGAACGAGCCGTCTCTGGCTTTGCAGGTTTAGGGTTTAGGGCTGACGGCAAACGAAAAGGATCTTGAACCGTCGACCGTCTCCTCAAGCCTCTAGCCTTGTGATCTCGGACCTATTCGAAGACCAGTCTGCTGTAAGGCCTGTCTTAAACTCAAAAAAGCCTACCTTTCAAAATAAACGCCTGTCAAAGCAGCTACAGGGCTCAGGCATTTCCTGCTGCCTAGGGCTATGACCCAGTGATGTCGGCGACTGGGACGCAGAGCTTAGAGGTTAACATTTGGAGTGTGTAAAGGGGCTCCTGGAAGGGATCTACAGGGGGTTCCAAGGCTCGGGGTTTAAAGTTTGGGGTTTAGGTTTTGAGGTTTTAGGGTTTAGGGGCTTAGTATAAAGGACTCATAAGGATTATCACGCCAATTGTTAAAGCGGGTTGGGATTGGGCTTTGGTCAAGCCATTAGAGGGTCAGGCATTGCCTCCATGGTGGCCATGTTCTTGCCATGGAAGAAGCTCGCGGCACAGAGCATGCAAAGGTTCTCCTGGCACATGCTTTGCGCAACAAACCCAAATACGACAAGCACCTTCGACCGTGAAAACACATCCTATTCTATATGGTCTATATGACACTATAGAGTCTGCACTATTATATGTAACTAAAAAATCACAATCCATCCGAATTGGGTCTCACAAATCATATTGCGGGATAATTAGACTCCTCAATCACATTGACCCGAAATCCAAAGACGCTAACCCAAAATGAACATCAATGCTTCTGACCCCGAAGTGCAGAACTCCAATGACACAGGGTAGAGGGTTTAGGCTTTGCGCGTTTAGGCACTGCACCCTTGATCCTTAGGCACCCTCAAACAAAAACCCTAAAGTTTAGGGCTTTTGTTTGAGGGTGCCTAAGGATCAAGGGTGCAGGGCCCAGGTTGTCAACGGTTCACGGTTCAGGGCTAGCAGGCTTAACGCCGTTCAGGGCACCCCTATACGCACGCTGCCAACCAGCAAACCCATATCAATCATGTATATGTTCGGGTACAAAATCCTGAATAAGCCCGAAATCCTCAATCCAAGTAGTCTCCTTCATAACCGGCACCAGCAGGACGTGGAATGCCTTGGGAGAGAAGGGGGGTTCACGTGAGGGGTTGAGGTGTTTGTTGGTGTAGGGTTTCGGGTTAAGTTCAGGCCACTCTAAGGGTGTAGGATTCACTGGTCTGTAGCCAAAACGGCCCTCACTGATTGGAATAGGGTTTTGGGGTAGATTATCTCGCTAGTATTGCAGAGCATGGAGGGTATGGGGTTAACCCTCAAGCCCAACAGGTTCCCTCCGTCCCAGATCCACGTGCTTTGAGGACAAACAACTAACCCAGCACCCATGTAACATCTTTGGGAAATCAACATTCTGGGTTGGGGTTTAAGGGGTACTAGGTGTACAAGCCAACCTCAAAAATTTGATGAACATCGGTGGGCGCAGATACTATATAGGCCTATTGCAGGCTTTAGGCCAGAACCCACAGCATCTATCCAACATTCCAGCAAACCCAAAGTAAATCCAAGCCTGAACGATTCTGACAGGTGGCCCGCAGGGTGAGCCAAAAGATCTGCGTGGGAAACCTCAGCGGCAGGCCCGAAAACCTAAACAAGACCCTCAACCCCAGACCCCAAACCCTAGACCCTAAACCCAACCATGACCCTCCTCCAGCTCTTTTTCTCTCTCTGTCTGTCTCTCCTCGCTTTGTCTCTCTTTTTGTCTCCCGCGCTCTTTGTTTCTCCGTCTCTGTCTCTTTCTGTGAGTCAGTGTCTGTCTGCCTCTCTCGCTCTGTCTCGCTCTCTCTCTCTCTCTCTCTCTCGCTCTCTCTCTCCATCTATCTCTCTTCCGTCTATCTACCTACCTCCACCATCTATCAATCTGTCCTCATCTATCTATCTCCCTGTCTCTCTCGCTGTCTCTCTCCGTCTCGCTCTCTCGCTCTGACATCATTGATTCTGGGTTTAGATTCGGGCGCAAGGTCTTCTTCGGCCGCTAAACAATGTACCTTGGCTACCCTGATGGCTCCGGCACTCTTTAACCTCAAAATGTGGACCCGCACCCAACAGCAGTATATCAGTGATCCAGTCCTTGAAACCCTAAGCACAATTCCCTGAAGCCTAACCCTAGTCGCAGCGCATCACCCTCTCTGAGCCTCGCGCTTTGCAGCGTCCTTCAAGAAGCCTTTTGAGCTCACGAATCCTTTCGCTGCCTCCACCTGCCGAAATGAGGTAGCGGGGGGAATGCCTACACCCACGACCCTATATTAAACTATCGGATCATCATCTACTTTTCAGTACGGTCTGGACTTATGCTCTTATGTACAGCGCCTTGGAGCCCTGCAATCTGTGCTGTTGGACTCCAAAACCCATCGCCTGTCACGACATTCCGAACACACCCAGCTATACCCATCAGGCTCCTCCGTCAGCACGCGCCCATTATCATCCTCGTACTCTTCCTCCACCACGGTTCCCGGAAGTCCAACGTCATACTTCTCGTCCGCTGCCGCGTCCGGATGAAGCAAACCGGCACGCGGCCGTTCGCGAGCCTCGGCCATCATGTCCAGGTTGGAACTGGCGATCCGTCAGCATGGCCGCAAAGGCTTGCTCGTTGCGTCCAATAGCCGCGCCGTCCGGTTCACCGTCGGCCCTGTCTGCCAACTGCCAGGCTATGGTAAGTTGGGGCAACGAACTGGAAGATCTAATGCTAGACCCTAAACCAGACCCTAAAAGGACCCTAAACCCGCAAGCCCCGGCCTAGAGCCTGCAACTATATACAGGTGATGAAGGACCACGAGGGGCTCTGTTGAAGAGTATTTGGGAGGTCCTGGCAAACCGAAACCCCCCCAGAATCCTAAACCCTACCAAACTCCCTTTTTTCACCCTTTCGGAACCCTTACAGGACACATTACAGAAGCCTTAAAGCCAACCCTAACAGCCTGCAAGAGCTAAACCAGTTCCGACTAAAAAACCTAGCAATCAATCCTAAAACTCCTAACAACTCTACGGAACAATCCTAATTCCGTCAGCCTGCACAAAATCCTTAGAGCTACCCCTATATCAAATGAACCACTACAAACTAACCTGACCCTCACCATCAACCCTAAACCCCAAACTCTAAACCCAAAAGCTTTAACCCTAAACCCAAAAGC
The DNA here is from genome assembly GCA_003297005.1 of Symbiodinium sp. clade A Y106. Classification (NCBI taxonomy): domain Eukaryota; class Dinophyceae; order Suessiales; family Symbiodiniaceae; genus Symbiodinium; species Symbiodinium sp. clade A. The sequence goes on from BGNK01000874.1 coordinate 164,994, forward strand.
CTTAACCCTAAACCCCTAAACCCCACACCTACAAGTCTTAACCCTAAACCCCCTAACCCTAACCACGCAGTCGAAATCTGATTAATCCGAACGGACCCCGTACATGGAGGCCTTGAAGGAGCCCTAAACCATGGGGGTTTAGGGTTTAGGGTTTAGGGCCTAAACCCAAAACCGCAAATACTAAACTCCAAACCCAAAGCCACGCGATAGATCGCTTGCAGGAGCCCTGTAAAGGAACCCCAAAACCCAAAACCGCAAATACTAAACTCCAAACCCAAAGCCGCGCGATAGATCGCTTGCAGGAGCCCTGTAAAGGAACCCCAAAACCCAAAACCGCAAATACTAAACTCTAAACCAAAGTTCCGGATACATCGCTTAAAGGAGCCATTAAAGGAATCCTTTACAGGGTTCCTTCAAGGATGTCTTTAAAGGCTTCTTTAATAAGGCTTCCTTTAAAGGAGCCCTTTACAGGACCCTGGCCCTAAACCTAAACCCTAAACCCTAAACCCTAAACCTAAACCCTAAACCCTAAACCTTAAACCCTAAACCTAAACCCTAAACCCTAAACCTTTCTTGCACAGGCTTGTACATACCCGCCTAAACCCTAAACCCTAAACCCTAAACCTTTGGACGAACCTCCTGGGCTGGGGCCTCCTCCGAGTCGCCAAAGCGCGCCTCCTCGAGGAAGCCTCCGATGACCTCGGGAGGGAAGCAAAAAAAAAAAAAAACTTGGGGGTTCAGGGCTTAGGGGTTTTGGGTAGGACTTTAGGGTTTCGGGCTTAGGGGTTTTGGGTAGGACTTTAGGGTTTCGGGCTTAGGGGTTTTGGGTAGGACTTTAGGGTTTCGGGCTTAGGGGTTTTGGGTAGGACTTTAGGGTTTCGGGCTTAGGGGTTTTGGGTAGGACTTTAGGGTTTCGGGCTTAGGGGTTTTGGGACCTGTATCCCCAAACCCTACAAGATAGTAGTTTATGACCCCTTAATTAGAGGGTCTGACCCCTAAAACGGTAGGTTTTCGGATCCCAAGGTAGGGGTTTTGGGTAGGAATTTAGGGTTTCGGGCTTTAGGGGTTTAGGAGTTTAGGGCTCGGGAGGGAAGCCCCAAAAAGCTTAGCGATTAGGAGTTTAGCAGTTTAAGGTTTAGGGCTTAGGGGTTTGGGTAGGAGTTTGGAGTTTGGGGTTTAGGGCTCAGGGCTTTGGGGTTTTGGGGTTTGGAGTTTAGGGTTTAGGGGTTTAGGAGTTTAGGAGTTTAGGAGTTTAGGGTTTAGGGTTTAGGGCTTAGGGGTTCTGCGTTTGGGTGTTTAGGAGTTTAGGGTTTAGGGGTTCAGGGACTTGGGGTTTAACTGCAACAGTACTACTGTTGCTTAGAATTCTGATAAAAAATCAATAAATTGAATGTAAAGAGTGCCACTCAGCAGCCTCGCATATCATCGTAGGGCTATGTTCAAATGGCCTGTGCACTGTGCACATGGGATTTCATCCTAGAGCTGCCTCGACGCCGACAGCCCTGACCAGCAAGTCCTAGCCTCCTGTTTGCCAGACCACCTCCAAGATAGCATCTTACACCCCTCACAACTAAACCCTAAACCCTAAACCGTACTCACAACCCTAAATTTGCGAAACCAAGCCAGCCATACAGCCCCAAATCCAGAAACCTCAAACCGGGAGCTCTGAAACCGAAACCCTAAAGCGTAAACCCCTAAACCTTAATCTTCAAAGGCCCAGTAAGCACCAACCTGGCCTCCTTGTCGAGCTCCCCCTCTCTTAGCAAGTAGAAAGCTTCCAGAGTCGGTACCTGAAGGAGTTTGGGAGTCTTGGATTCAGCTTTTGGCGTTCAGAAGCTAGAGCCTATTTTTTTAGGGTTGAGGGTGCCGGAGTTTTAGGGTTTCTTGGATCGTTTGGGCTTTCAGGTTTCGGTTCTTGTTTGGTTGAAGTTGAAGGTTTAATTTGTGGGTGTCTTGGCTAAACGTATAGCAATAGCCTACCCAACCAACACCATAAGGACCAAATACACCCTACTACTTAAACTTGTGGCGCATGTCTCACATACGTTTCTACTATAAGACACAGAGCCGTATTCTTTTTAGGGGTCATTTGGTCTGTAAGGCAGCTCAAATCCAAAAGCAACCCTATACCCTCAACCCGAGCCTTTCAAGTATACCAACTAAGGCGAGCCTCACTCCTAAACCATCCACTATCCTGCTAGATGCACAGCTATTTCAAGGGCCGAAGAAACGGGCATCTGCTGCCGTATTATACTTCATTATACGCACATGCATGCAGGCATGCATACATACATATATATATATATATATGCATAAATATATATATATATATATATATACAGGTATGTATAGGTATGTATGTACGTACGTATGTATGTATGTCCAGAACCAAAAACAAACAATTATTTCCATACATGCGTAGGTACATTCATGCATGCATGGGCACACACGCAAATACAGACATACAGACAGACAGACAGACATACAGACAGACATACATACGTACATAGATACATACGTATCTACATACATGCGTACACACAAAGATGCACAAAAAGACTAGCTAAAGGTTCCCTGAATTCTCCGCCCATACCGCCCTTCACCCTACACCCGCAGGCAACCCCCTACAAAAAATGCTATAACGCCTCTCTAAGCCCTGTAAAACTCCCCATTAAACTACCTGAAAGCTCTGGACAACCACAGACCCTAAATCCGTTTAAAACTACATAGAAGCTCTGTAAAGCCTTAACTACATAGAAGCTCGAGAAACCCATCCGGGCCTGGGACAGCTTGATGGGCTTCACGAGCTCCAGGAGCGACCAGAAGGCGTTGAGCTGTCCGGAAGGGGGCTGTCGGGGCTTTGAGATTTAAGAGCTGAGGGTTTAGGGGTTGAGAGTTTAGGAAAATTTGGGGGCTGAGTGTTTAGGGTTTAAGAAAGTTTAGGGGTTGAGGGTTCAGGGTTTAGGGGTTTGGGGGTTGAGGAACGGTTGAGCGTTTAAGGTTTAGATGTTGAGGGCAACTACCGCTGAGCCCGCTCGGTTAGGTTAGCTTCTGTTCACATTTGCATACATATGCTTCCTCGACGCTTGATTTGCCTTGCTGCTTTGCTATTGACAGTACTGCCTTCGTGTCGCTGCTCCTGCTGCGACTCCACTCCTACTCGTCCTGCTCTGCTGCTTCTACTCCAAATCCCACTCCTACGACGACAACTACTGCTACTAAGTATTACCACGACTACAATGACTACAACGAGTGCGAGTATGCTTTTTCGTGTACATGCTTGCGAGACCCTAAGTGGTACACAAAAGAGCAACCAGCAACCAAGCCAATACACTGAAATACGCACAGACACGAGATCCCGGGGGCCTGACACTGGTACAAGTCACAGGACAAAGAAGCAACATAACGAAGCACAGAAAGACCCCAAACGTAAAGGTAATGCATATAGAACATCTGCAAGGGAATTAGCAACCAGAACCCCCATACGCTGGACCCTAAAAACCCTAAACCCCTTGGAGTACAAAGCCATACAGACCAAAAACTCAAGATCCTGAAAGAAAAGAGCCACATACACAATAAAGTCAAGATCTTCAGTGGGAGAATGCTAAACCCTAAACCCCCGATCCTGAGAGCCTGGCACAAGTACCAGAGGTCGCGTAACCGAGGCTCTGAGCCTATGTGTCTCAGCGAATTTCACGGTTTCTGGGCTTAGGGCTTAGGGTACATAAGGCTTTAGGGTTCAGGGGTTTAGGGGTTTAGGGTTGAGAGGTATAGGGTATGTGTGCAAGGGTTGTGTAGAGGCGTACGTAGGTTGTAGATCACGGTCCGTAATCAAGGATACCCAGATCAAAGAACATCTTAAATATACTCCGGAAACCCTAGACTAGGCCCTAGACCGCACACCGCACCCGATACCCAACAGACACCTAAACCCTAAAGCTTGATCCCTATAAACCCTAGACGATCCCAGACGCTACACTGCACCCGATACCAATGGGATGCCCTAAACCCCAAGCCCTAACCCCCAAAGCCTCTAGACCCCAAGCCCCAAAACCCCCAAACCTCTAAACCCTAAACCCTTCCGACTTCGGGACAGAGGGACAGTCATGGATCATCAGCTTTTCATGGAAAACTACAAGAGGGATGTACTGATGTACTTTCCAGATCCGTTTGGGCCTGGTCAACTCGGTTCTCGAATGCTATAAGGCTTCGGGGGTTCAAGATTTAAGACTGTAGGGTCTATGTCATTCGGGTATTGGGCTGTTTTCGGTGCATGCCCCTTCGGAGTTTTGCATTCGGTGGTCGGAGGCATGGGGGTGCCTAAAAGTTTCTGACCGGGAGCAGTCGAAGTCGAAGTGTTCTGTGCGCATGTCGAATAAGAGGTTGGAGGCACACGACACTATCAATAGAGAAACACAGGCACAAGGCCATAGTCCTCTGAATTTGCAGGATGATGATGATGATGATGATGATGATGATTCTGGCCGCTTAATTACGCCCCTAGACCCATGAACGTAGACTCCTGGTGGTGCCGCATCGTTTTGCTTCCAGTGTTCTTTAGCAACAAGCTTCATTTAGCTCCTCCAAAAACCGGACACGCCAAGCCCTCAACTCGTCGCTCAAGGAGAAAATCTTCAGCAAAGATCTTGCTATAGTGCGTAAGCCTCAGCCAGTTTCTACAATTACCCCGTCGTTCCTGGATGCATTTGCGGCAGTAAGATTGACATCATCATGTGTTGCCCACATGGCGCCAAACGAACCCTAACTGTTCAGTACTTGCGGACAAGGGCACAGTAGATCCTGAACCGCTCGAACTCGATCTTTATACCCCATAGGGCATGCAAAGAAGCCAGACAAAAATCTGGCAAACCACCGTCTGGTCGCACAATGGGCTTCTAATGCTAGCCCTGCTACAAACCAAAACCGAAACAGGCCGTACTAGCCGCTAGCCCAGACCCGAAACACCCCAAACACCAACAGCACTAAACCCCAAACCCTGAAACACAAGATGCCGCCTTCATAACCTGCATCTGCATCTGCATCTCGAAAGGCATGGGCCTCAGCGCCATCGTTGCCGGTTTCGCTTGAAAAGCCAGGAGAGGGGCACGCTTACGTTATTTGTAGGATCCCAAAAAGTCAATAGTATTGGGGCCTAAGAACCTGCAAAACGTAGGTTTTGGTAGTTTCAGATGGCTAGAGATTTGAGATGCTTTGGGAGTTTGCTTTGAGAGATAAATGGGTGGGTTCAAGGAACCAAGCCCTCATGTATGGGCTTGATAAACATAAGGTTTGGGCGTCTTGCGCGAATTGTCTTAAGGAATCCCTTTAGGGAGTAGTATTGGTATAAGATTATGCAACGCTCTGTAGCACACGCGTCTTCGTCCTGCGATTTCTGTTCTAGGGGTGTGGTGTTTTGCTTGGGTATTAGGGTACGGGGCTAATGATTCAGGCACAAAGGGTTTTTCAAACCGACTCAAAACCTACACCTTGTGAAGGCAAGACCCCAAAGAGTCCTGACTTCAAGCCACCAAAGCATTATCACTCAAAGCTTCAAAACCTCGAGTCTAGAACAAGTAAACGCCAAAACCCGAACACCCAACAACCGTGTTGCTGACAACTACCCTGACATCCTAAACCCAAATCTTAACCCCCAAAGGGCCTAAGAAAAGTTGCCAAATACCCGGATCGAAACCCCATACAGCCCGAAACCGTAACATTAATCCCCCCAGACAAATCCCGAAAGCCGAAAGCCCCATACTGCAATAGCCGAAACCCTAACTGCAAACCCCGATCTTCGAGGAGCTACAGGTCAACCTTTGAGAGAATGCAATTAGGACTGTAGTTCCCCCGAAACTTAAATATTGCCTACAGTACTTGACTGCTACTCCAGACAAACTTCCCCAATAAGCCACAGAAAGAAAGTGTTAAACTTTCAGATTTGAGATTGATAGATACTGAGTATTGCAAAACTAAGAAACCCAAGCCCTAGATCCCTAAACCCTGAATCACTGAACCGCAAAAATAGGGTTAGGCTTTAAACATTTGGAGTTTATGGTTTCGGCTCAGGGTTTAGAGCCTTTACGGCTTCGGGGCTTCCAAAAGTTCACACATTCTTCACCCACCATCTCGGCCGCTAAGAGTCTACGTGCTCCATGCTTCAGGGACAATACTATCGGGGCCTTCAATAGAAAAAGAGGGTGTTGTGGTACAATAACTACAATGCAATAACTAAAAGCTACTATATTGTTATCAAAGCATCAGGCGAACCGGTGGCACTTTGGCCTATTCCCTAAACCCTAAAACGATAGTCCTACTTATCCAGGTCCCGAAAGCAGCTTCTCAGTTCCCAGCGACCCTTCCAGCATTGACAGAAATCCTTGTGGTCCGTGACCCTGCCAGAACCGGTCGGTCGAGAGTTGAGCTTCAGTCGTCTTTCTTTATCCCCGAACACAAAACATCACAAAATCATAGACTCTAATTCAGTGCGTTTGCAGCTTTTGTGTTACCGGGAGGGACGGGGGGGTAGGGTTCGGTTTTAAAGTTTGGGTTGAGGGCTGGGAACTGCGGGTTTCAGGAGTTTCGGTTTTCGATCGCTCGGGCCAGAGGGCGCAGGGATTGTGGACAAGTATCACATTCATGTTCGTCACATGGAGTCACCCCTTTGCTGTCTTTCACTACAGTCATCTCGTTTTGAGGGATGGCAAATTGAGAAACGGTACCATGATCTTTGCCCATTCCCGTGCGGGAAGTCAACATTAGCCAAGGCATCAATGCGTTGGCTTCCGAGATGTCTAGACCCCCATTTGGATCCGGCATTCGTGCAGTTTAAACTCGTCAGGGTTTAGGGGTGCCGGAGGAGTGCCTTGCGTAACGGGATGGCCGCTGTCTGACTGAGATCTGCATCAGCATGAACTCTCTTCATGTTTCCTCAGCTGCTCAGCTCATAACATGTAGAATCCCAAAAACAAACCTAAAGTTTGCCTATTCAGCTACGAAGGCCATCCGGTGAAGGGAAGGCGGAGGGATTGTAAAGTGAAGACTTGGAGAGAACAGCTCGAACTCCTAAGCAAATCCTTCGAACTCACATCCTCGAACCCCCCAAAAAGATGAGAACCGTGCCACAGCCCTCAACCACCCAAACCGAGAACACCTAAATCCTAAACCTATGCCACAAAAGCCTAAACCTCAGCCCTGCACTCAGGAACCTTCGGTTCGAAACACGAGAAACGCCTGTTCCCGAAGCCGTTACCCTGAGCAACCTAAATATGGCCACATAGACGCCCCGGTATTAACGTACAAGTGCTACCGGCCTGAACTCACATACCCAATTAATCTTTTGGGCACTTCGGAACCTTAAAACCCACTACGCAACCCACTATGCAATGCTGTGGGATCCAGATAACACCCTAAACACCGCCACAAATCGCTAAAGCCTTTGCTAAGCCCTAAACCTTGAACTCGAATAACAACACTTTGAAAATCAACCCTAAACCCTAAACCCTAAAGCCCTAAACCCTAAACCCCCTAAAGCCCTAAAGCCCTAAAGCCTCCCTATAAGTTCAAGGCCTGGTCCATGAGGTTGGCACTTTTGGCCCTTGGCGTTTCAAGGCTTCCGGCATTATACGGTATAGTTTCTTTTGTTTGAGGGCCCTTTTCCTTCTTGCTACAGTCGGAATACCTGGTAGGTGGAGCCAGTTTCCGGTATAGGGTTTAGGGTTTAGGGTTCAGGTCTTGACATTTGGAGTAGGGTTCCCTGAAGTGTGGCGTTCAGGGGCTTATAGGAAACTACGAGGCTTTGGTACTAGCATAGGGGCTTTGTACACTAGCATCGGGTTTCTAGGTTTAGTGTGGTATACTTGTAGCAAGAAACCCTATAAAGGAATATTTTGTTAATTTGCAAAAATTTCGGCTTCTTGCATGGCTGTACGTTATGGCACTGGTTCAGCATTTGGGGGTTTCGGGTTTACGGGCTATAAGGACGTGGTATATGGCTTAGGGTTCAGGGTGTACGAGCTTGGGTTGTGGGTTTAGGCGTTTCGGGATAAGATTTATGGCATCATGCTTGAAGCATACCTGGGGGTTTCGAGCTCTGTTTCCTAGATCCTTACTTGTCAGATTGTCACACGGCTTGGACTACTGAGGCTTAGGGTCGATGGAAGGGCCCCTCGTGTTCGGGGAGGCGTGGTTTAGGGTTTAGTTTAGGGTTCCAGCCGCCTAAGTCTAGATGTTGAGAACTCCGGATCAGAGGAGCCAATGGGCCAAGGGAGTGGGTCACGTGAACCTGCGCTGCAGTCTGAGTATGCTCGCCCTGGGCCCCAAGAAGCCTTTGAATATTACCCACACCCACCTGTGGATCCGAAAACCCTGAGCCCTGAACCCTGCTAAAGCCCCGAAACTCTACAGCCGTAAACCTCCACAGCATCTCCACCGTAACCCAAAAACTAACTAACTAACTGAATCACTGTGATCTGACCCGGTATAAACATCTGTCTACACAACTATATATACATAGAGTATACCAACCCCGCATCTTAATCCGAGAAGACCTTCGCATCAAGCCTACTTCCCCTCAGCCTCGCACTTGGCTTGGGAGCCAGTAACCAAAGCTGCATACCAGGAGAGGACGTGGCGTCTCGAGGCCTTGCACGAGGAAGCATCAACATCCGGCATTGGGCTTTGCAGGCGTTATAAAGCAATAAGGGTTTCAGATGATTTTCGGCAAGAGCTAACAAAAGGTTAAGGAACGTAACTCAAGCTGCCATACAAACTCAGTCGATGGAAAGCTTAGCTTTAGGGTCCATGTGACCAAACAGTACAAGGGTAGGGTTTAGAGGAAATTTGCGTTTCTTCAATCGGTTAAATGGGTTGCTATTGAGCAACCACAGGGGACAAAGAATGAATAAATAACGCAGGTACATGGGCGCCGGTAGGGTACACACGCACCTGCACACGCACGCACGCGCGCGCACACACACACACAAACACACACACACACACACTACACACACACACGCGCGCGCACGCACACCTACACCTGCACCTCGCCGTAAACCATGATCCGTGAGGCCAAAACTTCAAAAGCCCTGAGCCTCAAACCTCCGCAATTCAAATCCTAAATGGCACCTCGTCAGTGCGAAGCAGAGGCGCTACAACTGCGCTCACCTGTCGCAGGACCTGCCATCTCAATTGTGAGTGCCGGGGTGCCGTTTAGGATGTAAGGAAGTGCTTCAAAGGAGTGCCCTACCTCGATTTTGTTTATATTTTAGTAGGATTATATTGAGGAACTCACTAAGGAATTACATTGGTCAGTCTTCCGGCTTCTATTTTCCCAATCCTAATGTGAAAGACTGCTCCTTCACAAACAGTTTGTGGGATCTCTGATCTGTTCCAGAAGGGTGAGTACCTGATATTTCGGCGCAGGGCTGCCTAAGCTGGGACTGGGGTTTTGACAAGACTCTCTTCAGGGTGTTGAATCTAGGGTTTAGGCCCGTGTAGGCTCTAGGGTTCAGGTTAAGGGTTGAGGGTTAAAGCGGGATTGCTTCTCATCAGAGAAACGGTCCAAATGTCCAAATATTTTGCACGCTATAAGACTACGGCTATCAGAGAAAGCTTGCTCAACGGATTTCGGTGCGAAGGTCTCCACCCGTTGGCCTAAACTCAAACTCAACTGTTGGAGCTTGAGCTAAAACACTCAACCATGAATTGAACCTTACTGGGATTATAAAGTTCACCCTGCAGTAGCACGAGCTACACCTCAAACCAAGCTTGTGGTCTTTTGGGGGGGGTGCCAAATGCCATCATCTAGCTCCCTATCTGAGTAGCTGTGTGCATACTTGGTACTCTCCTTCTTGGTGGCTTTCCGGGTCCACTCCACACCTTACTTATTTGTATCCTAGGGGAAAGACAAGTTAACCTTTGTGTCGGAATAGTTACAAGCAGTACCTATGCCTATTTAGTTCTACTAAAATATACCGTATTTTAACCAAACATTCCATTCAAACTTTCAGGCCGCTATAGTGCCTGCTGTACAACTAAGATGCCAGCCTCCAGAACGCTGTCTCGAAGAAGTCGTTGGATCTCAGCCAGCAAACATGCCCGAAGGAGTTAGGGCTTAACGGTTTAGGGTTTAGGGTTGAGGATTTAGGGGTTAAGGCTTTGAGTTAAAAAGCCAAGCCCTGAACCCTTAACAACCCTTAACCCTAAACCCCAAACCGTTTGGGGGCTCAGGGTTGCAGGACTTGGAGATTGAAGAACATCGTACCACATGTGAGCGACACACAGGGGCTTAGGGTAGATTTTAGATTTTCCGGTTTAAGGTGTAGGGGTCAGAGTTGCTTTTAGGGCGTAGGCTTTAAAGGTACGATTTAAGGACTGGGGCCCAGGGCTGCATTCCAAAAGCTGGTTTTGTTATTGCCTCAGGTTCGATTAAGACTCGCGGCTTTTTGGGTTTGCATGTAGGGTTTACGATTTAGGGTCTAGGGGTCGGGGTTTTAGGTTTTAGGGTTTAAGATGGGAAAAGGTTGTTTTTGGGCATTGTGCTGAAGTGGTCGCAGGCCAAAGCATATACTGCGGACCATGTCCCAGCCAAGGCCACCCAGGCAGGTAGAGGAATGCCCGATGCCTTCGCCAGGGTCCTTGCGCCCTTCCTCCTGCTTTTCCCAGGCCAGCTGTTTCGCAAGGGTTCGAAGAAGTGCGGTGTTTGGGGTATCCTGCAAAACGTCCTGTCAGTAAAGTTCCGCAAAGCACCCCCAACTTCCACGAAGCCTTTGGGCCAAACTCGCACACTGGCAGGTCTTCATGCGCCCTGCAATCGGATTCGAAATGCCGGCCTGGAGCCTTGCACAGCTGCAAATATACTACGCAGGAACCGCTTTATGCACGAGGCTTTCCTGTCGAGGAATTACAACTATATTAAGGACCATAAGGAAGGTAATTACAGACTTTACTAGCTACTCCCACTGAGTCAGCCTGCTCCGCTTGGGAAAGCCGCGAAAAGTCATCCAGGGCTCCTGCCGACTCGATGGAAGATTTCGATCGCCCGGCCAGACCCCGTGAGAAGTGCACCTGTTTCCGGGGATCGGTCTCGGCTTTTATATAGTGTTGTCTAGGGCTGATGGTGTTCAGGGTGTCGGGTCTAAAATAGGGGCTTTAATAATTAGAATAGGGTTTTGGGGCCCATTATATACTATAGTTATAATAAGGAGCCCCCCAAAATAGTAGAGGTAATCTTCAAGGCTCCTATATTAGGCTTCGGGTTGATGGTTCAGGCCTTTAGGCTTCCAGTCTAGGATATCGGATTTGGGGATTTGGGGCTCGGGTTTTACGGTTTGGGAGTTTCCGAAAATTCGGGGACCCTAACATAGTACCCTAAATAGTAGGATCCTTATTATAAGGACCCCAAATTAATAAGGTACCCCTAATTTTCGGAAACTCCCATATCGGATTTCAGGATTTGGGGCTTGGGCTTTACGGTTTAGGGTCTAGGCCCTCTAGGCCACGGCTTAGCGTTTAGGGTTTAGCGTTTATAGAGCTTCGCGATTATCGGTTCAGGGTTCCTGGAGTTGCTGAAGCTTGAAGCACCGCGCCAAGAAAGCGCCGGTGAAGCAGAAGTGCAAACGCCAATTTTCCGAAACAAACCTTTAAGGCAGGCAAAATAAGGGTCTGAATGGATCGTCATCATATATCCTCTTCAGGGTTTCATGACTTTGTATCGGTTTCGAAGGTGCTTTGAAGTTGGCTATGAGGAATCAGCGTAGAGCCGTGGTCAGATTACTGGCTTGGTGCAATTTGTACACTGACTGTAGAGCAAACAAAGTATAGGCGGATATTACCACTGATATGGGAGTTTCCGAAAATAGGGGACCCTAATATAGTACCCTAAATAGTAGGATCCTTGGGAGTACCTTATTTTGGGGTCCTTATATTAAGGATCCTACTACTTAGGGTACTATATTAGTCCCGTATTTTCGGAAACTCCCAGATCCTAACCTCCAGTAGACCGAAGCACAGTTACCATTCTTGCAGAAGTGCCTGCCGAGCGCTGTGTTCCTGGACAGGTAGGATGTACAGGGTATAAGGCTTGGGACTTTGGGGTGAAGAAAAGGCAGGTCTGGAGTCTGAGGGATAGAGTTTCAGGCTTCGGGATTTACGTTTTTGGCTTCGGTTTCGGGAACTCGGTTGCCGGAGTTGCAGCATAAGCTATTGCGGCTGCGGCTTGATAAGACTTGGGGGATGCACGATAGGATTGATCATGGAAATCAGCCACGACTCCCACAGGCTTGAGGTGCAACAAAGATTCATCAATCCCTGAGGCCTTAAAGCCTTACATCTTGACACTCTACACTATACATGCTTTCAACCATCAGGCATATCCTGACCTAAACCCTAAACCCTAAACACTATGCACAAAACCCTTAAACCCTGAATCCTAACCTAGGACCGGCCCTAAGACCCGTGACTGTGCTGGAACCTTCGAACCGATGAGAAGTCAAACTACGGTATTACTGTTAGGGCATGTCATAGCAAAATCTTAGCAAGCCCTATCTCTAATTATGTGTGTATATATATATATATATTCTTTTTATATATACGTATACATATATACATATATACATATATACATATATACATATATACATATATACAACTATACATCTATACATCTATACATCTATACATCTATACATATATACATATATACATATATACACATATATACATATATACATATATACATATATACATATATACATATATACATATATACATATATACATATATATATATACAGATGTATATGTACAATGAGTATGTATATATATATATATGTATGTATGTATATATATGTATATATATATTATGTATATATACAGATATCCCGGATCCACTCCGCACCCTCTTACGCTTGAAGCTGTGGAGGGTAAGGCTTAGGCCTGCACGGCTACTCCCTGGGTTGGGGATTCGAGGTTCGAATGTGGGAACTGCCACTCAGTTGATGAGGGCCTCAGGGTATACTGTAGTGAAGCTACTATTGAAACGGTAAATATAGCAAAAAGTTGCTGAGATGCAACAGAAGTACACATCATTCGGTGCTATGTGGAGCTGTCCATCAGACCAGAGAGCCCCTCCGCTGGGGACTGTACGTAGCTGTCAGATTTAGAATCCTTCTGGGGAACCATGTGGGTGGTTGTCAAAAACTATGGTCCCTTTTTGGGTACCCTAAATATTAGGTGCCGTAAATAGGGACCCAAAAACGGACCCGAATATTGACAAGCACCCATGTCTAATTCTACCCTTAGTTTGGGAACCCACAAGAGACCCAAATTTGGACAACCAACCATACTGATCCAAACCCTAAACCCTAAACCCTACCCAGAACCGGCTTGCACGAATCAAGCAGTGAAGCAGGATACAACCTTCAACAAAGGTTCGTGCAGCCGTGCGAAAAAGTCCTTTCGAAGCCGCCTAGATATCCAATACGAAACCTGAACCCTAAACCCTAAACCCCAAACCCTAAATCCTAAACCCTGAAACCCTACGGTTTAGGGTATAGGTTTGGGGTCTAATAAACCCACAGAAACTGTAATAAAACCCTTGTGACACCGTGGCCATCGAAAACAGAACTTCCTTATGAAAGCTAAAAGGACCCCTACACAGCCCTTCATCCTCACCCTTCCTAAGCCCTAAACCCTTAGACCCTAAATCCCCACCAAAACCCTAAACCCTAAGCTCCTAAACCCTAAGACCCAAGCCCCTGAACCCCTGAAACCTCTCCTTGTACAGCGCCGTATCAATGCAGGTCGGCGCGAGCATCAAACCGAGAAGGCTCTCGGTCTGCAACCTCTTCTGTTTCTTTTAAACACTTTTTTTTAACAAATTATGTGTCACTATATCTTTTCTAATATCTTTAACATATTTGATAACATTATACTTTTCTTGGGCGTTGGGCTCTACCTACACCCCCAAAAGTAGGTAAAATAGTGAATATAAGGCTAATATTCTACGGGGTCCGGGTAGGGTTTATGGCTCTAGGGTTTACGGCTCTCGATCAAGGTTTAAGGCTCCAGGGTTCAGGGTTTAAGGCTTCGGGATTTAGGGCTAGGGGCTCTGGAGGTTTCTTCTGGGCTTAGGGCTTAAGGTATAGGCTTCAGGGCTCTAGGTTTTGGAGCTTTTTTCTTGTATGGGCCCTTTTCCGTCTTCTGATCTATACGAATGAGATTCCTATAGAGCCCTTACAAAAAGCATCAAAATGAACAAATGTTGACCTCAAATCAACATATCCCTGTTGTGACGGCCCTAAATGGCCTAAACAAATCACGATGAAACCTTCAAACCCATGTAAGATCCGCAACAAGCTCTCAAACCCTAAACCCCAAAACCCGAAACCCTAAACCTCGAAACCCTATTCTTTAAACCCTACACCCCTACAGCCCGAAACTCTGAGCCCTCGAAAGGCCTCCAACCTGCCCCAGGCTGCTGCCCACTGGAAGCGCCTTGGGGCGGTCGACGTCCCAGGTTTCGGGTTTGCCGGTTTAGGGTTTAGGGTTCAGGGTATGGGGCTGAGAGGGGGGGTAGGGGTAGGGTTTAGGGTTTATTAGGGTCGGGGGGTAAGGTTTGGGGTTTACGTAGAGCTTAGTGTGTAGAGTTTGGGTTTGGGGTTTGGGGTTTACCAAGGACGTTGAAGCCGTGGCTTTTTATAGGAGCCCTGGTAAGTAGAATAGGGCTCCTTTAAGTTTACGGGATTTTGCGGTTTCCTTTGAAGGGTTCAGTAAAGTTTCTATAAGCATTCGATGATATGGGAGGGCATGCTGTGCTTACGGACCGTTTTAGTTTTGGGGATTCATAGGTTTGTTCTGATTCCCTAAACCCTAAACCCTAAACCCTAAACCGGTGTAAAGGTGTCAGACGGGGTCTCGTGAAGGAGCATCTTTAACAGTGAATAACATGCCTCTCTTAGCATGGTAACTGACATTGCGCGTTCCATAGAATACACCAAGGTGTGGAAGGGTCCGATGCTCGGGGTGAAGTTCTCAAAGGCTTCGGGGCAACTTAAACCCCTAACCCCTACACCGCATTGATTCAATTTTCAACGGCTTGGGGGTTTTCCGGTTGCAGGGATCAGAATGTGTGGGCAGCTGAAAAAGAAAGCTGTACAGTCCTTGGTGTTATCTAGCTGCAGTTGACACATTTGAGCACCGTTTTGGCTGAGGTAACGTCCCTCAGATTCAAAAATCCTACTTCTTGGGGTTTCAAATGGATGCTTCTAAGTTTCTCAGTATCTACCGAATATACCGCCCACGCCTAAGCCGCAACACTTACATCCTTTACCCCAAACGACACAAAGTCTCTCCTGCCGTACTTGCTTCGCTGCCCAGCTCAAAAGCGAAACGAAATAAACTATCAGCTTCAAAGACAAATACTGTTAACCAAGTCTGAATTTCAGGTGGAGTGTGTGGGTTTATAGGCCTTAAGGCCCACGTTACAGTCCCGATGCACCTTTTTCCCAAATCTCACTCTGCGCTGGTACGAACCCCTCGGATAATAAATGTCCACAGACCCTCCTTAGCCCCGATTCGCGCTAGTTGGAAGAGCCGCAGCTGTGAACGCGAGGAGCCACATTCACGCAGGATGTGCTGTACAACTGGCCCTAGATACTGTTATGGGGGATACGTCCCCAAATCATACTAGTAATTCCTAAAACAAATTAAAACACAGGTACTTAGGACCCGTTGGTACATCCAAAAACCTTGAAATGCTCGTGCTCTACATCATACTATGGTGCAATAGCGAAGCGTACATGCCGTACATCTGACGTCATCTGTAAGATGCAGGTGGGGTCGGGGAGGGGGTGAATGTTGACGATTGTCAGCACACATCTTTGTGTAAGCAAACCCAATAGATCCAATAAGTCAGAAAAATTAGTTTGTAAGAATATCACTATTTCGTGATATTATTACAAAATAGCTCGAGGGGAAAAAGACAGGAATATGTACAGATTTCTTGCTTNTTCCTGGGTCAAAGTTTTAGCTATTTCCTGGAATTTTAACCAAGAATTATGTACAGATTTCTTCGTTTGTGAAATTATTACGATTTTCTACTTTTCTGACTTATTGGATCTATTGGGAAACCTATCTGGCTATTCTGGGGATGCATGTTTCGGTGCTTCTTACAAGCGCCACGCATACACAACCTGATATGGCTGTAGACGACTAAATTCCTCGGTTTGGTTCTCCTCGGCGCATGAAACCTAAGCCCTTAGGTTCGTAAGGGCGCAGCCGGCCATCATTCCCATCATGAAGTTGGGTGCCTGCAGATGTACGCCGGAGTTGTTGTGATTTTGTTTCTACCTATGCCCTGAACGCTAAATCCTACACTCTTAAGCCGTAACCCGCAAGTCCAAACCGTAGCTTACGAGCCCCCGGCCCCTGACCCTAACACGCCAGCATACCGTTTATAATAGTCGGTAAAGTAGACCCCCGATTCATTCAGAAACCCTCCCCACTCAATAAGGATTACAGCCGATTATAGCATGCCAGTTGAGATCGAGCCCTTTACTAAGTCCTCTAGATTAATAATGCAGGGGGTTTCTTAAGCAGGGGATTCTTTTCCCATCTCGGAAGTTTGAACACGAATAAGTGGCTTAAGGGCACGACCGGAAAAGCTAGAAACTATGACCGCAAACCTCACCCTGAAAATAGAGTTTATAGGGACCCTTCAAGAAACAGGTTTGGGTAGTTCAAGGTAATGTACACCTTTTCTGGGCCCGAAACCCCGCAAGTTTTCAGGCTGCAGGGGAGCATAAGGTTAGCCCTAAGCTTTACGGGGACCCCCAAGGTACATAGAGGCCTTCCTGTCCTTATTACTGAGTTTTTGGGGCTGAATTGAGGGTAGTTGGGGATTTAGGTAAACGTCACTTTGACAAGTTTTACAAAAGCTATCCTTGGGTGGAGGGCCTAGGTTTTGATAGTCTACTAGGCCCTGCTCTCATCATTTAGGCCACATATCCCTAAATCCCAAATGCCTAAGGCCAAAACGTATGATTCTGGAAACCCTCAGTTAGAGGACCACCCTTTCAAACGTATGTTACAGACTCTTGTCCACATAAGCGTTTTTTCGATATGCGCCAGTCCTAAGGCCGGACTTCTAAATTACCAAACCCTAAACTCTAAACTCTGAACTCTAAACCACTTAAGCCCTTAACCCTGGGTACATTTCCCGGCCTGAGGCGGTCCCGGTGGAGGCTTGAAGCCCGGCAGAGTGACGAGGAGCTTCGCCAGGGCACCCTGGTTGGGTTTGAGAGCGGGGGTTGTCATAAACGTGCCCGTCCACAACCGCAAACCCCACAGCAGCCCTTTCTGTAGCCTGAAGGGTTCTCTGAGGCTCAACCGAGGCTGGTTGGGGGGTCTGGGTATACCGAGAACTGGATAAGTGCGGGCCACAAGCATGAGTCCACCCTTGACGCTCGACCAACACAGCTGAACCCCAAAGCCCCAACACTTTCGCAACTAAATTCTGAATCCTAAGCCCGACAAAACACACACACACACTCTCTTGCTCTCGCCTTGGCAGCGCTGATGTCGGTTATCAGCCGCACCTCCTGGTTTGCTGACAACTTACAATATCTAATGATACCAAAACCTACTACTTAATTGTTGTCTAGGAGAGGCACACATTCTAGATTAAGGCTTAACCTAAGAACCTGCAATATGGCACGTTATGGTAGACTAAGGTAAGGTTCCGAGTTTTGCCTTATCCATTCAAAGTTGTTTTGCCACTTGGGCTGCGTAAATAAGCCGAGTATGGGAGCCTCAATACATGGTAGGTATATTGCATATTATTCAGGAACCCGTACAAACATATGTATATATATATATATATATGTAGTGTGGTATATGCTGTAGCTATGTCTGTATATATGGGATGTGAAACTACAAGCCCGTTTACCCCAAGTTGGTTTCTACAAGTTCAGGCTAGGCGACACTAGCAAACAATCGCAAGCCTATAGATTAGAATAGGTATTGGGGGTTCCTTATTCTATATTTTAGAAAAATATATACCCAAACCCTGTTCTAATTATTCAGGCCCTACATTTAACCCTTATAAACCTTGGATGCTCTGCCAGACGGATCACGCACCTCGAGAGCCTCCCTGAATCGCAGTTTTCCGTCAGCACGAATAGGTTTTTGAGGGGGGTATATACCCATAGGCCCCAAAGTAGTTCCTTTTGGGGATTCATATTTAGAATTCTATAAGGTAATCCCAAAAAGGAACTACTTTGGGGCCTATGGGTAGTATAGAATAATTCAGTGTATTGTAGTCAGGAACTGTAAGGAATACTATTGCCAACCCTCATGCAAGCAAACGGTATCCTGGAATCGATGGAATTGTCCGGGGGTTGACCTCGTCGTTCGGCATGTAAGGCTTAAACCGCCAACCAAACCAAACCATCAACCCCTAAAGCCCTAAAGCCTGAACCCAAAACTTTTGACCTGAACTCCGACAAAAAAGAACTATACTCCTAAAAAGAGGCACCGAAAACCTGCCTCCCCATATTCCCAGAGGGTCCCACATACACTACCATTATGGAATTAGGTCCCCAAAACCCAAACAGGGATGGTTTTTTTGGGGCCTAATTCCATAAATAGTGTATATGGACCCTCTGGGATTTAATACCATAAAGCACCTTGCGTCGTTTTGCGCCGCACCCGACCGACACCAAAGCCAAAGCTTCCGCAGCCGAGAGTTTAGAGCTCCCGTAATGGAAGGGCATACGATAGGCGGGCTTACAAATAATTTCACACGACAGGGTTCCTTTTATAGGGTACCTTTGAAAATTTGGGTTCAGAGTTCGTTTTGGTGGGTTTCTAATTGTATTGCAATATGCTGTTTAGGGACGATAAGGGGACATACTCAGACTCGAATTAGCGAAGTTTAAGGATTCTATACAATCAGACCGGGACTCATGAAATTGCAGCTGAAACGAAATTTTGTGGCCGAATATCTGCCGGTTGTCTTAGGGTTTGGGGTTCGCAATTTATGCAATATCCCCCCGAGGTTCCTACGCCAGCTTCTTTGCAGCACGGAAACCCGGTTCTGCGGCCTACAGACCAGCCCTGTTGAACCCCTATCCCGATAGAAACCTAAGCCCTAAATCCCAAATCTCCAACCTCTACACCCTAAACACTCAACCCTACTATAAGAATGTTTCCTTCAGAACCCGCAGCACGCCTTGAAGCCTAACCGACACGTTCCGAGGAGAGACTGGGGATTGAAAAATTGATTTTACGGGATTCGTGAATAAAAAATTTTAGGGTGATTGGGGTTGAGGGTTTAGGGTTTAGGGTTTAGGGTTAAAATTTTAGGGCGATTGAGGTTTAGGGTTTAGGGCGATTGAGGTCAGGGTCAGGGTTTAGGGTGATTGGGGTTTAGGGTGATTAAGGTTTAGGCTCTAGGGCTGCTGTGTTTCGGATGCCAGTTCTAGGTTGAGCGCAGCTTCGCATCGGGTTCAAACGAATGCCAAGCCTAAGCTGGCCGAGCCCTGTAGTTAGGGTTCATGGTTCAGGGGTTTATGGGTTTAGGGCTTAGGGTCTAGACACAAGGGAACATCTTTATCTCCAAACACCCGTACAACATATTGGACCCACGACTCTGAGCCCTCAGCATATGTTTCAATGCAAAACCTTCGCTGCGAAACCTCGGAGCCCGAAACCCTGACCCACGGCTTTGCGGAAGCAGAAGTGTCTTTACAGCGCTTTCGGATAGATTGTTGACTTTCGCCGCGCACGCAAACCGTCGGGGTTAGTGTGACAATTTCGTGGCAAATGGGCAGCTTAAAGTTTCAGCTTGAGTACTTCGGTCCCTGCAACACGGTTGTACATCTTATTAGTTATTATGAAGCCATTATGGGACATGAGCAACAAACTATTTTGGGGTAATTACATGTGGTCTGTAAGGCTGGAAACCTCACCTCTTCTTGGCTTTTCGGGTTTGGGGGATGGCTCAGGGCAACATCAGCTTCGCAGTAACCCCAGAAGTCTCGCGCGGCAGCTGGATTAGCCGGGGTGCACACTGTACCTAGCATTTCTGGAAACTGCCCCGGCGCCCCAGTCGCAAAACGTTTCGCTTCGTATGCCGTAACAGACTGTTGGACATAAGCTTCGCGCACCTCCAGACTAGCTTTTCGTTGCAACGACCCAGAATCACAAAGTGCAATAAGACCATTTCAATTATCGGGACTATATGTCGGCTTTACACACCTCGTCTCTAGTTCTAGGTGGCTCAGTGACCCCTCAGTAGTGAGGGTGCCCTTTGTCATTCTGTATTGTTCAGCCTCAATACGACGACCGCGCGATAAAGGCACAACCTCAGGCCATGCGCTTTACGCCACCTAAACCCTAAACCCTAACCCCCTCACTCTATCCGTTGCGACTGAGGACGGGAACAAAAGCAGCTCTGCCACTCTCTCACTTCGGAAGAACAGAGCCTCGGTAGAAGGGATGGCCGCAGATCAAACCGTNCTGCTGCGGTGTGAGCCCGTCTAAAGATCGTGCGATTTTTTGTTGTTTGGTTGTCTAGCATGTGAGTAGTCGTGGTTTGGTGTGAGGGGGCTCTTCTTGATCCGGATCCAGTATCTTTGATCCCCCTCTGAAGGCTTGAAAGCCTCATAAAAAAAAATGAACCTAAGCTGATACACAATCCCGAAGCTCTATCAGATCCTCCAGAATCGTGACGAAACCCTATACAATCCGAAAACACCTTTAGTTTTTCAATCCCTATCAAGTACTGTACCTATGAAAGCCTAACGCCTGAAGCTGAGGTTGTCCGACGCCCAACCCATGACCCTCAACCCTAAACCCTAAACCCCAAACCCTGAACCCTAAACCAAGGTGCCAATTGGAACCAACTCAGGAGGTCCCAATGATGGTTTCTTATCAGTCTAGCATAGGGCATAGGATTTGTGTCAGCGCTTACTACGCGTTTATGGGGTCTTTATAAACCCTAAACCCCTAAACCCTAAAACCCTAAACCCTAAACCCCTAAACCCTAAACCTATATCAGGCTGCAGAACGATCTGACGATCTGGCTTTTATATCGAATTGCGGCTCATGACCCGCTACCAGCACCATGCTGCACGGTCCTCTCAGGCCTATAGTTTGTAGTATAGCGCCTCATTTTTGGAGCTGTGAAGCTGATCAAGGATGGAACAGTTTGAAGAAAATCCCGACATGCTCAGCCTACATTCTTAAGCTGGGTTTCAGCCCCTGCGCTTACAGAGACGCGCAGAAACCCGTAAAGCCTGTTGCCCAGGCATTGAGGCCCGGCGAAGTAAACGGTTAGGGTTGCGCGTTTATCAAACCATCTGTTTGAATCCGAAGGGCCACCAGGCACTGAAGAACACCAAAGGGACGATCATGGAATGTCGCTCAGGTCGTCGACGGGCCTACACCGACAAACGGGGTCGGAAGATCGAGAAGCAAGCCCTCGGTATATGTACCCTGTAGCATTATGTTTCCACGTCATGTTTTTTCTTTTGTGTGTGTGTCTGTATATGTGTGCCCTCGGTATATGTGGTAAAAAATAATTGTATATATATATATATATACATGTATGTATCAATACATATTTGTATATCTTCATATGTAACCTTTTTTCGTACCAGTCCAAGTCGTGAAAGTGTGAGGGTTTCTGGCTCGCGAAATGCCACAGGAAATTGCAAATTCCACCCCTGCCCCTTCAGACCCAAACCTTAAACTTGAACCGCAAGCTCCGAACCCGAAACCAAAGCTGCCTCTTTCTTCCTGAAGCTGAAGGCGTGTACATTAACAACATGGCACGTGGCCAAAATGGGTTTTGCAGTAGCCTAGCCCCCAGATGCCCGACATCTAGGCAGTTGTCCCATCCCCGGCAGTGGTTCCGCTACGCTTTATATGAAAGGATGTGCCGGTACGGCTAACACCCCACCCCCAACAGATCACGGTCAACACGTTTGATATCGTTTTTTCGGGTTGCGGGAGTTGCAGACATAGAGGAGGAGTGAGCACTTGAACTTCATTTGAACACCATGACTGAAGCCTTGGGTGTCTACATTGCGTAGACGCTGCGCAGGAACATTGCTGCCTGAGGTATGTGCTGCCCCACAGAATGCACACCAACCCCACACCCCGTAAATACCGGCAAAACCGCCCGTCAAGCATGTTTACAACCGTAACAACACCTTGAATCCGCTGACATACCTAAACCCTAAACCCTGAGCAAACCCAATGCCCCCAACCCCGAATCCTAAGCCCAATACAGCCCCCTCTGTAAAGCCAGAGCGCGTTTTAGAACCTTTTGTAAAACCTTATATACACCCTCCCGAAACCCAGTTAATTATAAGACTTGGATAACCGCAGTGACCCGCCTGTCACCCACTCGCCGGCGCTTTGCGTCTCGGCTCTCCTCTCTTAAAATCCCCGGATCCCTAGCCTACGGTTTATGCTTTGAGGCTCAGACTGCAAGGTGTTCTTTTCATTTTGCGCTTTCGGATGACGATGTTGTGCAAAAAACGCACGGCGCAGTGCCTAATCCGGCAAACAGCTCTCAGCTGCTCGGCAGTCAGCCAAACGCTTCTGGAATCTAACAGAACTGGGCTGACCGCAATAACATGGATACAAGAATCCACACTTGGGTTTCAACAAACTTCGCAAGCAAAAGATGACATTTAGCAAACCAAAGCTACATGGTTCCTATCGTGTGGCCCGTCATCTGTTGACCACTGTGTCACAACGTAAAAATAACCAAACCGGACTGATCCCATGTAACAATTGTCCCATGCTGTGGTGCGGGTGAGATGTAATTGGGCAACATCCAAGTTAAAGACACGCAAACACCAACGCCCGCAGTTTTCTGGCTTTCTCGCATTGTGTACATTGGACATGAAAACGAGGGGAAATTGCCACAACTCACGAGTTCATCACAGGTATAGGTTAAATTGCCACATAGTGCAAGAGACCCAGCTCGTACATATGCTTATGCTCAATGCCACAACGTTACCCTCCCTGCCAAAACGTTGAGGGAGGCTCAAGCGCGAAGCTTGGCCATCGGTGCATACTCGCCAACGCATTGGGGACACATGGGGGTGACACTGGAAGAGACGTTGCAACATGTCAAGTCCCCTGCACAACGTCGTTGCCCTCCCAAACCCCAACGCCTACCCCAAAACCGCAAAACCTAAACCGCTTGAGCGGAAACTAGCACCCACAACAAAAAATGCAAACTGGAGCCTGGATGCCTTAGCTGCAGCCCGGTTGAAAAAGGGGGATTCTGTGTTGCGACTGCTGAGATAGGATTTTAGGGCCAAAAGAGGGAGGGCCTAGGTGTCTTTGCGATATAGGGATTCTCGATCAGAGATCGCACGTGTCGGCCGACGCAGCACCTACATGTATAGTGACCTAGTGCCCCGGGCCAAAACAAAACATGCAGCTTGGCGCCGGTCCACATCCACCCTAAAGCATAAACTCTAAACCCTCAACGACAAGGCGCGTCACCCTGAAAAACCTGGAGCCCTCAACCCTAAAACCCGAAACCCTGAACCCAGTAGCCTGTCGGTTCTCCTCCTCATACCCAGCCCTCTTTCCGACACTCTCCGTGTCGATGAAAGGGCTGCGGGCCTCACAAGTGGCTTCCCACACAAGTAAAGGATGTAGGGTTGCTTGGATTTATGGATTTGGGGTTAATTAATTTCTGGAAGAGAGGACTGTTGTGGCGTGTGAACACTAGCATGATTTAGTCCGAAATCTCTGCAAAATCACACGTGCAATGGAATACTACGGAGACGAACATGCTCATGAGTACCATCTGAACACAAGTTGTCATAGAGATGCTCTATGCCCTGCTCCTTGAGAACCGCCTTAAATTTCTGCCAATGGGAGTCCAAAACCTCCCAAATTCCAATAACATCAGGGTCAGCAATCTGTATGTGTGTGTACACTTACGCATACGGCACCTAAATCGGATGTTCATGAAGCTTCTCTCACTACGTCAACAGTTGTAGTGCATTTTGTTGAACAGCAATACATCTTCTGATGGGAAGCCAAGACCGCCAATGAAGCACGCTGTGCGGTAACACGAACCCATGTGGCAACATCAAACAACATTCCGATCCCATAGTTGTCGAACGCATGTTTCCTTCGTCATTTCTCAATCACAAACCACTCCATGAGCATTCATCGCTTACATCGTAGGTAAACATTTATTCTGTTCCCTAAACCAGTCTGCAAAACGCGTACATACTTGCAGGATGCTCAATTATGGTTCAAGCTCAGGGTTCTGGGAGCAGCTTTCATGAGAACAACCATATGCGTAGTGGTGTCAAGAACATCACCGTGAGCATCATCATCATCACAATCATCGTCACCGCCACCGCCATCATCACCCGCACCGTTATCACCATATCATACTCGTCGTTATCCACCTCACAGTCATAACCATCCATGCTCCTCCTCGTCGTCGGCACTCGTCATCAGAATCAAAGTACCGCAGTCCGTGTACTAAGTCTGAGAAGGCAAGAGCTCGACATGAAACCCGCGGATCCTGGCTCCTTGAAAGGGTTCTGTAATAACAGCTACTACCCGGGTTCCTGTAAAAGGTTCTGTAAGGGCTACTATCTGTTCTTCACTGTCGCGAACACTCAACCCTAAATCCACACAACAATCCAGAAAAAACCCTAAACCCTAAACCCCAGATCTGATTCAAAATTGTGGACCCAAGAACTTGAACCTCAGACCTTCAAGTCCTAAGCACCACCTCCATCATAAACACACACTCTACATTCTCCACCCTCAGCTCCCCCAAAATCCGAAACTGGTCTAATCTAAAAGCCCGAAACCCTTGAACCCCAAACCCCTAAACCCGTTCCCTAAAGCGTAAGACGCTTACCCGGAAGCGTCTACAGTACCGGCCGCACCTGGACCATGTGCCGCAGAGCCCACAGTTTCTTCTTTGCCATAGTGTCGCAAGTGCTCAGCTCTTCTTCACCTTGGGTTTAGCGCTAAGAGTATAGAGCTTTGGGTTTCGGGTTTAGATTGTGGGGGGTATAGAGCTTTGGGTTTAGGGATTAGGGTGGAGGGGGTACAGAGCTGTGGGTTTAGGGTTTAGGGTGTAGGGCATTCTGTGGTTTAGTGCTCTCGCGCTTTGGGTTTAGGGTTTAGGGTCTAGGGGGTGGGGGTTTAGGGCTGTAGGGCTCGGGGATTTAGCCAAGCCCTACAGCTCGTTTTGCTTTAGCTTTGTCAGGTTTTAGAGCTTTGGCTTCGGGGTTGACGACTTTAAGGTTTGGGGCTCATGCCTTCCTTGCAAACATGAGCGTGGTCCAGGAATTTGAGAAGTTGCGGGTTGAGATGCGAAGGGCTCGGCGTTTTGGGTTGAGGGATGGTTTAGGGCGTTGGTTTTGGGAGGTCCATGGGGTTTGGGGTTGCTTGTTTGTGTGTTCGTGGTACGGGGTGCAATATCGAAGCTGATCCTGCACGGTGTAACTGTCACCGCCAAAGTCAGCACCGCCCCAAGTCACGACC
This sequence comes from Symbiodinium sp. clade A Y106, assembly GCA_003297005.1. Lineage (NCBI taxonomy): Eukaryota > Dinophyceae > Suessiales > Symbiodiniaceae > Symbiodinium > Symbiodinium sp. clade A. Next base: position 190,541 of record BGNK01000874.1, read on the forward strand.
GATCCGCCGGTTAGTGTGGCAGCGAAACCTCTGGCAGGCGAGGCCAAGATCTGCTGTGCATTCTTCAGCTGCTCTTGCACATCACTGCTATCGCCACCGGTGGCGGCATCGCCCCAAGTTACGCTCGAGCCATTTCCGAGCAGAGCCGCAAAAACCTTGCATGAGGCTTCGATCTTTTGCAGCCACCGGAATAATCGTCGCCCCAAGTTACGACAGATCCGTTGGCAAGAATGGCGGCAAAAGCATACCCGGCATACCCAGTGGCTTGAACCTTTTGCACGTTCTTAAGCTGCTGTTTAACATTGTTGGCTGTCCCCTCCGCTGGCAGCATTGCCCCAGGTCACGACAGATCCACCAACCAGTATGGCAGCGAAAGCACGATTTGCGGCTTGAATTTGCTGCACATTTTGCAACTGCTCCTGGACGGCACTGCTGTCACCACCGGCTTCGACATTGCCCCAAGTCACGACAGATCCATCGGCAAGGATGGCAGCAAAAACTCCCCCGTGTGAGTGTTGGATCTGCTTGACATTCTTCAGCCGTTCTTGCACATCACTGCTGTCGCCACCATAATCGGCATCGCCCCAGGTCACGACGGATCCATCGGCGCGGATGGCCGCAAAAGGGGGCCGAGTTTGTGAAGGTGACGCGCCTTAGACAGACAGCGCCACCGAAAAGGATCATCCTCAGCCGGCGCGATAGCGCCGATGCAGCAAACTCTGTCTGACACGAGAGAGATGTGTGATCACGGCATGGTCCAAGGTAGAGCCACATGGCCAGCCTAACACTCTCTGCATCGCATCATCAGGTTGTGTAGGTCGTGTTTCTTCGAAAGCACTGCAAGACCAGGCCGAGTGGGCCCAGGTAGCAACCTCTTCAGTTTCACACCAAGTACAGCTTTGCATCTCCTCATTAAGGATGACATGGAGGCGCGCATCAGACACCACAGCACCCGTCATGACTGCACGTCCATGTGTGTCCTGTGTGCGGAAAAGAGTCCTTGTAGACTTAAGCCGGCCCTCATCATACTGGACGGCTTGCACAAAAGAGGCATCACGTCGAGTAGAAGCCTTAAAAGAAGCAAACCTCTTACGGCGCCAACTTTCCCTGAGTCTGTGACTTTCACGACGCTTCTCACTGGCAGAAGCTTGTCGGTTGAGGTTGAGTCTGTTGTCACCGACAGGCAGATCAGGGTGTTGCCACATCCACGGTCCTTGCTCCTTCCA
>BGNK01000875.1:343-116931 GCA_003297005.1 Symbiodinium sp. clade A Y106
TCATTTAAAGCACTTGTCTGCAAGTACTCTTTCTGACATATATATGTGCTATCCACATACATCGCATACTTTTCAAATATATGTCCATGCTACCAACATACTATGTGTAACAAAACAAACATGCACCATAGCATGCTTATAAATGCAGTAAACCATACTTACCCAAATTATTATTCTCACTTAGCCGATGTACTATTTTGCTTAGCAGGTATATTCACTTACCAAACCGACGCCCTTCCAAGTAGTAGTAGTAGGAGTAGTAGTAGTAGTAGTAGTAGTAGTAGTTGAAGAGCAGAAACCTCGTCTGGCCCTTCATCTGAAGACAACATGTGGCCTCGCCTCCTTCTCAGTATCGTTTCAACGTTATCGGATGATCCCCGAAGGAATCCCAGCAACCATGAAGTGCGGCACACGGCCCTCTGTCTAGTTTTCACGCAACGCGCAAAGCACAACGCGCAAAGCACAACGTGAGTTCCTAAGTGCTTCTGCGCACAACTTAGGAGTGCTCTACTCACATGGCTTCTGCTGAGGATGGCAAATTTTGCCCACGACTTGGCTCCTCGAGCCGATTCCGCTTGACGGAACAAGAAGGTTCCTGACCTAACACCAGCTCCTCTAGTGTTTCTATACAGGAGAGTGCTTCAGGATCTGCACCCCTCCTTGATGCACCCGCAAGGGATGCCATCATTCCATCGTGGCCTGAAGCGTCGGACCTTCACCTATCTCGAATGTTGTCCGGGTGGTTGCGCCAGTCATTCAGGCAATACTGGCACATCGGCTTTCTCACGGCTCGTGTAGCATTAGAGAGCACGTTTAGTCGCGTTTAGACGCTTCCGGACACGCCCCAGAGCTTGGGACCCTTTCGCGCGCGCCTGCTCCGACCGAGCCCTCTATAGAGAGCGCGTTTAGTCGCGTTTAGACTCTTCCGGACACGCCCCAGAGCTTGGGACCCTTTCTCGCGCGCCTGCTCCGACCGTGCCCTCTAGAGAGCACGTTTAGTCGCGTTTAGACTTTTCCGGACACGCCCCAGAGCTTGGGACCCTCGCGCGCGCCTGCTCCGACCGAGCCCTCTAGAGAGCACGTTTAGTCGCTTTTAGACTCTTCCGGACACGCCCCAGAGCTTGGGACCCTTTCGCGCTCGCCTGCTCCGACCGAGCCTTCTAGAGAGCGCGTTTAGTCGCGTTTAGACTCTTCCCGTGTGTGTCTATGCTGTGTGCTGTGTGTCTTCCCGTGTGTGTCTATGCTGTGTGCTGTGTGTTGTGTGCTGTGTGTTGTGTGTTGTGTGTTCTGTGTATATGCGCCCCAGAGTGTGTTGTGTGCATGCTGTGTATGCTGTGTGTGTGTCTGCTGTGTATGCTGTGTGTGTGTGTCTGCTGTGTATGCTGTGTGTGTGTGTGTCTGCTGTGTGCTGTGTGTTGTGTGTGCTGTGTGTTGCGTGTTGTGTGCTTGCTGTGTATGCTGTGTGCTCTGTGTGTGTGGTGTGAGTGTGTGTGTGTGTGTGCTGTGTGCGCGGTGGCGAAGAGCGTGAGTGTGAGTGTGAGGTGGCGGGAGGGTGCGTAAAAACAAAAACCCTACACAGTGATGTGGGGAACAATCAACAGAGGGACGTAGACTGATACACATACATTTTTTTGTACCACATTTATATCTGTATATATATATATATATATATATATATAATTCTATATATATGTGTATACACACGCGCACGAAAACAGCTTGTGTGAGAACATGTTTACACGATGCAACATCCAAAGGTCATGGCATGTTCTGCCACAGGTAATTTTTTTGCTTGGCGTGCCCGAAAAAAGACCGTGTGCCCAAGAGAGCCCATCTCTAAGACCGAACAGCATGAATCTGCCGTGCATGCCTGAAGCCCCTTTTTTTCAGCATTTCCAGGCTTCTGAGGACGCTAGATTCAAAATCCCACAACAAGACAAGCACGATCAAGTATGCTCTTGTTCCATCATCCACCAAGAAGTTACGGCAGATTTCCGCCCCTGACGTGTTGTAGCAGTGGTGGTAGTAAAAGTAGAAGTAGAAGTAGACGTAGACGTAACCGTAGCCGTACACGTAGACGTAGACGTAGGAGTAGAAGTAGAAGTAGAAGTAGAAGTAGAAGTTTGAAGTAGAAGTAGAAGTAGAAGTAGAAGTAGAAGTAGAAGTACTAGTAGTAGTACTAGTAGTAGTAGCAGGATTAGCAGTAGTAGCAGTAGTAGCAGTAGTAGCAGTAGTAGTAGCAGTAGTTGTGGTAGTAGTTGTGGTAGTAGTAGTAGTAGTAGTGGTAGTAGTGTTAGTAGCGGTGGTAGTGGTAGTAGTAGTAGTAGTGGTAGTAGTGTTAGTAGCGGTGGTAGTGGTAGTAGTAGTAGTAGTAGTAGCAGCAGTAGTAGTCAGTAGTAGTAGTAGTAGTAGCAGCAACAGCAGCAGCTGTAGTAGTAGTAGTAGTAGTAGTAGTAGTAGTAGTAGTAGTAGTAGTAGTAGTAGTAGTGCTAGTTAGTTGTACTAGTACTAGTACCAGTAGGAGTAGGAGTAGGAGTAGGAGGCTTCGAAGATACCTGGCACTTGGCCTTGTCGTTGCCCGTAGCCTAGAATTTTGGTGGCAAGTCTCGGACCAAGATACTTGTGCTTCCGCGCCAACTCTTCTTGCAAACGCCCGCTCGCAAACCACAACAAGACGAAGAAAGGGTGCCGCCACCTGTTACAGTGCTCAATGCCCACTCGGTCGATTAAGACTTGTCGAGAATTGTCGAGGCTCTGACCGGCAGAGTCATGTTGCGACTAGACGATGCCGTTGCTCACTCTAGAAAGGGCTCCGCAATGCCCTGTCTTGTGCAACGTGCAGTTACGAAAGTGATGCCACGTTGAGGCATTGCAAGAAGCAAAGGATGCCATTTCCTCGAGGATTCGAGGCCGCGAGCACTGAACCTGCAGGCAGCCTGCAAAGTGTGAAGGCTCGGATGTATTTGGCAGGCTCGTTGTCATTTCTCCAGCTTCAACACCAGAGTTCCGACCTGATTTCATGCTGCACCCCGCTCTTGCTCTGGATTGCATCTGTTTTGGAGCCGTGCTGTAGCGGTGGTGGCGAACTCGCATGTTACGTGCAGACCAAGGCTTCAAGACAGTTCCTGCCGAGTCCCCGGAACCGGGCCAATTTTCTTTTGCTAGCTGCGGAGTCTTGCGCGACAATGATTGAAGGTGTGATGCAAAAGTCATGTCGGGCAGGTTACATATGCAGGCTTTTGAGCCTCAAGGAAACGTCTCCAGCGATCTGTACTGCGAATTGGTTTATCGGGCTGCAGCTACTGCAAGAGTTCATAGCAGCGTCCAGGACCAACAGCCTAGGGTGACAAGAAGGACAACTGTCAAGTGTCATCGTTTGGCAAAAGAAAGCAGACTGAAACATTTCCCGAGAAGGCTTCCGGCGTCCACCTAGGTCAGGGACTGCAAGCAATTCATCCGACAATAGCAGAAGGGTATTGAGTCTCGAGGAGCAAACACGAGCAGCTTCTACCGAATGGGACAATTACTTCACTTCTGCTTCTCAGGAAAGCTCTGTTGCAGCAATGGCGGCGGCAAGAGCGGTTAGGCACACCAGTTTCTCGTGGCTCCTCTATGCATGGCATCTGCTGGTGGTTGTGCTGGTCGTTGACTATTGAAAATTACATATGCGCAACGCTCCTTTCCTCCAAGAAGCCCCAGCGGCCCTAGTATGCCTCTCAAAGTGCAGTGGCGTGAGAGCTCGTGGCTTTATCCATGGTGGCACTAATGTAAGGAGCGAGACAGAGAGAGAGCGGTACCTCCTGTCCTGTGGCTGTTTGGAAGAAGCGAGCGAGAGAGAGAGAGAGAGAGAGAGCGAGAGAGAGCGAGAGTGGTGCCATATAGCCCTTTTAGGCTCAAGTGGTTGCAGAGGACCGAAGACATTCTGCCCGACTGTTCTCTTCTCCTCCGTCTCTGCTTTGCTTCAGGGGCTCGGTCTTCTACACCTTGGCGCTCGAATAATCGGCGGGGGAGGTTCTTGCTTCTTGCGCAGCAATTGCAGAGCGTTGAGAAGGAAATGTGTGCGCTGTTCCTTGACGGGGTCGTCCCCCGCGACACAGTCAAAATTGTTCCTGGAGGTGATCCCTCTTCGGGGCGCGCGGGGGACGCTGACACAAACTACCCGTACGGCAGGGCGAGCATACTCATTGCCTTTCACATCGGTGCGGAACGGGAGATGAAGCACTTGAAAGGGAACGGAGACAAAGTACCTCAAGGGGTGTGTTCGTGACATTACTTCAACAGCCGCGACCTAGCAAACTTCCTAAGGGGATGGCGATGCACACAGCTGCGCAGACGACGGAAACGCAAGGCGTCTCGCCGCAAAAACGCGGAGCGCTGGAAGATGGAAGAGAACTGCAGGGGGCGATGGCCGAGGTCCGACAGGACATTCGAAACTTCGCCAACCGAATGGACAATGGACAGTGTCGAGCCGCACTGGTGGGCGCGACTACGACCGGCTCTTTTGCTCGAAATTCTTCAAGCAGCGCCTCCGCTCCTTGATCATGGGATGTTGCATGTATTTCTTGGGCGTGTATGAGGACCCGACGGTGCGATGTATGGGCGCAGGCGTCGCACTTATGGTGGATGCCCGCGCCTCCCGCCAGCGCCACATTTTTAAGCCCGCTTAGCAGACGCGTGACACGGCGATTGCCGAATATCTCCATTCAAAAAGTCTCCGTGTGTGTCTTGACGAGCGTAGAGTGCAGTGTTGCCGCGTGTGTCTCCACCATGTTGGCCAAGCTGAGTTTTGAGCGCTAACACATGTCTGTTTGATGTAGCTTTGTGAATGTGGGAAGCGAATCGTCTCTTTGCCAGTGGCTGTTTCCAGTACAGCTTAGCCCCCAAGGGAAACATTCCCCTCAAGGAACCGCGCCTTTGTGCGCGCACACGAGGAGGGTGGCTGGACCGCGGCCTTTTTCACGCCCTGTAAAGAGAGAGAGAGAGAGAGTGCAGAGCTCGGGGGAAACCAAGTAAGCCACATCTGGAACGGATGAGCTTGACTGAGACTTCACACCCAACATACTTTCCCTCCCTTTCGGTCGATATGTTCATCCGTAATTCTCACTCCCCTAAAAGCCCATTATGGGTTGTATGCCTTGGAGAAGAAAAACAGAGTTCCCCTGTCTGTTAACTTGGCGACAGAAACAGTACTGGTAGCAACACTTCGGCTTCAGTTCGTCTGCGGGCCAGACACCCGGAATTATGTTGATGTGCGAGCAAAGCAGCAGGGACACCCTGTCGCCGGCAGATCGCCAGGTGTTCTCGGCCCTCAGATATCTCGAAACTCGACTCGTGCTCGGCGCAGTCTCCAGATCCGGGAGCAGAGACAAGTTAGTATAATTGCCTTGGAAGCTGACATCCAACCTGCCATCTGCAATGACCGTGTCATGGCACGCCACCTTAAAAGACTGCAGGAATCTTGATGTTGGAATTCTTAAAACTTCTCTGCTGTGAGAGTTGAATCCCTTTCCTGGCTTTTTGCAGCTTTGACAGTTGTCCTGAAGCCGTAGCGTAAATGAGTCCAAACCCTATTCTGTTCGATAGTGTGTACTTGAAGCAACACAAGCAGTTGGGCAGATTCTTGTGGAATGCAGACCAGCTATAGGTGGCAATTGATCATAAAGCTTTGGTATCTGGCACAGGCGACTTGCCGTTCGAGTGGATTCACCATCGCATCTCGTCCAGCATGATCCTTTGTGCGTTTTTGGCACGGTGTCTGTGCCGTACTGAGCCAAGGCTCATTGAGTTGGCTGGTCGGTTGGATTACGTTGCCAAAGATCGGTTTGGCAGCGGCTTGATAGCTATCAGTTCTCAAGTTCTTTTTTTTGGGGGCGTGGGGTGTGGTGCGCGGGAAGGAAACAGGGAAGGAAGGAAGCGGCAAGGAAGGAAGGAGGAAGGCAAGCAGGAAGGAAGGAAAGAAGGACGTGTGTACGGAAGTAAGCCAGGAAGAACAGAAGGAAAGGAGGACAGGAAGGAAGGAAGCAGAGGAAGGAGGAAGATAACCTCCCTGCTTACCCCCTCCCCCTGATCCTCCCTGTGGCCGGCTTGGGCCTTGAGCATGGAGTTTAATCCCCCTCATGCCATGAAGGCTCCAGGGCCTTGTATTTGCGGGAATACCCTTGGCCCAGAACACAGAGCACTAAACAAGACAACTCGGACAGCCCCGGCCCTCGCCAGGACTTTCGAGACTGCGAGCGAAGTCGCCAACCCAAAACTCCAAAACCCCATGCAGCTGCTCTTGAAACAACGCTACTACAGCCAAAAGCCCCAGAGCCGTAATCGTGTCAGGATTGTAAAGGCTGGCAGCGAGTTGGCCGACAAAATGTGCGCGGAACCGTACCGAGAGCAGAATTTGTCGTTTCACATTCAAGCGATTGAATGCAGTTGTAGTTTGGGATTGCCCTTGAAGTGATTCGCTACACGCCTTTTTTTGTGAAAGAGATTGCATACAGGGATCGCTTGCGAGTGTCGAGACTTTGCAATGCTTCATCTGTGCAAGGTTCAGCGGACGCCTTGAACAGAGTCAGAGGCACGATCCGTTAGGCTACACGGAACTTAAAGGCAGATTCACGAGCATGGATCTAAAATCTAAGAGGTCTGATCGAAGATATGATTGCGCGCGCCTCGGGACTGTAAGAGTCCCAAGCGTTTCCTGATTTTTCTACTCTGTCTCAGGGCCGCCTGCAGTCGGAAGCCCACGCAGAAGCCGATCATCAGGTGTACTGCGCATGTGGTATGCATGAGATCTGTCATCTAACACTCGGGTAAGCTCAGGGCGCTTATATGTTCTTCAACTGTCTTTCAATATCTTGACGGGCCTTTGGCTGGTATATGTCTGTCTATCGTGTTCTAAAATTACTTAACAGTATTAACTTCAATATGACTTGTAGTGATGTATTCTCGTTGGCACATACTTGCAGACTGAGGATGTATCTAGCGCACTAGCCTTGCTGACAAAAAGTAGGTAGTTGTCCTTCCTCCCCTGCATGATTGTCGTGTATTTCTGGTGTCGTTCCCAGGGCGTCCTGCTACGTTGCAGGTGTCCTTGTCTGTTTCGAAACTCCTTGTCTGTGTCGAAACATCCGGTAGCCCCGACCCATTGACCATGGGAGGAATCAACGTATTAACCCGTTTTGCCATTTTTGTCAATAACACAATCATTGTGACCAATCGGACTTGGGAGGCCCCAACCCAAAAACCACATCCTGTTACACTGGTATTATGCTGTGCTATACCATGCTATACCATACTATGCTGTGGTGCTATGCTATGCTGTAGACTTTACTTATGGACTACTATATAGACTTGTACTATAGACTTATACTACATAATGTAATACTCTAACATTTGGGGAGAGACCTGAAAAGGGGTGGATGGAAATACTGAACTTTTACGGAAATTGCTGTTTTCCGATTTGAGCATCGAGACCTAGGGTTTCGCACGCAAGTCATCCCCACACAGGCTTTCTGCGACAAGGAGATGTCTGTCGCTTCGGTGAAGCGCTTCGACCTCGCGAGAGCGACTCAGCCTTTGAAGGATCTGGACTTGAGAATCTCCAAGGTGACGATAAGCAGTCAGACGTTGACAGACTTTCGTCGGAGGCTTATTGTTGAGCTTCTTCTGACTTGGTCCACCAGGCAAAGAGAACCATGCACGGGGTGAGCACGAGCTGACGTAAGGACGAAGATGGAAGAAGCCAGGTCAGAGCTCACCCTTTTGTCACAACAGTCTTCGAGACTGCGACAGGATCGATCTTATTGCTCTTTCTTTAAGTTTTGGGCGGTCGTCCTTTGAGCCCTGTCATGTCGTGTCTTCCCAACTTACAGCTGTCCTAGCATGATATTGTAAACCAGTTGCAAAAGTGGATAACAAGGTGCAGTGCTTGCATAGTCAGTCCACCTGTCGGACATGCTTCAACCACTTGAAGTTTGCGCTGCCATTTGGTGTCAAGGCATGTGGAGCCCCGGACATGACCATTGAATCTTGGTGGTCTGTGTTCCATTCCTCTTTGGCCGCCACAAACCTCATTACGCGTTGGGCACTTCGATGCGCTTCGTTTCTGCGTATCATGAAGGAGGACGCACAGCATCACCGCACCGGGAGAACATGGTCTGGTGGTGCGGCAAACCATCGGAGATGCAAGCTCATCAACCCGGCCGTGGCCATGCGACGGCAGGAGGCTCGCTTCGTTGATGACATCAAGGATGTCAACAGGACAAACGAGGGAACCAAACCAAGAGCTGCGGAGAGCCGGCGTGGATCCATCTGTTCGGAGCTGTACTGATTTCATGTTTGCAAAGAGAGATGCAGGACATATTCTCTCTCTCCAGATTCCGTCTCTGCGCAGACAACGAAGGCAATGCCTATTCTGGCAAGGTTTCGCCACCATAAGCAATGGCCGCGCTCTTGCATGCTGGTTGAACTCTCTGCTCACGAGGCTGCCAAGATTGCGCCCTTAGAAACAGTAGCCATGCTTTTCAATGCTTGTTGAGGTCTCTTCGCGATGCCGCTCGGGTGTTTTCATGACATCTGCCCATGTTCAACGGTGTCAGCTCATGAACGCGGACTTCGAAGGGGCTTGACTGGTTCAAACGAATTGGATCAGCTTGTACTTGCAAGAACAGGGTCAAAGCCTTCTTCATCAACTTCGCGCGTTTCCATCAACCAATATTCTTTCAACTGCGCTTCGCTCTACTCTGTTATCCGCTTCCTTCTACCCAGAACGTCTGGGTTCAGTCAACTCCCTATCCCCGCTTCAGTCAACCGTGCACCGGTTTCAACGCATGTTTGTGCGTCCGCGTCCAAGTCGGCTTGTGGTTTAGGGTTTAGGGTTTAGGATTTAGGGTTTAGGGTTTAGGGTTTACGATTGGCGAGGGCCAGTGAAACATTTGGCTTGGTATTCTTTTTTAGCAATATCCCGACCCTCCCAGAATCCCTTTCCATTAATGATATACATATTCATCTCTTTGCTTGAAACCACTTCATCACATATCGTTCGATGCTGCTCCCATTCTTTCGCCAACAATGCTGGTTGAATCTTCGAGCTCAGCCAGGTTTTTGAGCGAGCCTATCCGTTAATTACGGCTGAACTCTGTGTCTAAACCCAAATCGCCAAAACCACATCACCTGAAAGAAAACCACCGGTAAACACAAGGATTTTAAATTTATATAGTATTTAGCCTTGAAACTTGAAACTCAGAGGAGAATGTACCTCAACCCAATGTAAGACTGCTTTTTTACAAACAGCTTTTACAATTGTTGACTCCGACCCAAGACGTAAGATTTACGGTGAGGTTTGTTAAATATGTGGTGGCCGGGCCACACGGCAGCGGCTCAGAGGTAGTATGACGTATCTGTCCGTATAGTCTATTCCGTGCACTCTCAATCATTTACTCTTCCCAGTTCTAAATCTGAATCTTGCAAATTAGACACTAGTTCGCCCAATCACAGAACCCAGAGCAGGACCCAGGGCCGGACCCAGGGCAGGGCCCTGGGCAGGGCAGGGCAGGGCCAGGCAGGGCGGGCTGAATAGATTCGCCCAAAGCCCAAACCAGAAGGGCCAGGGCAGGGCAGGGCGGGCTGGGCTGGGTGGGAACCCCAAATCTACTGCCCGGACCCAGGGCAGGGCAGGGCCCAGGCTTTTTCGCGCAAATCCGCAAACAAGGCGTCCAAATGAAAGGGCTGGGACCTTATGCCGAATCAAGACTCTTGCCCAGCCCTCCATCCCTTTTTGCGGGTTTAGGGTTTAAAGTACGGAGAGTCTAGGCTTTAGGGTTTAAGGTTAAAACGGTCTGGAGTGTAAGGCTTGGGACCAAGATGGTCTGAGGTTTCGGGTTTGAGGTTAAGAGGGTTTGGGGTTTAGGGTCGAGGGTCCGGGGTTTGGGTTTCAGGTTAAGGTTTCGGGTTTAGGGTCACGAGGGCCCGGGTTGGGTTGTTAAGGGATTTGGTGTTTAGGGTTAAAAAGGTCTGGTCAGGTTTAGGGTTCAAGTCCGGATTGGGCTAGGAGGGTCACGGATTTAGGGTTCAGGGCTTGGTGCATTGCAGTCCCTGCTCAAAAAAAGGGTTGAGAGGGCTCTGGGGTTTAGGGTTTTGGATGCCACCCAGCCCGCCCCAGGTTCGGGGCATCGCAGTCCTGCGTGTTCTGCTGTGTCGACCTGGGCCTTCCCAAACCCTCCCCGACCCTCCAGCCTTCCCCAACCCTCCGCCAGCCCTCCAGCTCCACACGCATCCTCCGCATGTTTTAAAAAATGGCCGGGCCGACTGCGCCCTTCACAGAGGTAGTATGAGGTATCTGTTTAATTTGTCTTTATGTCCGCATAGTTAAACAGCGTCGCCGTAGGATCTAGGATTTAGTTTAGGATCTAGGATGCAGGATCTAGGATTTAGGATCTAGGATCTGGGAGTTAGGAGATAGGATTTACGATTTAGGATGTAGGATTTAGGATTTAGGATATAGGATTTAGGATTCGAATCCTAAGCTCCCAGTACCAGCTACGAACAGAACCCTAAACAAACCAAGGATGTAGGATTTAGCATTTAGGATTTAGGATTTAGGATCTAGGATTTAGGATTTAAGATCTAGGATATAGGATTTTGGATTTAGGATCTAGGATTTAGGATTTAGGATCTAGGATTTAGGATTTAGGATTCGAATCCTAAGCTCTCAGTACTAGCTACGAAAAGAATCCTAAACAAAGGATTTAGGATTTAGGATCTAGGATTTAGGATTTAGGCTTTAGGATTCATGATTTAGGAATCGTTACTAGCTACGAAAAGAATCCTAAGCTTAGGATTTAGGATCTAGGATTTAGGATTTAGGGTGTAGGGTTTAGGGTTTAGGATTCGAAACCTAAGCCCCCAGTACAAGCTACGACAAGAATCCCAGTCCTAAACCAACTACGGTGGAGCATTGAGATTTAAATATACATAGGTAGAGAAGGTTTAGGGTTTAGGGTCGGGCTGAAAGAATCCGCGTATGTGTAGTTGAGTGAGTCTTTGCGTGCGGGTTGAACGAAGCATTCCGTGGGCAGTGGTTCAGTGAATCTGCGCGTCCGGGTTGAAGGACCCAGCCCTCGGGGTGGAATGCATTTGCGTTTTCCGGTTGACAGAATCCGTGGGGGCCAGTTGAAGGAATATGTGGGCAAAAGTTGAACGAATCCGCGCGCGACNTCCGGGTTGAAGGACCCAGCCCTCGGGGTGGAATGCATTTGCGTTTTCCGGTTGACAGAATCCGTGGGGGCCAGTTGAAGGAATATGTGGGCAAAAGTTGAACGAATCCGCGCGCGACCGCAAGAACAGCACGACATTCCGGGGCTGTCCTACGGGGCTACTCGGCTACATGACATGGCTTGTTTCGGCTTCGGCGGCAAGCCTGCCAAAGCTGGGAGGCAATCGCCTTGGTCCGGGATGAGACGCCTGCGTCCCAAACTCTGGAAAAAGCGTCCCGAATATCACGATGTCCACGTCATTCACAAAACCAGTGTTATCACTCCTGTATGGAATGAAAGAGTGGAGATATCCACAGACTCCCCGAAAGAACGCAAATTTGAGAGCAACTTCCGGGACAGGGCCCGGTACTGTAGGTTCTCGGACTTTTGGCCACCACAACCTCGGGGAACAAACGCTGCATTCCCACACCGCTGCGCCTTGGCACCTGAGGATGCAAACGAAGCGCAGTCGCAGCTTTTGACAAAAGCGCGAAAGGGACGAGAGTGGCGGCCAAAGGCCCCTCCAGGGCACCTGCTGCCCCAGGCAGCTCTGCGGCAGGAACGCATTTCTTATCCTCTTGGAAAAACCTGGTCGACTTCTGGTCGGAGTCAGTTTGGCTTCTCAGAACACTCGTCGAAGAACTAGGCAGTTCGATGAAGAAAGAGAAAACCGATAAGCACCATGCATTGTGCAACACATGGCGTTGCATTTTGTTTAGTGCTGTACACAGTCTTCTTGGGAACGCGGGGGAGTGACAGTGCCAAAAAACACAGGCAAAAACAGAGAAAGCCAAAACAGTGGCAGGTAGCCATCCTTCTACCTGCGGCTAGCGCATTACTTGGAAAATACACTTGTCGGCCTGCCCCTCGTGTCCGCTCTTTTGGAGTGATTTGTTTTGTGCTCGCCCTGGTCTTCCGGTGGCACTGCGGGAGCACGCTGTGGAGATGTATCGGGTGGTGGCAAACATAAGGATGACCCCGTGCTTGAGCAACCGGATCTTGGCATGGCACACTGCAAATTGAAACTTCTGAGATTCCCCTACCGAAACCGATAGAAAACTGATGAGCCATGTTTCTTGAGTAGAGCCTGCTTAGATTTGTGCCTGTGGTCCACTTGACAATCGCAGGAACTAGCTGACCTCGCGCAGTCAGTCGTTGAACTGGACAAGGCATGATCACCAACTAAATCACATGTAGTGAGACGGCTGCTGATGTGCTCTCGCAACACTGTCTTGCTGTGGGGTGAGGTCCGGCAGGAGGAGAAGGTCTTGTTTGAGAAAGCGCACAAAGACACGCAGGACTCCCCTTCGATGTCCGTGGAAAGATGCTTTCCAACCACGTGTTTATATTACATTACATATCCAATAGCCTCAGCTGTCAATCGCTTTGCCAGGAGGGCTTGGAGGGACTACGAGTGGCTTTGCAGGTGTTGCAGGGGCCTCAATTGACTTCGAACGGCCAACCAAGCAAGAACATATTTCCCATTGCAGGAGAACGTTTTATGCCAAAATTGGCGGCACTGGCATTTGCCTCAGCTTCGTTGAGGACTCCTGTAGCAGGCTCCCACAGACTGACAGGTCGGAGTGGCCATGCTGTCCGCACCCGAGCCACCAGTCACATCTACATCTGCAGCTCAAAAGTCCGGGATATGCTACGGCTGCCCGATCCCCTTCTCTATTCATGTGTGCTGAGCTTCTTGGATGGCCTCTGGGATTCATCACGAAGTATATTCAGGTCTCGACGTTAGAGTTCGCAGCATCCGAGATGCGCAAGAGGGCACTTGGCAAAGAGCATCGCAAGGCAGCAGTTGCAAGGCAGATGGTTGCTTTAGGATGGGTACTCGTAATCCGAGGCAGTGGAATTGGCCGAAGCCTTGGATGCCTTTGTGCGTCGAGTTTCAATCATGCCCACTTTCAGGAGGCGCGCGAGAGCCAAGCCGCTTCTGAGTACACGCCTGGTCTTGAGCTGGGGGGCAATAGGCCGTGCAGTAGCACGTGGTCTGGCGGCATCTGAGTGAGGCGGATTACGACTGACAATGGCGTCATGCAGGCGTCCAAGCAGCATGAGGCTTGTCGTCGGGCCCAGGGCGGTGCTGCAAGGGTCGGTTCTGCAGCACCAACTGGCAAGATGGTGTTTTGCACCCTCTTTTGCCTTGCAGTTAGGCTTAGAGAACAGGAGATGAGGCACTGACCAGAAATCTGGATTGGGTTTTGTGTTTTTCCGAGTCTAAGAGCTGTCCATGCCTGCGTCTCGACTCCATGGCCTTTGTCCGGTAGGTTCGTCTCTTTCTGCTCATGATTTCCCGCTTGTGCCTCTTTTGTGCTGCAGGTCCGTGCTTTTGTTCGAACCTGGATCTGTTGCAGGTTCATGGGGCCTATTTATTCGGGCTGGCTTTCAGTCTTGGCTTTATGCTCCCGGTCCCTTTGCTGCGAAGCCGCAGAGAAAGAGGCGGGCAAGGGGCAGGAGAACGAGGGATACAGCGACAACAAAAAAGCCATGACAGGATAACGGGGACAGGAAAAAGGGGAGGTGCATGTGACAAACAGGCTAACGAGGAACAAAGGGGAGAAACCGTGTTGTTTCCGTTGCTTTGCTTGTTGCTTGGTATAGAAATCATAGAAGTGATGACCTCGATGATGCGATACCATGCTCTGTAGATACATCTAGTCAAGCAGCTTTCGGCAAAATTGGTGTCCTGCCTCGTAAAACAAGCTTCTTTTTCCTCGCCGCAATGGTGAATCATAGCACTCTCTCCTTGAGTGTGAAGTGTCGTACCGTCGCTAAGATTCGGTCCGTGGTTGGCAACCCTCTGGACGGGCGTGGGGTTGTATGTCGTTTCCGCACGAGCTTGCGTTACGAATGCAAAAACGCACGCATTCGCAATTAAACTATTCGCAATTGCAGCGGAAATGGCAATCCTCTTCCTCCGTAGTCGGCTGAAAGATGCTAGCTTGCCACAGGGATGACCCCGCATACCAGCTGTTCAGTGGGGAGCGGCCGGACGTCCCGGCAATTGGGCAGCGCAACATGGGCGAACGTGTCAGGCAAAACAACAGAAGAGTGTCTTGAGCATCATTGGCATACTGTGAGTCGCTGCAGAGACATGTCAGGCGCATACCGTGGACCCTGTAGACGCGGTGTGCAGCAAGAAATTCCTAGCAGCACCGAGAACCTCCCCCTGGCCACCGATGCAAACCCAACCGATGATGAGGCTGGCCCCGGCGGTCCGGAAAGCAGGGAGAAACAGTGTAAATATCGTCTTAAAAGGCGCATAGAGCACTGCGAGCACCGCTGAAGCCGAAGGCCGAAGGCTGCCCAAGCCCGTATGACGCTCAGCATAAGTTTGGTGGCCGCCAGCCCCCGTACCCTCGCCCGCTTTTATAGCTTCGCCTGCAACTCCAAGACGCGCTCAGCATTCACAGGGCCCTTTCCGTCATCACAACATCCCATAACATCCCAATAGCTTATTGCATGTTATTTGCCAGGCACAGCACCTAGAGCACACTTGGGGGCAAGCATCCGAGCCAAGTTACTCGTAGGAGCAAAGTCCGAGCCGCACATAAAACCAGAGTCGAGCTGCACACGTATGCAGGGGCAGTGAGCAGGCTGTAAGTTGGGTTGTTCCAGATGGCAAACCCTTGAATGCTCAAGTAGAAGATGCACCTCGACCATAGCGGTCTGGTCCTCCCGCCCCTTGCTCTTTATGTTGGTACACCTCGTTTGCATGTCATCCGATCATCATGTTTGCCAGCCGTGCCGGCCGGAACGAAAAAGTCCCTGGTGCCATCGCCATGTGTGCAAAGGTTTGCTTGCAAGGGGTTTCGTTGAATTAGTTTATTTCGAAGTTTTCCAGAAACGAGCCGCCGCACCGGCAAAAACGGTGCCCCACGTCCAGACCGAGAAAAGAGCACGCCCCGTAGTAAAAAAGGCTCATATAACGAGAACCTGCAGCGAGACAGCACTGACCGAACAAAAAAGGCTCCTACCAGACAGAAAAACATCGGAGAGGTTTGATGCAAGGGGGGGCTGCAGCAGGGAAGGGAGAAGCATAGATGGATAGAGATTAGGGTTCAAAGGTGGTTCAGGCCTTGATTGAGCAAGTGTCAAGCTGTTCACGAGTCATGTTCTTTTCCCGCCGTGCTGGTGCCTGCTGGGCAGAGTCCTCGGTCCTATGCTCAGTGGGGTGCTGGCATTCATCAAATCCAGGTGTAAAGGCGGTTATTCGCATGGGCGGGGAAGACAAGACGGCGAAAAGAATAAACGACAGGGTCAAAGGTATGGGATACGTGAAGTCGTGAGCGAAGGCAAGGCCGAAAGCGGTGGACATGAATATGAAGACGTGAGCCGAATTGGTCGCGAGGCAAGGCACGCTTTCGGGGAGGCCGGTGCTGGGTTGGGGATGGGGCGACAGCAAAGAAGCCTGTACCAAACGAAACTAAGCAGGAAGCAAAGGAGGCCGCAACGTCTCTTCCGGCAAGAATGATGCAAGGAACTATGGAGGCAACAGAGCGAGGACGCGGGCAATTGTGGGGAGATACACATTCCAGACGAAGGTGGTTTCCAAAACGTAACCAGTCGGTGAAACTCTGGTCCTCTTGGAAAAGTTCTTGGTGTGTGATGGTTGTCGGCCGTGTGCGTTTGGCTTGCATGCAGACGCAGATCTCTGTCATTGTTGCAGGCAGAAGCTCGGACAGCCGACGTCAGCGCTTTGCAGAAGGCTTTGTGGACTTGGCCGAGCTCTGTCTTTTCTGCTCGCTGTGTTGGCAAGCCCACACCCCACAAGCTCAGACCTTCCCATCTGGTGGACCATCCCGAAAGCACGATAGTTCTCTGCAACGTGATCTCCAGGTGGGCGGAGTGTTATCACCCACCCTCTCCACCCTTTAGTAGCAGTAGTAGTAGTAGTAGTTGTTGTTGTTGTTGTTGTTGTTGGTGTTGTTGTTGTCGTCGCCGTAGTCGTAGTCGCAGTGGCAGTCGTAGTATTAGCAGTATTAGGAGAAGTAAAAGGAGTGGGAGTGGGAGTGGGAGTAGGAGTAGAAGAAGGAGTCGGAGGAGGAGGAGGAGTAGGAGTAGGAGTAGGAGTAGGAGTGGGAGTAGCAGTAGCAGTAGCAGTAGGAGTAGGAGTGGCAGTAGCAGTAGCAGTAGCAGTAGCAGTGGTAGGGCAGCAGAAGTGGCAGCAGCAGTTGCAGCAGAAGTGGCAGCAGAAGTGGCAGCTTTGGCAGCCGTAGCAGTAGCAGTAGCAGTAGCAGTAGCAGGAGCAGTAGCAGTAGCAGTAGCAGTAGCAGCAGCAGTAGCAGCAGCAGCAGCAACAGTAGCAGTAGCAGTAGCGGGAGCAGGAGCAGGAGCGGGAGCGGGAGCAGGAGCAGGAGCAGGAGCCGGAGCAGGAGCAGGAGCAGGAGCAGCAGCAGGAGCAGGAGCAGGAGAAGTCGCAGTCGCAGTCGCAGTCGCAGTACCAGTCCCAGTGCCAGTACCAGTACCAGTGCCAGTACCAGTAGCAGGGGCAGTCGCAGTCGCAGTCGCAACAGTAGTCGTAGCATTATTAGTAGCAGTAGTTGTAGCTTAGCAGCAGTAGCAGTAGCAGTGGCTCAGTAGCAGTTGCAGTAGCCGTAGCATGATGATGATGATTATTATTATTGGTAGTAGTAGTGGTAGTAGTAGTGGTGGTAGTAGTAGTGGTGGTAGTAGTAGTAGTGGTAGTGGTACAGGGAGTAGCAATGCTGGTGGTGGTGGTGGTGGTGGTAATGGGACTGGTAGTAGTTCGGGGAGCGGAGCATCACGCCCTACACGGCACGCACTCATGGAAAGCTTGGGCACAGCTCCTCAACGAGCTCAGCTCGGACCACGCAGCTGCCAAAGAGGAGCTGGATGCTTTACAGGACGCACGGACTTTCTTTCGTGCTTTCTGCAAAGATGAGCTTGGAAGGACTTCACCGCCAAACTACAGGAGTCAAGTCAGTTGAGTTTTTCAGAGGCTGCGACGTCAGCATTCGTGGCAAATTCAATTCTGCAGGGGTCGTGGATTTATTTTCATCTCTGCGACTGCATGTGTCCTGGGATTAATCATGTCGTTAACGGGTTGTGGCGAAAGAGGATCAATGCGTGGCCAAACCGGAGCCATACGAGGAGTGCCTGCTAAGAAGACTGAGAAGCGCAAGTTTGGGCAGCAAGACGCTTGACCGATTACCACGAGTGCTTGGGTCTGCGATGATGTGCAGGAGCGAAAGCAAAGAAGAGAGAATGAAATCAATGGGCTCAAGGAGGCTCGTGTGCAGGCGATTTGTATCTGTGAGAATGTGCTGTTGGCAAGGCCTTGGCAGCCTTGGACGGCAGCAAACAGATGCAAGCACTCTGCTCACGGAAGTTCACAGTGTAATGAGTAACATGAGACAGTGCCCAGCTTCGTCGAAGGTCGGTAGCAGCACCTCCGTTAACACAGCGGGGCGCTTGACAATCCCACAGGTTGCAGAGACATTCAGAAAACGCTGTTGCCAAGGTCTTTCTCCAATTGAGAGGCAGTGTGTTTCAAGCGGCACAGTAGGCTTGGCAGCCTTTCCCACATGTGATCTGCGAAAATCCTAAAATCATCCGCGACAGACCCGCAGGGTTGCTTTGTTAGCCTGCAGTCACTCGTGTGCCGTCGGATGCGGGCTTGTGTCAGCCGTTTGGTTTGGCCAGAGAAGGCACGGGCACGAGCCAGTAGAGAAACATGCCATGGCATACAGGCCGCATTGCTGCTGTCTCATTCAGACGGGCCTGTGCAACTTGTTGTGAAAACAAATGCTTCCAAGCCATTCAGGCCTTGGACCCTTCTTTCCTACATTGTGTGAGGAAGTAGTGGGTCCAGTCATTTCGGCGGATTCTCCAAAGTTGACAGTATCCAGGACTTGGGAGCATTTCTCACGATTTTGGAGGAGAACTGTACAGTTTTGGAGGATTTCAAGGTTGTGGTTGTTGTTGTCCTGTTGGCTGGGAGGACACTTCGTACCGAGACTAGGAAATCAGATTTTGTTTTCTAGAATTCCGAAGAACTCCTGGGAACTCGAAACCCATTCCCGACCGTTTGCTTTTTCGGACTGTTTGCTTGATACCTTGAGTCTCTCAGATGAATTCCTGTGACTGTTTCAGCATGTAGCCGGCGGAAATCTTGCCAGACTCAACGTTACCATAGTTCACCTCCAACTACTTTCCTTTTGGAATGAAGACCAACCTTTCATTGCCAAATCCGCAGGTCGCTGTCTTCGGCCCATCCGCTGGCCTTTTGCACAGGCGACGACGGCTGTTGCTGTTGTGCAGGGCTCTGATGAGAGCACGCTGGTTCTTTATGGTTCCTCTGTACGGAGGAGCGTCCTCCAGCGGAGAGCAGCCTCAGCCTCTCTTGTCGCTGCGCTTGGCCTCACCGAAACACGGTCTGTTGTTGGCGCTTTTTGGTCTCCGATGCCTTCCAAGGCTCGAGCAATCACCAGCGAGGTCAAAGGCACCCTCGGACCCGCCATCGGACTTCTCGCCGGGAACTCGTCGATCCTCCAGCTGCAGCTGATCCAGCTGCTTGCTGCAACCCGATGCATGGGGAGTTTCGGGCCGCAGGTCTTGGCACGATGATGCAGCGGCCTTGAACATGTACTGTACTGCACCTTTCGAAGGCTGGTATCTCACTAGCAGCTGATGTTCAGGCATCATCATCGCTTGCACCGTCGGGCACAGCCAGGGATGGCACGATCACAGTACCCTGCCTAAGCAATATCTACAAAGCACCACCATGGTGTCTTGCGGACCGTTGCGTCCATCCAAGCCGTGTGATTGCATCCCTGAGCTTTGGAGGTCAATCCTCTCGTCATGCGCCAAGAACTCAGATGTTGGTTGTCATACAGTCGCATATTCCAGAAGTTTCAAGAGACAGGGCACAGCTTAAATGATTGCAGGTATGGGAGAACACCTCAAAGGGAAGCTGCAGGGCATGATCCGACAGCGCTTCGAGAATTACATTCACATCACGAAGTCTGCGCCTGAGCCGAGCTTAAGCTGCCCGCCAGATCCCGATGGAATCACAACTTAAGCGCTGCTTTGCCAATCGCGCCGTCAGAATCAGAGCTGACGTCCAGAAGGAGCGACACTGCCGCAACAGACGCTCTTGCGCGACGACGTTTGCACAGCCTTGTCACTTGTCCCCCTGCTTGTGATCCAAGGGCATTTCGAATCTCGCCTGGTACCTCGAATGAATATCCATGATAGTTGTTAAAATACGGCGTTCCCTGATGTAGAGAACATGTCTGACTGTGTAGTTGATCTTGCCATTCATGAACATTTGGCTCAAGGATGAAAAAGAGCGCCACTGAGTTGCGTTCTAACTTCAGGGTCTGGGCTTCCTTTGGTTTGCCTTGTGCCCTTCCTTCTCGTTCCTACCCTAACATTGCGTTGTCTCTGTTTGGGGTCGGAATCACTGGTTATCAGCCGCAGTGCTTTTGTGTTCAGGGATCTTCCAAGTAGCTTCCGTGTCGCTTCTGGACGATAACCCTGAGCGCCCGAGAGAGACGTTGCCTCGTCCGAAGCAGAATCGTGGGAGTCGGGCAGGCAAGTCGGGTCGGAGGAAGCGTGAAGCCTTCCAAAGGTTTGTGTTCGCTGAGGCGCTGATTCAGGACCCGTACGCATCTGCTCTTGAAGTGCCATTTCGTCGGCCAGACGGCTCGACTCGTGCCTTTGGCGTCCCTCCTCCGACGAGTGATCCATACGAAGAAGAGGAGACTGTGGCGGTAGAAGTGGAAGTAGAAGTGAAGGCCGAAGCAGTAGTGCTTCCCCCGCTACGCCTACTTCCTACGCCCAAAGTCGCAAAGGCCAAGCTTACAGAACCTATTGGTAATCGGCTTATCCCTCGTGCGACTCGTCCAGCTCCTTTTTTTGATCGTTTGGCAAGCGGTAAAGCGCTTCTCCGAAGCCACCTCCGCCGACTGCTGCTACTGCTACTGCTACTGCTACTGCTACTGCTACTGCTACTGCTACTGCCACTGCCACTACCACTATCACTACCACTACCACTACCACTACCACTACTACTACTACTGCTACTACTACTACTACTACGACTAGTACTAGTACCAGTGCGAGTACTGTACTAGTACTCGCTAGCGGAGCGTTTGCTGTCGTGCGGTTCCAACGATTGAATCTTGCCAGGGGGGAGGGGGCGTGGGTGGGGGGGAGTGAGGGGGGATAATAAGGTTCTTTGTTTAACGTTCTTTCTTTCGGCATTGTTTGAGGATATACTTTGCTTCTCCATGGTCATGTCGGTGTTGTCATGGATGCATGCTGCTGCATGGTGCTGCTCGCTGTTTGCATGGGCATGGTGGTGCTTAATGATGTTGTACATGGGGATGCTGCTGGATCCTGCTTGCATGGGCATGGTGTTGGATGCTATGGGGACGCTGGTGCTGGATGATACTTGCAGGGGTGCTGGATGCTACTTGCAGGGTCTTGGCTGCATGTGGCTACACATGGTCATGCTCATGCTTGCATGGTCGGCAGCTCCGGAGCCCAACGCCTGAAACCCTAAGGTTTACTCACCCAAGCTTTTCATTAGCTTGTTTGACAAACCAGGGATTAAGGGCTTAAAGGAAGGCAGGGCCTAGAAGCTCTCGGAGAAGGACGACCCAGACTAGGAGGGCATGCTGTTGTTTCTTGCGCGTGCCAGCAAGTGTCGCACTAACCGCCTCTGCTCGGCAGAAGGTGGAAACGAACGTCAGACATGTTAGTTTGCTTTCCTGCAGAGGCTCGCTGCAGCGATCCTGATCCCAGGCCACATCGCTTGTGGAGCCCGACATCGAGGCCGACTCTCCGTCAGAACATTCCTGAGAGCACAGACAGTTTTGCTAGCTCTTAGTTTGTTGTAGGTGGTGGCCTTTAGTTTCTCCTAGGCCTTACTCTCTTGCAGCCCTTAGTTTGTCCTAGGCCCGACCTTGTCGTAGGTGTTACTCCCTGGTCGCCAATCGTTTGTCGTAGGCCTTAGCTTCTCCTAGGCCTTGCTCGCTGCTTCTGCTTCTCTTTCAAGGCTTGCCTGCAATTGTACGGGATCATGTGCTTCTGCTCCACGGAACAGATAGAGGTGGTGGTGCTGCGGGCGAAGTTCTTGGAAACCTCTTGTCCCTCGACTTTTCCCAGCCGCTTCTCACAGAGGCCGACGTGACGACACTTTTCTGGCCTGCATGATCTTGCATGTCATCATCATGGAACGCCGACGAGCTTCCCCTACAAAGTCGAGCAAGCGTACTCTGCCGAAGCTGCCTTTGCCGAGGCATGTTCTAACAGAAACATTCGGGCTTTGTGCTTTTTCGGTTTAGGATCGATTTTTCAGGGTTCTCTGGGTGCTCCGTTTCCGTGTGCAGGTCTCCTCGCTCAGTCGGGTGGCGTGCGGCAGAAACAATGAGTAGCCAGTCTTGCGCGCCGATACTACCGCAGGCCTGCCTGTCTCAACTTTTTGAGCCTTTGCGCACTCTATTCACGGATTACGCACTAATGGCGGATGGCTGGGTGAGCCGACATAGACGATTCGAAGAAGACTCCTGATTGGAAACCCACCTAAACTCCCTACCCCATCTAACCGATAACGATTGTAGACTGAGAACCCACCCAGGTCCCTACCCCTAAGGCTTTAAATTGTAAGTCTAAAATGGAAACCCAGCCGAAGCCCCTACCCCGAAGGCCTTAAACCGAATTCTAAACCGGAAGCCCACCCAATTAAAGCAGGCTCTGACTTGAAACCCACCTAAGTTCCCTACCCCAAAGGCCTTAAACCAGATTCTGGACTTGTTATCATTCTGGATTGTCCAACAAACGATTTTAGCTACGTTACTTTTCCGCCGAACATCCTTTACTTCATAGCCCAGCAAGCTCGGGTTTCGGTCCTGTGCAAGGACCTGAAATGCGCAAGGGCGCGCATAAGGCTTAAAGCTGAAGAGCAGACTCAAGGGGCCGCGCGTAAGGGACAGTTGGCTCCGCGGAAGCTGCGCGCACCATAAACGCGCAAGGGTTTGTTAGCGTCAACGGATTGAAAAGAGGTTTTGACAGCCGCTCACCTTGCTCAAGTTGTCAAGAGAAGCCTCTGCGCTTGAACGTAGAGACGAAGCAGCAGAAGTCTCTGAGGGGATCCTCCGGACGTCGTTTCGGTGCACAGTGGCCCCGGAAAGACGAGTCCGTCGAAGTCCAAGTTGTCCTCCAAGTTCCGCAAAGCCCAAGCTCGTCTCCGGGAGCTGCGCCGAAAACCTAGAGCAATGCAGACGATCACCCCCAAGTTCAAGTGCAAGGAGGTCAGAGCAGCAGGCAACGAGCCCACCGTGCCATAAGTGGTTCGATTCCTTGGCCTTCAGTTTCTTGCCTGTGCTGCGAATGCCCTTGCCGACCGTGTACAAGGCCCTGCAGATGTATTTCCAGCACAGGCAAGTGCCCAGTGTGGACGAGATCGGAAAGCTCCTCCGATCCGCCTTGAAGAAGCTCGCGTTGCTGCATGGACCACAAGCAGAAGCTTCGGCAGGTCGCAGGCAGGATCTGCCAACATCTTCACTGCACCTCCATGCACCTCCTTCACCTTCATTCTTAGTTCTGACACACTGCTTTTTTTGACCAGGTGATGTGGAGGCAGATGGTACTTCCATACGTTACTAGCGAAGCTTGCGGCGACCATCACGCAATGTCTACTTGCAGTACTTTGCGCTTTACCGGCGGCCGACACGCGGATGCAGCGAGCGGGTGGTCAACCTCTATCCGCTCCCTTTGGTGGAATCACGTTGCGGAGGCAAGCCGCCACCCGAATCCTCTGATCGATGCCATCCGTTTGT
Source organism: Symbiodinium sp. clade A Y106 (assembly GCA_003297005.1). Classification (NCBI taxonomy): domain Eukaryota; class Dinophyceae; order Suessiales; family Symbiodiniaceae; genus Symbiodinium; species Symbiodinium sp. clade A. The sequence continues at coordinate 23,409 of BGNK01000875.1, forward strand.
CCAAGCAGGGCTCGGCGTCAAAGAAGGGGCAGGTACACTCCTCATCAGTGACGGCGCGAAGGGCTACCCGAGGCCTGTTTCCGATTCGGTTCAGGGTAGACCTTTTCATTTTCAATCTTCGGCGTAAGCTTCCATTCTTAATGATGCACGGACTGTCGTGACAGGCCAGAAATGTCACGAAGCTTCTTCGCAGTGATGGGCTCGAGAGCTCAAAGTTAAAGAAATGTAGGGGGAACACGTCGCTATGGAGATCTCCCTTGCTCACGTCTGCTCCAGCCTAAGATTGCCGAAAGAGGTTGCAGAAATACTTCTGGACCAGGGTTGGAGCGTGAGTCGTCTAGCTGTGCTCCATGATGATGCTGACGAAGCTCTGCCGATCCTGTTGGAACAGATACGGCAGGCGGATGCTGTTGCGGAGCTGTCAGGGGAAGATATCATACGACTTCTTGGGTCCTGCAACCTGTTCGCGGGATTGTCATGGAAAGCGGAGGCTTCCAATGTCGGATGTCTAGCAGAGGCTTTCGTTAGGAACGTCCTTGCACGGACTCAGGAGAAATCGGATGTGTTGGCGAAGGCAAGCTCATCGCAAGGTATTGCCGTCCAAGGGAGCGGCGCCAGTCGTTCGATGGCCAACGCGTCGAGCACGGTTGAAGGCGGAAGCGGGCGACAGACCACTTTTGCGGCAGAAAGGAGGGGACGAGGAACGAGATCGCTGGATTAAGTTCTTGGCCGTGCCCATTAGTCTCGACTTCTCGAGCGCAGGGGAGTTGGGACGCAGCCGTCGGGTAGGTAAGGGTAGACGCTCATCTACACTTCGAAAGCACATGAAAACTTGGGAGAAGTTTATCATGTGGCTGCAAGGGGCCTACGGGGAGCTATGGCCGTGGGCACCATACCAGTTCACCGATTACCTGGAGGAACGTGCTTCGGAGCCGTGTGGTCGCAGTGTGCCTCTCAGCCTGCTCAAGACTTTGATGGTCATGGAAGCCTCGGCAGAATTGCCCAAGGAGCAGCAGCTCAGTTCGCATCCAGCAGTTTCCAATGCGATGCACGAGGTAACACGGTTCCTTGAAAGTGCCACTCCGCTGACTATGCACAAAGCTGACATGCTGCCGGTGAAGTTGGTGGTCATGTTGGAGCATGCAGTGGTGCACGGCGGAGGTTCCCGGTTTGCCAGGGCACTGGCTTGGTACAAGTTGGTGAAGGTTTGGGGCGCGTTGAGGCATTCCGACGCTCAGGGGGTTGACGTATCTTCCATGACCTTGCAAGACAGAGGTTTGGAGGCCACCCTGTTGAGAACGAAGACTTCGGGACCGGGCAAGCCGATCAAATCTTTGCAGTTCTACGTGTCGAAGGATTGTTGGATCGATGAGCCGCGCTGGCTGCAAATCGGTTGGGAGCTGTGGCAAGCCCTGGGTAAAGAAGCGGGCTTGGCTGAACAGGGATTTCTTGTTGCCAGTTCCGGGGAGCTCGCTGGAATCATTGACGAGAAAGGTAGCATCCTATGCTGACGCGGCGACGTTGGCTAAGGCTCTCCTTTCCAACCTCCAGTCGGATGAAACCGGGGATAAGCTGTTGCGGCCGGGGTTGGCGGCGTTCTGGACGGAGCACTCGGAGAGAGCAACTTTGAGGTCCTGGGCGTCAGCCGCTTGGGTATCCTCAGCGACTAGCAGACGATTGGGTCGTTGGAAGCAATCGGTGGACGAGGGCTACAATCGCGCGAGCCGCCTCAAGATCGAGAAAGCTCAAGCGAAGATAGCACATGTGATCAAGATGTCTAAGGGTAAATCGGATCCCATGGATGAGAGGAGCCGAGCCTCCTAGACAAGATCCGGGCTAGGTTGGACGAGCATGGCCAGTCCCGCAGCACCATTAACCGTCAGCTGGAGGCATTGCGGTACTTCGGCTCAGGACAGTCGGAGGACACACCTGAGGTGGAGTCCGAGACGACTTCTGTTTTGGGCTCATCCTCGGGGTCTGAGTCGGAAGGCAAGGCTGCGGCTTCGCAATCGTCGAGCGCGGCGGTGAAAGGTCCGGTCATCGAGCAAGCCAGAGGTAAGTTTTTCGTCAGCATTGTAGGGCGGTCACGCGTCCGAAGCCTGCATCGGCATGGCGAGTGCTATCGCAGACCAGGCATTCACTATAGGACTTTCGAAGAATTGGGTGATAGTTGGCCGTCCAAGAACTATCATCGCGTGTGTAAGGCATGCTTTCCAAAACAATTGGATGCGGAGCATGAGGACGAGCAAAGCTCGGATTCGGATGATAGTGAGGTCAGTTCCTCCGACTCGCAGTCGGGGGATTAGCAATCGGCGTGAAGCCGTTTGCACGAGGGACTCTCAAGAGCATTATTTTGTTTGTGCCACTCGCAGGTTGAGTGTTCGTGGCCAGGTATAGGAAGCATGGACAACAACACTTCTTGTTGCGACGCATAGAGTCTGCTGCATGTCTCGTCTGCCGCGGATAGTGACGGATAGTGTGTCTTGTTTGTCAGGTTTGCTTGTCCTCAGATCGGCTTTGAGCTTGGAGCTGCCGCTAGATCTAGGTTTTGAGAGGCATGGCCGTGCCTGACATCAATACCGAAGCGGGTCAGAAGGTCTTGGCGGCGAAGCTCGATGCGGACTTCTCCGGTTTGGTTCAGTCCAAGGGCATCGGGTTGAAGAGACAGGCTGAACTAGGCAATCTAGGCATCCTCTCCATCTCGCGCTACTCGGCGGCGGCTGACGATCGCGCCGGGCTCAGAATCTTTTGCAAGGACGTCCTGAGTCTAGATCCGGCTACCACCCCAGCTCACTTGGTTGAAGTTGCCTCATTGTTGGATTTGTGGGAATCCTGCAAGTCCAGATCCGAAGCCCAACACAAGGCTGACACAGAGGCCGTCCTCAGCAGGCTGCCCAGGGCAGCCAATAAGACCGAGATTCAAGATCTCAAGACGCGCTTTGAGGCACTCCACTACGATCTGGATGACAAATCCACTCCTTCGGCATCCACCCTTGAGCTTCACTTCGCCCAGGTGGAACAGGGAGAAATCCGTGCCATCACTTTGAGTCAAGACATAAGCCGTGAACATGCGGAGGCAGAGCACTACGGGGCTGTGATTGACAAGTCCACAGGAGCCATCAAGATCAAGAAGGGGTTTACGGAGGGAAAGAAACCCTCTTCACCTGAAGAGTTCCGTGCGTCGATCAAGCTCGTGGCTCACACATGGGTAATGTGCTTCCTCAGATATCCTCAGAAACCATTCTTGAAGGACGCATCGGTTTCGCAGTGGCAGCGCTATGCAGACTACATGCTGGGGGAGCATGTGCACCGACTCTCGGCCAAGGACGGTCAGGGTTTCGAGGTATCGGCACCTTCAGTGGGAATTGGTCATGTCGTATGATTACCACATCCGGCGAGGCATGGCTCGGCTCATCAACGAAGGAGAAACACTGGCCGAGGCCCTAGATCCAGGATGCTGTTATCAAAGAGCGGTACTTTGTGACGCCGTGTGCACTCTCCGCAGTCACACTCTCTTCGGCATCTTCCAGACGTTCCAGGTCTCCTGTGCCTCGTGGTCCTCAGTGGTTGGAGGATCTCAAGAACGCCCCTCCCAGGCCTTCGAAGTGTAAAGGCAAATCCAAGGGCAAGAAGGGCAAGGCCAAGGGTATCATTCCAAGACGCCAGACGGTAGAGAACTATGCTACGCATGGAACAATCCAGACTCCCGTTGCCGCTTCAATTGCGGTCGGGTGCATGCCTGTCCGGCTCATGCATGCCCGAAGCTTAAAGATGCAGCAGGGGGCGGTGTCAGCGAACCTCCCAAAGAGTCGTGATGTGGGCAGCCTCTGCCCGCCCACTCAGAGGTTGCAACTTCCGCTACTCCGTGGGCATCTTTGCACCATCCGCATCAGCCTCATGTCCTGTGCTTGTTCGGCACCAGTCAGGGGCCTTCGTCTATTACAGATCTACAGAATTCAGGCTGGCAGATCAAGAGCTTTGATGTTTCTGAAGGAACTCATTCTGACCTGTCCCTTCTGCATGTTCAAAAACGCATTTTGCAAGACATACGTCAGGGCTTGTGCGGCTTGATCTTGTGCGCCCCCTGCTTCTACCTACTCCAGGGTCCGATGTGCCAACAAACGAGGTCCTCCACCTGTACGAGATGCTCGGCGCTGGTTCAAGGTCTCTTTGAAAAGTGGTGTAATCGCGTGGTCGGTTCGGGAGGCGATGTCATGAAGGATAAGTTTTGGAGGGCGGCATCGGGCTCCGTTCGGGAGTCCTTATTTTCGGAGTCCATGGAGTCAGCCAGAAGTGAGGTGGACGCATTCTTGATCCAGGAGTTCCACCCGTCCAGAAGGCCTGATGACGTGCAATCGGAGGTCGCCTTCCGAAGGATTGCAGCAGCCTCTGAGGTGCTGGGAGATGTTGACGGCACCTTCCTTTATGATGTTGCCCGCGTGGGGGTGCCTATCGGAGTTGGGGTCGAGCTGCCCAGAGTCCCAGATGTATTCGAGCCAAAAGTCAAATGGAACCCGAGTGAGGCTGAAGGGGAGTTCGTGGACACGAAGGCAGAGAATTACTCTTCAGCAGTGGAGTCCATGGCTCAAATCAAAGAGCAGATTGAGGCAGACTTGAAGAAGGGTTTCGTCTCTCGCATGTCCAGGTCTGAGGCGGAGAGCCGCTATCACGGGCGTCTTGCGGTCGCTGCCTTGGGGGCAGTTCCTAAAGATCTTGAGTCAGGAGAAGTGCGTGTCGTCCATGATGGGAGCTTCTCCGTGGATGTCAACCACCGCATACGCGTTCGGGACCGTCTGCGGGACCCATTGGTGGATGACGCTGAGGCCGTGATCAGGCAGGTCAAGTCTGAGGATGCGGACAGGCCGGGCATCAGGTTTGGGATGGCACACGATGTCGCTCATGCACACCGGCTGCTTCCGGTGCGTGACCACACTGGGGCTATCAGGCCTTTTCCTTGGATGACCCGGACGTTGTCTATCTGCATAAGAGAGGCGTCTTCGGCATTGCATCAGCCGCGTATTGGTGGCAGAGGGTGGCTGCCACTTTGGTTAGGTGCTGCCACCTGTTGGCAGGTCTCGAATGGGCCGTCTATCACTTGTTGTATTCCGACGACGGTCTCCTGGTGGCTCGAGGCTCGAAATTTGGCTACAAGTGCCTCTTCTGGTTATTCCTCTTCGATTTGTTTGAGGTGCCTCTCAGCTGGCGTAAACTACGAGGCGGAGTGTATCTCCAATCAATTGGTTACCAGATTTGTTTGAGTAGCTACCAAATCGGAATCAGTGAAAGAAAGAGGGATTGGATCGCCGCTTGGGTACGGACCACACTTCAACGTGGTGGCATCACAGGACGGGATCTCAAGTCCGGTCTGGGCCGACTGGTCTTTGTTGCAGGCGCGCTCCGGCATGTCCGGCCCTTTCTCGGAGTGCTGTTCGCGTGGTCGTCAGTCCTCGCGGCAGGTACTTGTGCGGCCTTCCCGCTGGGCGTGCGTCTAGTCTTAGAGCTGATCGCGCAGGAGGTCGCGGGCACTAGAATGGCAGACGTGTGTGAGTGGCCCAGATATCCCGTCGATTGCTTTCGCATTGACGCAAAGGCCGAGAAAGACGAGATCGTCATTGGAGGCTGGGAGACGTATGGTGGCAAGTCTCCGGAGAGGGCTCTGTGGTTCTCTATCAAGCTGTCCAGGGCTATAGCGCCGTGGGCGTATGTGAAGGGGCCAAGGGGGAACCTTTTCGTGTCATTGCCGCCCTAGAACTAACGGCAGTCCTCGTGGCCAGTATCCTCTTCTCGAAGTTCGGATCCCTCAAAGGTTTGTTTGCCGCTTGTGCCCTTCCAGCTCTTACCGACAGCAAGGTTCCGGCACACGTGGTGGACAAGTATCTTTCTTGCTCGTTTCCGCTCTCAGTCATACTGATGGAAGTGAGCCTTCAGCTACAGAGGATGAACACCAGGCTTATGCTTCGTTGGATTCCTAGAGATCAAAACATCGAAGCCGATGCGTTGACTAACCAGAACTGCCACGGCTTCCTGAGTGCGAACCGCATACAGGTCGACTTCGATGCCCTCGACTTCGCAATCCTTCCAAGGCTCATGGAGGCAGCTCAAGCAGTTGATTCGGAAGTACGCCTGAAGAAATCCAAAAGGGAAGTGAACGGCATGAACGGGTCGGCTTTTACTGAGCCCGCCAGGAGAAGAAGGAAGGGAGAAACACGATGGAAAGATCCATGGTGAGGACAGAGGTCTAGTGCGCCTAAAGTAGGGAAGATCGCACTTGACCGTCATGTCTCCCGGAGTGCGAAGATGTTGGCCCCTCCCTAGTGTGACTGCTGAAGGACTTGCGCATGCCCTTCAAAAAGATGTTGTCAGGCACGTTGAGAGGGAGGGGCTTGGGAGTTAAGAACTGCTGCGGAGTGACGTTTTTGTCCTTCCTCAGCCCTGCCGCGCAGGCTGGCAAGATCTCGGGGCGTTCTTTTGAGGCAGTGCAACCACTCGGGGGAAGGTGCCCAAACGATCCATGACCTACATTCATACGGGCTTCGTAGATTCGTTCATAATTCGTGTTCTGGAACATTTTGAAAAAAGGCATGTCAAGCACCTTGCGCACTCACTCCAAACGAGTGCCGAATCCTCTTCTCTGGAAGTACACGCGCAGTGTACAGTGGCGGTGGGAATGCTCCGCCGACAAGAAGTCCGCGCAGACGAGTGGAGTCCAGTAAAACTGACGCGCCTGTTGTCGCTGCGGCTTCTCCCAGCCCTCAGCCCTACGTAACGTCCCTCCTGCAGGCCCCCTCTTCTCCGGAAGATGAAGAGTGGCTGTCTTGTGTAAACCAGGATATTGATTTGGATTTGTTTTATCCACTATCCGTACCATCCAGCAAGTGAAGGCCAATGACCCCTCACCGCTGCCTCCACCTGACATTCCACCGCCAACCAGTCCAGCCCGTACTCGTAGGTGAAATCGAAGCCGCCGAGACCCACATGTTATGCCGAACCTGCGTGTGCCATTGAGGCCCTAACCACAGGGATGCGAACTCCCAAATCCAGACAGGAGGCTTCTATACCATCATCCATGCAGGTGGGGATTTCCAATGCGCTATTTGTGATCGTAAGTTCCCCACAAAACTGGGATTAATGTCGGCCACGCGTACAAAAGGTACGTTTCGAGAGGCAGAGTTTCAGTGTACTCTATGTCCGAAACTATTCGCGCGACAAAACAAACTGACTCAGCATTACAACCGTGACCATGTGCACGTTTCTACATCCTTTGTGTGTCCACATTCCGTGATGTCTTTCCGGGGGAGCCCATGCTTCGTTTACGTATGGCTGAAGCTCATGAAATACCGGCGGATTTCTTCCCCACTGCGTGCCCGTTGTGCGTTGCCGGTGGAGAACGCGTGCCAATACAAATCTCTAACCCGCTAACTTTTAAAAGAAGTCATACTGCGGAACATTTGCGTGATCACCCCGTTATGGTGTACAGGGAATTGACATTTTTACACGTGAGGGGGAGATTTATGCAACCACTCTGACGCCCAGAACGCCTGTGAGCGGCTGTGGAAATATGTTCTGAAGTACGTTCTGCGTTGATTGTTTGCCTGCGAAGTGAGAGCCGAGGGAGAGAGGTGCAGTGCATGTCCAACTCATTGCACAGTGCCGTGCTCTCCAAGCTTTCGACTTAGTGTGCTACTCGCGCAATGGCACGGGGTGACCACGAGCAAGGACCGCGGGCGAGACGGCAGAGAGGAGAGAGGGAGAGAAACCAGGTCACAAGCGCGAACAGAGCACTTCAACTCCCCGCGGGCACAGGTGGCGCAGGTCAAGGACAAGCTCACGCCTCGCGCTGCAAGCAAGTAATGAGGTCGGAGAAGTTCGAGCAACTCACTAACTCGTTGTGTTTGCCAAGGGCTGGATTCGCGAGCAGCTAAAGGAGGTGGTTGCCCTCTACCAGCCGTGACGCAGTCGTCCAAGGCCTGAAAGAAAAAGGTGCACCGTTGAAGGTCCGCTTGTACGAAGCGTTGCCCAGAAAGCTTGGGGGCACATGGAAATAGGAGCCAGCGCAGCTCTCTCCTCGGTGACGAACGGGAACAAGCCGCCAGAAGGCGACGTGACTTGGGTCCTCCTACACGGAGATCGGCCAACAGGGCTAAACGGTTGTGGTCCAGCTCACAGTTGCGTCCAGTTTTCGCGAAAACCGGGGAGGGTGGCCGGAGCTGGGAATCCGAGAGGGCAGTTGGGGACCTGGCAAGCTGCGCCAGTGTATAGAGTGTAGAGGGAGTAGAGAGTGCAGCGTTCAGTCCGTCCAAGGTCGTGTTCTTCTAGTTGCTGTACAAAGTCTCTCAAGACAAGCGAAGTTTTCCAGCACCGGTCTTGTCCGGGCTTCTGCGGAAGGGGTCCTGTCCCCCTCGCAACAGGTCTCGCCTTATATGAATCGGACAGGACCAGGCTAGGGTTTTGTAAAACACTTATTTTTGTGCCGTTTTTGCACAAAATTTGCACATTAATTTTGTGCCAAAAATTGCTTACTTTTTTGTTTTAATTTGATTTTGCAATTTTTTTGCAATCATTGTTTTTGGTGCAAATCTATTTTTTTTTTTACAAAATGCAAAAATCTAACGATTCAGGTCTTTCAAGTCAAATAAGCCAAGCCTCGCATTTTGCGCAAAGTATCGGGTCGGTATCTGGATGGGATCTTCGACAAGTGGGCGATTTGAAAAGTGAAATTGGGAGATCTTTGACATGCTGACCAGATAAAAACCAAACGAAAAACACGAACACCCGAAATTTGTGGTTGCAAACTTTGCTTTTTTGTTAATTTGTTTACCTAGACGGCTGGCGATTCGAGGGGTTAGATTTTAAAGTTTCCCACATTGACAGAAGTTTCGATTTCTAAAGTATTTGAAGGGCGGTCCGACACGGCTGCTGTCGTTTTGGATTCTCTTGCTACACTTCATGGTTTTACGAGCCAATCCAAAGCCCCGACGGCCTTCCTGGCCAAAACTCCAGCGAGTAGGCAGGCGACCAACAAAACAGGTGTCCAAACTGCAAGCCTTTCATATTGGTGGTCCACTCCTTGATTTGTGCCACATCTTGGATTCCCTCACAAGTGTCTTTCTGGAGGTGGTTGGGTGGCGGGGTGGCGGGGTGGGGTGGGGTGGGGCGGGGGGGGGTCTGGTGGGGTTGCGGAGTGGTGAGGTCGTGGGTTGGGCACGAGGGTCAGTGATCAGTGCTGGTCACCTGGCCCAACCGTGGGCTCCATTTTCTTACAAATCTAGGCCAGGCCACGTGTGCTTAACACAATGTTTGCACATTTATTACAGTCGCAATATGTGATGCAATAGTCTCTGTGAAACTCACAACAGCCTTCACAATTTCACATCCGAACATGCCCTACACTGGCCCTGCCCTACACTGCCCTACACTCATGCCAAGGTCCTAGATTTGCTACTGTTACGGTCTGTTAGTTTGTTATGTTCACGCCCGAAACATGCCCACGAATTTGTTGGATCTCGGGGATCTCAAAGGGCAGGAGATGTCATTCTTTTGAAGAGCAGTAATAAATAGTAGTAACTAGAGCAGAGGCCTGCTGAGTTGACACGGTGCCATTGATGTTGTAATACAGTTCAGTACAGTTGGTTGACCATCACTTTGCATACTCCATAGGCCCATCGAATCGTGGACTTTGCAGACTTGTGCTTGTGCCATCGCCTGGTGCGGATCGCACCCTTGCAGTGCAGCACAGCACATCTCAAACGTTTGCCTTTTTGCATGATTTTGTTGGCCCGAAGTTCCAAAGTCTTGACGCAAGCTTCTCGGTGGCTGTTGGGCTGGACTGATTGAACCTCCAATATCATGTCACAGAGCAGACCAAGCAGCATCAGCAGCCACTAGTCGGACTTGCGGTTGTAGCTGTGTGTAGTAAACAGTGTAAACTCCGTGCAGAGTTGTATATTGTATAGAAATTTGGACTGTAGACTCAATGCAGGCCCATAGTTACCATAGTTAGCCGTTAGCCGTTAGCCATAGTTATGCCATAGCCATAGTAACTTGGGCTCGGGCCTTGGGCGGGTCTCGGCAAGCGGCAAGCACAGCGCACAGTTCTGAAAGCTCAGTTCTGCGAATGGCAAGCATGCTAGCTGGCTAGCTTGAATGTTTTTTGTTTCGTCATAGGCCATAGGCCCTTGTGTGCCATGTCCGACGTGCTCGATGGTTTCACTTGGGATGAGGCTTTGGACGAAGAGCTCGAAAGCTTGAAGAAGTTATCTCAAGAGATTTCAGATGCTGAGAATGTTAGAACTCCAAGCTTCGGTTCACCGGATTCACCGGGTTCTGGCAGTGCAGTGCATGATGCGGACAGTTTGCACAGCGATTTGCCTGCTCCCAATGGGAGCACTTGGTGGGCAGCGGTTTTAGGCGCTGCAGCACAGGATGTGGAAAGTTTAGCAGAGGCAGCATTGCTTGCGCCCAAGCCCGACCGTCTTTGTGTGGTGTCTGCTTGCAGCGGCTGCTGTGCAGAAAGCTTTGTGCTCAAGGCCAGCAGCCCGGTTTCGTCATGAGCTCTGCATAAGACCCAATTCCCAAGTCTGTCCCAACTGTCAGGGCCCCAAGGCGAAGGCGGCTAAGGCTAAGGCGGCTAAGGCTTGTCAGGCTTGTCGGCTAGGGTATAGCGGCTAAGGCCTCAGGCCTAAGGATCGTCCGACTGCCCAGGTCCCAGCTTCAGCAATTATCATAAGTAGCATTGTTTAGTGGCAAGCGTCAACTAATGTTCGAAGCCATTTAACCTACCGGCCTCATTCTTTCTTTCTGGTCCTAGTAACTAGAATCTAGAATCGCCCGAGTCCGTCGTGGTAGCTGCCTAGAATCGTGGTCTCAGGTCTCCGGAGGCCCTTGCCCTAGCCCTAGCCGCCCTAGCCCTTCGCACGTACACAGGCCAGAGTCCTCAATGGCTTGGGCCACTCCCCGAAAATACTCCAGCTGTTTCAAAAAAACTCAAACAAAGAGCTAGTGACTGCTAGTGTCTTCGAACGTGCGCTTTTGCGGCTTAGGGTTGTTTCGTGTTAGCACAGGGCAGTGCAGGCAGAAAGGCAGCATGGTTTTCAGTTTACAGTGTACAGTTCCTTCCTAGTTTACATGCTTCCTACATGTACTCAAGACGTCTTTGTTGTCCAGCAACATTGACAAACGACCACGCGATCGACACCCAAACTCATGCATGTTGAGAATTTGAGAATTTCATCCAGTTTCCCGGGGTCGGTATCCATGTAAAGTAAAGCCTTTTACAGTAAAGCCCTTGTGCTCGACACCCAAACTTGTTGAGAACATATTGGCAGTTTTGTGGCATCTATTCTAGGCTGCTAGCCGGTAGCCGGTAGCCCGTTCTAGCTGGCAGCCGTGCATGTTGACAGCTGTAGGTCCGTAGGTCGTTGGTCGTAGGTCATAGGGCCATAGGGGTCATTCCCGACCAGCGTCCCAACACACCATGATACCATGCTTCGCAGGCGTTGGGTCTGGACTTCCACATTCACTCGATCTCGGAGAGCAGTGCCGTGTATCGAGATTTCATTTTGCACAATGCAGGCGCTGAGAAGATTGATCACATGTATGATTGTGTGCAGAAGCAAGCAGAAGGAGAGGGTCGAGAGGGTCTTTGCCTTTCTTGCACGGTTGCTGGCAGAGCATGCGCTGACACTTCGGGGCCACCACTTGTGCATCTTCTGATATCAGGAACCCCTTGTAATCCTTTTTCTAAACAGAACTCGAGGAAAAGGTGGTCAACAGGTCACGTGAAAGGCCATGCGAGCTATGGTTTGACCATGCAAACACTGCTGGGTTTGTACAAGAAATATGCACCCCTCATTGGCGTGATGGAGCAAGTCTGTGGCTTCGACATGGCTTATGACTCCGCTACCTCCGAGACACCCTATGCGAGGCCAGCTGAATCAGTTGGAGCAGTCAGTTGATTGGATGATGAAGCCGATCTACAATCAATCTAGAATCTACAATCTACAATATTAATCTACCATCTACAAGCTCCCGGCTGCAAACTATTGCTCGCTGTTAGTTATCATGTGCAATGTACATAGTACAGTAAGAGAGCGAGAGACAGAGAGACAGAGAGAGAGAGAGAGACAGATAGAGATAGAGATCGAGATAGAGACGGAGATAGAGACAGGGATAGGGATAGAGATAGAGATAGAGATAGAGATAAAGATAGAAAATGATGAAGGACACGAGTGAACTTGTAGGGCTTTTCATTCGGTTAGTTACTGTTAGTTATGTTGCCATGTTAGACGGTCGTGTTTGCTCAAAGTTCAGATCGTCAGATAACGGTAATGGACGGTAATGGTAACGGTTCAGCCTGAGGGTGTCGGTACTGCTGTGGCTTGGCGGCTATGGCTATGGCAGGCTATGGGTGCGGCTATGGCTATCGGCTATGGGTACGGCTATGGCTATGTCTATTGTGTACGGTAAGGTCGGTAACCATTAACGGTCACGGACGGCTTCGGTTCAGCAGAACTTACCGGTAAGCGTGTCCGGCCTTGATCAGAAACGATATCGGAAACCATTGAACAATGTTGGGGTAGTAACATACTGTTGGTTTGTTAGTAGTGTGCGAGCTGCCAGGTTCCTTCAGCAATTCGGAGCCGGTGATCTTGGTCCTGGGTACTACGTGGTGAAGCTTCGCCTGGATGCCAGCTTATGGCTCAACATCTCGCGACCCAGGTGCGCCCCTCCACGCCGATTTTCTTAGACCAAGTAAGAAGGGCCCTAAGTGATAGCCTAAGTGTGTGATGTGTCACTGGTTTGGGATATTGGATTCGGAGCTAGACTCCAAGAGTCAAAGGCTTTTGAAGGCGCCAGCCAAACTTTCCGTTTTAGGTCACACTGCATATGAACTCAGTATTTTCAGGTGACAGTATTCAGTAGCATCAGTAGCATTGAGTACAATCCACAGTGTGGGTGTGCAATGTGCAGTCTTCCAGAACTCAGTAGATTCAGTAGATGTTGGCAATGTTGGCATCTTCCGGGTTTTGACTGTGACTAGTGACTAGAGCAAGCCGCAAGCCACTGTGTACGACTCAGTTTTCGTTGTGTTGACTTCCAGGGTCGTCAGTTCTAGTTACTAGTCTAGCTAGCAGCTAGCAGCTACCTTGCACTGCATCTAATGAATCTATATAATGTATTTCATGGACCGTGAAACCTGCCTTTTGGCTTTTTGCTTCCTGTTACCCGGAGCAGGGGAGCAATTCAGTACGGCCCCTGTGTCGCACAAGGAGTGTAGAGAAACTCGTAGCCTGTAGCTTTGTCGTTGGATATTGTTGAGCCTGTTAATTAACCGCCCACTGTAGTCACTGTAGTCCCTGCCATTCACCCGTCATGACGTTATGACTCGCATAGTGGGAGCATGGTTGACGACACAGATTCAAGACTGTGAGAGAAATTGATGTTGACAGTCTTCGCTATGGTGTTTCACCGGTTTCCCGGAATCCCCTTTCGAGCGATTGCTGAGGCACGGGGTCTTATTTAAATTTAGATATGGTGGTCATGGTGTGAGAAGACTTGATTCCGATTGCTGTATCATTTCGTTGCGCATGGGTTCAGACTCGGCGGCTTGAACGCCTAGAGGAGGTGGCCAAACGACTGAAGGCACTGAAGGGTCAACCAGTTGTAGCTGACTCCTGAAGGCTAGGCCACTCTGTTGAGGACCAAACCCCAAAGCCATGCATCTGTAGCCACCTCCGTCATGTGGCATTCCCAGTCTAGTAAGTGTAGTAACTGTAGTTCCTGTAGTAGTTGGCAGCTGTTGCAAATTGAAAGTTAGGCTGCTAAGTAATTATTTACATATCTGCATGGGTGTTGCTGCAATACTGCAAAAACACACTCAAATTCCAGATGTGTGCCTGCCAGTAACAAGTATCTTCTAATAAGTCGATAGCAGTTTCGCCGTCTGAAGTAGATTCGACCTTGGCTTAGACTAGGACATGCGATGTTTCCTCGAGTGTGCTGCTGGTGTTTGAGCTGGTTTGCATGGTCCTGGTTTTATCTGGTGTATGTCGAGGCATGAGCCACGATGTGGATGATTTGTTTGCTGGTTGGGAAGATGATATCACTGAAGTGTTGGCTGGGGACCGAGAGCATCAGGTGGTTGATGCAGTGGCCGACTCCTCATCGGCGCATCCGCAAAGAAAGAAAGCGCGGCCTGTCGGCTCCACTGGTAGCCGTATGGTGAGGCAGCAGATGCAGCGGCTACGAGCCGAAGAAGCCGAAGCCGAAGCCGAAACCGAGGACAGGGCACCATCACAACTGGTGCCACAAGCGGAATCGAATGCTGACAGTTTCAAGAAACTGCAAGAGCACAGGGCCATGAAGGATGCTCTTCAGAGCATGTTTGGCCCCTGGAAATTTCTGCTGAATGTGGGAAGCAGCTTTCAGAGAGTTGTGTCACAGTCGCTGAAAGATTCTGTCGAGAAGCTGTCACAAACAAAGGACAACATGTCATTGTTGAAGGACACACTGGGTGAATCAATTTCCAAGTCGTCTTTGTCCCAGATTGTTCAGGGCAGAGCTTTGACTTGCTCTGCGACCGCGTTGGCAAGGTTGGACAACAGTGGAGAGGACTCGAGCAGAACATCGCTGCAGCGTCGTATGCTTCTGGCCGGGGGATTGGGCTTGGAATGTTCTGCTTTACTCTGCAGTGCTGCGCTTTCGTCCTTCATGGAGGCTTGCAAGAATCCTGTGTCGCAGGGTGTGGCTGTGCGCGGTTTGAAGCTGAAGCCATTAATGTTTTGCTGGCGTGTGCGCTACGACGAAACTCCAAGCAAAGTCCGAGTGGCAAATTTGCAGGTGAGCTTGGCCCCTTGGTTGTAGTTTTGCTGCAAGTTTTGCTATTGTGATAATCGTTATCCGTTATCGTTCTGATTATTGGTATTTGAAGACACTTGAACCTCGATCTATTTGAACCTATCTCCAGCCCGAAGTCCCAGACTCCAGATTGGAAGTTGTGTCATCGTTGTAGTGTTAAAGTTTTGTTCTATGTTTGAAGTTTGAACTAATAACTAAACTAACTAACTAAGCCCAATCAATTCAGATATCTGCCGCTGTGAAACAATGTGACAAAAGGCCTCCCTGGCCGATCTGCCGACCTCCCGAATTCGACTTAGCAATGTCCCCATTGCCCACACCCGTGCTTGGCTTGGCCTTACATAGCTTTGTTTGGGCATCTTTACAACTTTACAATTCTACAAGAGAACAGCGCGATGCGACAACAAAGTCACCCCAGGCAATGCCTTGGGCCTTGGTCTCGGATCCTGTGTCAGGAGTCAGGGGGCTACTTACAATCTACAGGCAAGCTTCAGCACTTGTAACTAACTGTAGCTGTTGGATTACGAGCTCGATCACTGCAGCCTGGTATTGTCCATAAATCCTGTGTTTTGAACGTATAAGGCTTTGTCAAAATACAGAAAGACAGTATGCAATATGCCATATGCACTACCCGAATGTTTTTTCATTTTTCCAACAACATCGCAGTTATGGTTACTGTGCAGCTCGCTACCCATTGCAGCCCACCCACTACTAGCTACTGCCCCATGCTTGTGACGGCTTGTGACCAAGGCAGAACAGATGGGTGGAAACCCTTCCATGGCTAGCGAGGCCAGTGCTGTGGCAGCCACCCACATCGTGTTGCCTAAGGGGTGCAAAGGCGCCGAGTCCATCGAGGCCTTCCCGCGTGGATGTGGTGTCAGTTCTCCAGCTGAGAGCGTGACACATGCAAAGGTTTTGCAAATCCAAGTCGATCTCATGTTGGTGTATGGCACCAGCAAATCGGGGCCGAGCAACCAGGACAGCAAGGATACGAAAGAACTGGTTTCTGTCACGACCTCGATTCCTTGCTGCCTCGCTGCGATGGACAGAACAACGGCAGAGAACCAAAGGGCCTGCGTTGCAGAGTCCCTGGATGCAGTGCTGGAATGGCAGAGAATCTCTCGAGATTTTCCGCTGCGATTGCGGGTGTCGACGACTGATAGATACGCCGCAAATTACAGGACGGAACGAGGACTGCAGATCTGGATGTCAGACTTCAATTTGCTCCATCTCGCCTGCGACGCGCACAAAAGTGCAAGCTGCATAAAGCACTCCTTGGCAGGCAGCGAATCCGAGGTGAGTGGGCTCATTAACAGCGCTTTGTCGTTGGGCGAACTCGGCGTTTTACAGCGTCTCCGCGATTTACTGACAGCATTGTTCTTCAACGAGCTCCGGGTGCACCCGGACCAGGCACCTGACGATGAGGGCCTTCAGCAGTACAGAAAGGCTGTGTTCGAGCAGTTCTTGCCGTTGCAAGGTGACAAGTGTGTCGTCAACCAGAAACGTCGTAAGATTTTGGAAACGATGTTGAATGGCGACTTGCGACAAGCAGAGTTGCAGCACTATTGCCCGCTCGGGGCAACCTGCTGTGCAAATGATCCACAGCAGACAATGAGCACGATGGCGCTTTACGTAAGCTGGGCACTCTTGCCTTGCCAGCAGGCAACCATATCCAGAAAAAATTGGATTGGTCAAATAGATGCCATGAATTGGACTGGAGTCCTGGAGTCGCACCACGGCCTCTATAGTAGGCTGCTCCTCATGTATTTTGGAGCTCCGAAAGTCGTCAAGCCTTCCCGAGGCCAAGCTGACACAGAAGCGGCCCCTATTTCGGACGATGAGGATGGTATGCAACACTGGAAGCAAGCCTTGATGGACGAGCTGAGCAGCGACCCGCAAGATGTTCCGGCAGTCCACGCAGACGGAGCAGGTCCAGAAGCTGCTCCAGAGGTTGATCTCGCTCGAGCTTCTCTAGACAATGAGGACTTATGGAAAGAAATGAAGCAGATGCGGCGGCAATCGGCACAGGCTTATGCTGCTTCCAGGCCCTACAACAAGCTGTACGTCATGAGAGAGACACTTGGGCCTCTCCATGTGTTTGTCACAGATCTTAAAGAAAAGCGGTGGCCAGTGGGAGAGAAAAGAAGCTGCGAAACAAGCTCGTGGCGAACCACGTACATTCCTACTGTTGGAAGCAGCACGGCAGCAAAATGTCCAGCAGACAATGACTGATTTGTTGGACATTCTCCCAACCAGCCCTCTTGGTGCTCATCTGGAGACATTTATGTGTGTTCATCGTGCTTTGAGATTCGCAATGACGGCTTCGGGCATGTGTTCTTTACATGGCCTCCTTCGCTTTGCTCGGCAGAACCTGCCATACCAGGCATTTCATCTCGTGGCAGAAGATGTTGGTGACGAAGAGCTTTCCAAATTTGCACAGCAGCTGCTGGACACTCCTCGCCTCGTGCCTGCATCAAACTTCAATGCACTCAGGGCTTGCTGCGTGCACTGCATTATGCACGGTTCGGCTGAAGCTGCGGTTGCTGCTTGCTGGTTGCTATTGTACTATTGCTATTGATGCTATTGCTGCTGCTGCTGCTTTTTGGCCACTGTGGCTGCTGCTTTTGCTATCTTGCTGTCGCTCACGGGCACATGCCGGCCCAAGGGCACAAGATCATTCTGCACTGGCGCACGTACTTATAACTTTTGTTTTCTAGGTGCACTCAGACAACAGCCGAGTGTGCAGTAGCAGAAGTTTCCCTAGCTAGCTGCCCTAGCCCTAGTCTTTGTGGCGGCACATGGCATACTCTGCCGACATCCAGCCAGCAAACCACAAACCAGACGCCATAAGCCACAAGTTCTAGGTATTCTAGGTTTCTAAAACTTGAAGCCATTGAAGCCGTGGTTACCACCGGCCACCATATGCCGTAGGCCGTAGGCCCTGCCCCGATTAGGTAGGCCCATTTGTGCCACTTCGTTTTGCTTCCAAGGATGCCTGTTCGATGAGTTTTGGGCTGGTTTCTCCCGGCGCTACCCAAGCAAGGCGGATCTGCTCAGTGCAGAGTGTCGAGGCCTGCTGCAATGTATCGCAGCCATAGCTGCAGTCGACGTGTGCTCGATTGAGTCGAGCCATTCCTCCACACGGGAATTTGCACAGCTGAGAAGCCGGGGGTGGACATCCTCGCTGGAAGAGGTAGCGTCGCGTTGGGTCCTTTTGCAACGGAAGCGCCACAACAAGGGCACCTCATCTGCCGCCAATCGTCAGAACAAGAAGAAGGCGCAGCCCGATTCTGCTGAAAAGAAACGGCGCACTGGGACAGTGTCACCATGGAACGCATTTATGCATTTTCACGGCCGTGGTCTGCCTCTGGATGCAGGTCAACACTCCGCCAGGCTGAGTGCACTTTTCCGGTCTTTGACAGATGATGAGAAACAGAAGTATGTGGCTGCAGCCGAGGGGGCACATGCTGCAGTGCGCATGGGCTTCCCTGCTTTTGCAACTGCGAAAACGAGCAAGGAGAAACGTCAAGAAAAGCGGCAGAAGTCCTGGCAGCGAGGTGTGTCTGCCGGGCATAGCCTTGCAGCTCCTATGTTACTTCCTGGGCAGCAGGTGCCAGGACCTGCAGGAGGTGCTATTGTGGCAGTACCTCCGGCCCACCTGGATGTCGTGGGTGGCCAAGTCACACAGCATCTCCGACACACTTTTCCAGATCTCTACCAGCAGTTCGTTGCAGGTCTGACTAAGCCGCAAGATGAGTTGGACCTGAACGAACAGGAACTTGATTCTCTCTGTAAATTCAGTGCTGCAGTGGATTTCCCTGATGTGCCAGCAGCGAAGACATGGGAACGAGATGGTCATTCCGAGGTGCGACAGAATTTGTCTGCCCATCCTGTGTCCAGTCTGGTGCGTGGTCTTGTGTGGAATCCGCCCACAGAGAAGGCCGTCGAGGCAGGTGGGCTGTAGTGCTATGTTATGTCTGCTATGTCTGCTATGCCTATGTCTGCTATGGACATAAATTCATTTTGCGACCATCATATTGCCACTAAGCCACTAAGCCCACTAAGCCAGTAATTTGTTTTTGGTGCTGCGCTGTGTCACCAGTGTTTGGCCCTCAGGTTGTGGGCTATGTAGCAATGTAGCCGTAGAGACGATGATTGTGGATACATAGTTGTTTTGATCGTAGGTCGTAGTTTCGTAGACTAGTAGACGTAGTAAACTCAGTAGACTCCAGTGTGTAAAATCAGTTCCAAGCAGGCCAGTCAAGAAACCATTGCACCCGCTACAATTACAAACTTGATTGCTGTCACCTGTAGCTGCAGCTGACTGGGGCACTAGCTCACTAGTTCCAGCTTGGGGTTCTGGACGCCAGATCAAACCCCGGACTTCGGCCATCTTTTTGCAGTTGGTCTTGCGTTGTCCTATGGTCTTCACATGTTTGCTAGCTGGTAGCCACTAGTCCCTAGCCACTGCTATAGTGTCGACGTCATTCAGAGTTCCTTAATGTTTTGGCTTCCTTGGAGGCCATGCTTTGCAAAGAGACGGTGGGAGTTCGGAAGAAGCATGGTCTGCAGACGAGACAAGCCAGAAGCTGGTCTAAAAGATGCAGTGTGCATGTGCATGATCGGCAGCCGCCGATCAAAGCAAGTGACATGAAGGATCATTTCAAGCCGGCCATTTGCTACCGCCTTGGCATGTGTGTGTGCGGCCATTCAGAGGGGTCCACCCCGGACGTGCTTTCGTTTTGTATGGCTGAGGGCTACTTTGTCCAAAGCCAAAAAGGGAGATTATTCCAAAGCTCGCAAGATGATGCAAGATCAACTGTTAGTGTTTTCTTTCACTTCCAGCCCTGCCTGGGATGCAAACACGGAGCGTCCTTCCGAGCCAGCCGAAGATGTCGAGGAGGTGGTGCATTATGTTTATCCAGCCTACACAAACTTTCAGTCTTTTCATTTTACCTGTCTCCGGTTGTATGCTGAGTTGCAGACAGTCTTGGGACATTCGACCGAAGGCATCCCTGACATTCCCGGTGTCCTGCATGTCGGCTGCAAAAACTCGCAGCAAGTCGACTCCAACCATGAAGTCTTCAACGATCTGGAGTTCGTGCGCGAGGCCCTGGACCTCTCTCGCGCTTGGCAAATCAAACTGCTCGGCATTTCTCTGTCTGAAAGCCACTGGCCCTACGACAGCCAAGCATCTAATGTTCTGCCGCTCATCGATGCTACTGAGACGTGCGAGGCGTCAGCCGTCTGGATTTGGCGCGGATCTGAATATGAAGCCCACTCCAGGCAGAGGAAAGCAACGAATCGGAAGAGGAGTGGGAGTGCTGCAGGGATTGGGCGGGGCAGGGGACGTGGTGCTGCTGGTGCCAGCAAGCGTGCTCGAGGCCGAGGGCATGCTGGGCATGCTGCTGATGGTGCGCCTGGAGCACAGCCTGCTCCAAACCCGGACCCAAACCTTGCCAATGATGTTGCAGAGGAGGCTCAAGCTGAGGCGCCTCATCCTTATGAGGTGCCGGATGTGTCTATTTTGGCAGATCTGAGTGAGGATGAAGGAGGTGGCGTTGGTGACATAGACCCTGGTGACATGGTCGGATTGGCTTTGTCCCAGTCCGAATGCTCGGACGTGCCATCCTTGGATGCGGAAAGGGCTGACAACGAGGCGGCTTCCGAAGTTGGAGACGACGAAGGCAAGAAAGATTTTCTTCATGAAATTCAAGCCCTCGAAGCTGCCGAAGCTGCGACAGCAGCTGTGCTGAGCAGCAGTTTGCCCGGTGCGAGGGCTGTGGGGGCGAGGGATGTGGAAGCTCAAGTTGACGACCTTTATCAGGAAATCTTTGCGGAGGCAAACCTACCCCCTGCTGGTGTGGAAGCTGCCGTAGAGCCAGTTGAGCCAGCATCTGGATCAAGGCCAGCGAGGCACGAGTCACGGGTGAGAGCGAGTCAGCGAGAATTCAATTCAGAGTCGGTTAGAGTCAGCAGTGACAGTGAGCTGTGCACAACAGAACCGTGGATGCTCTGAATGTGTTTTTTTGCTAGTTCTTGTGAGCTAAGTTATAGTTACAGCAGTTACACTTACAGTAAAGTTTCAGTAAAGTTACAGTTGACTGAATAACTAACTCCTGTTAGTTGGAGTGTTGTGTTGTTGTTAGTCTATTGTTAGTGTTACAGTGATGTTACAGTCAACTTTTCCACATATCACAAGTTAGGAAGCAGTGTAACAGGTCAAGAGTCAAGTGATATGTAAACTGTAAATGTAACCTCATCTTGCACAATGTCATGCCCAGAAATCAGAAGTTTTGGCCGCACGTATAGAGTCTAGAGGCATTAATCCATCCTATCATATAGCGAGTTCACCCTTCTGTGGCATTTGTGTCATTTGTGGCTTTGTGATTGTACTTCAAATCCATCCGGACCCAACTATGGACGACTCCATGGACTGCTCTGAGCATAGTGGCATAGTGGCGTAGTAGATGATGGCTGACTAGTATTGTTATGTTGAGGCATGTTTGGGAAGGACCCGTAACTGTAACTACTGTAATTGAGTTATTAAAATTATCATCATGGTGAACACATCATTGAGAAGATGATGCCAGGGGTGGCGACGACGAGGGTCTTGCTGGTGAAGGTTGCTATGGTGATACGGATTCTAGTGATGGCACTTCTGCTTCTGATGATGCTGGCTTTGAGCTGCGTTCCTATCCACAGGCCACCTGCAAATGTCCTCTGATGATTGCTGCGTATGGCATGAATGCCATAGGAGATGGAAAAAGCTCATCGCAATCTCCGCTCAGCTTGACTTTAACCGTGTGTCTTTGTGCGAGTCCTTTTGCGATGCCGTGCCGGTGCTATCATGCCATTTCCTTCTAGCTACATAGTCATAAGCCATAAGTTAAAGAAGGTGGAAGCCATGTAAGTGTGAGTGTGAGATTAGGCCCAGGCTTAAGGCTCAAGGGCCTAAACCTTAAGCCAGCCTAGGGCCTAAAACTGAAGCTCATGGCCTAGTGCCTTAGGTTTGGAGTTTGCCCTAAGCTCGAAGTTTTCTTCTGCAGGCCTGATCGACCAGATGGTGACGAGGCGCACCCGATAGCGGCACGGTAAGGAGGCCACGGGGCACATGCCGCTGCGCATGAACGGCGACCAGACTTCTCCAAGCATGAGCTCGTTCTGCCAAGTGGAGCGAGACTGCGTCATTACCCTCACCTGCAGCAAATGGTGGCCGTATGTGGCAACCCGGGCCACTTGGATTGCCGAATGCTTCGAACACTAACTCCGTTTGCAAGAGCTACGAAGCCT
This sequence comes from Symbiodinium sp. clade A Y106, assembly GCA_003297005.1. Taxonomy (NCBI): domain Eukaryota; class Dinophyceae; order Suessiales; family Symbiodiniaceae; genus Symbiodinium; species Symbiodinium sp. clade A. Next base: position 45,558 of record BGNK01000875.1, read on the forward strand.
GGCACCAAAACAGCGGGGCAAGGACGCCCCCTGGGTTTATTAGCAGCTTGGTTGGCGGGACAGTGGGATGCAGATTCGCACGAGGAACACATTGGTTACAAGCCTGATCTCCGGAGCAGGGAAACTGCTCGCACAGACTTGGCGGCCATAGAAGGATCCGCGAATTTTTTTGGCTTTGGAACGACCTCGCAGGGATGGCGAACCCGATGAGCCGCCCAACATCCGATGAGGAGAGTCACAGTCGGCACTTGTCACCTGCGAGTTGTGCCAAAAGCCCAAATCCAACATCATGCCCTAGTTCACATTCCCCACAGTCCCAGCAGAGGCAACTGTACCAGGTACCACGTACCACTGCAGCCGCAGTTTTAATCTTGAAGTGCTGAGCCTGAAGCCTGAAGCAACCATGGGCCCAGGATGTAGTGGGATTTGTAGCTTTAAGGGCTTCTGTAAGGCCGGCAGTTTACACCCTGCAATTTCCATTGGCTTGCTTGTCGTGAGTCGTGTACTACATTACTACATTACATTTTACTTTGTTTGGACACTGTATGCCTGTATGCCAGTGCTGAAAGCGTGATTATCCATGTCTGGGAGATTGTGTGGAAGGCCTAGGTCTTAGGTGTACTGATGAGTTTGAGGCTTTGGCTTTGGCGGCTTTGAGCTTTGAGGCTTTGATTTTTTGGAATGCCATTCCCAACAATCATTTCCCGTGTTGCGGTGGCCTCGACTCTATCTCTATCTCTATCTGGTGCTAATGATGCTTATGAGGTGCCAGGTCCGAGTTGAGACAGTTAAGACTTCTTGGTATATGCCATATGCATATATGCAATAGTGCTGCAGCCCACTGCAACCGCTGCAACCCGTGCGCAAGTGTCCCGAAGAAGCAGGCTGGATACCTTGGGACCTTGAGGATGTTGACTGTTTGTTCCTTGCCAAAGGAAGCCTGTATGCCTGCAAGATAAACTGATAAACAATCCATTGCAGAAAGCCCTTGCCCTGTCATTACAAACATACTCAGGCCCTTCTTCCACAACCTCGCCCAAACACCCAGTCCACATTAGTACGCCGTTAGTACACTGACTTAGTACGCTTCGTAACTTAAAAGAAACTACACTTAGTAACCTGTACACAGTTTCCCCACGCAGGCTCTACCTGGTTTTCTTCCGCAAAGATCACTTCAGCAAGAGCTTTGTCAGTGTGTACAAGCGGTCGGTGGAGGGGCCTGGCATGGTTTTAGTTTTGTGATAGATGCCCAATGTATTGGTGTGCTCGACAGTGCTGCAAGGGACATACAGCAATGCCAGTACCAAATTGATGCCCTAACTTAACGACCCATGAAGCAAGAGTAGACTGAGTATAGACTGAGTAGGGAGCGTGCTGTGGGTTCACTGGCGCCTGCACACATCTTGCTTGCCGAATCTTGCCAGGCTTTGCTTGAGGCCGTTGAAGCTCGTCACCAGCCACGGGCATTGACGACTTTCATGCTCCACGACAATAGCCCGCTGTATTTGCAGCATGCTGCTTTGTATGTGGAAGAGCGAAGCAAGCCGAGAGAGAATGAGGCCTGATGTGTGGATTGCTGGTCCCTTTTGTCTTCTCCTATGATTATGCCTCTATTTTGTCGTGTTGCATGTGCTCAGCTTCTCAGCCGAACAGCAGAATCTGGACTGTGAACTCCATGCCGTTCTCGTAGGTACTCGCGCTAAAGACTAAAGATTGACACGTTGAAGCCAACGTTCGTCATCAGTTATGTGCTAGTCACTGCAAGTCTTGGTAGTTTAGTAAGTAGCCCATAGTATCACTACTCATACCATACCACATGCACCACCGCACTACACTATTGCGACCATTTTTACTGTTATTGATGCTATTGCTATTACCAAATTATTATTATCACTGTCACTATTATTATTACCATTACTATTATCTGTAATATTATGTTATTCATATGATGATGATTCTTATTTCTATTACTATCATTATTACCATAACTATTACTGTTATTGTTCTTATTATTATTACTATTACTACTTCTGTTACGATTATTGTAATATTACTAGTATTACCATTACTATTCTTATATTTTTTAGTATTCTTACTATTACGACTATTAGTACTATTACTCTTACTACTATCTTCATTATTGTGATTATTACTAGTATTAGTTAATTATTAGTATTGGTGCTAGAATGAAATACTATTCTTAGTATTCATAATAGTTCTACTATTACTATCATTATTGTAACTACTATGACTGCTACTGCTATTGAGCTGCTATTGCTACTGCTACTGCTACGTTTTCAACATAAGTATCATTACTTGTATTATTCTTACCATTGCTACTATAATGAATACTTCTACTATTGCTGCTGCCACTATTACTCCTACTGCTGCTTTTACTTCTGCTGCTACCATTCGAATTACCACTGACGACGACGACGACTACTACTTTTACGACGACGACGACTACTACCACTACCACTGCTACTGCTACTGCTACTGCTACTGCTACTGCTACTGCTACTACTACTACTACTTCTGCAACTACAACTACAACTACTACTACTGCTACTATTACTACTACAAGTACTACTACAAGTACTACTACAAGTACTAAGTACTACTACTACTACCACCACGACTACTACTACTACTGCTGCTCTACTACTAACTACTACTACGACGACTACTACTACTACTACTACCACCACTACTACTACTACTACTGCGACTGCCACTGCCACTGCCACTGCCACTGCTGCTGCTACTGCTGCTGCACTGCCACCACTACTGCTACTGCTGCTACTACTGCTACTACTGCTACTACTGCTACTACTGCTACTACTACTGCTACTACTACTACTACTACTACTACTACTACTTCTACTACTCCTACTACTACCGACACTGGCCAGTGCTCACGATGACTCCTTCCAAGCACACCCCCTCGCCTTCCCAGACCCTCCAGCCCTTTTCCAGGCCCTCTCCAAGGCCCCTCCCAGCCTCTCGCCAGGCCCTCCACCCTCTCAGGCCCCAGGCCGGCAAAGGCGCAATGGTTGGTGCAATCCGCGGTCCTGGCCGGCCCTGGGCCGGGCATTGGTGCAACGGTTGGTGCAACACCGGGTAATGCCGGCAAGCCCAAAAAACGTGCAAAAAATGTGCAAAAAAGGTGCAATATTGCGCATTTTTTGCACATTTTTTTGCGGAGTGTGAGTTGCAATGCAGAAATTGCAAGAAAGACCCGTATCCAAAATGCTCCCCTCCCCTCCCCTCCCCCCCCCCGAGCCGGGGCGCGGTTTTGCTTGCACCACCAGCTGAGCCACACCGAATCTGCCCCGATATATCTATATATATTTAGACATATCTATATGTATATCTAGATTTACTTACAGTATTTTTGTAGATATATCTAGATATATCGGTATATATATATATATAGATGTTTAGGCAGATAGATATACAGATATATCTAGATATGTCTAGCTATATCTAGATATACTTAGATATATCCAGGCACACCTGGGTATGCCTAGATATGTAGATAACTAGATCGATAGATATAAAGATATGTATATATATATATACATATGTCTAGATGTACGGATATATATATATATATGTATATATATATATATATAGATAGATATTTAAACCTATAGATACACAGATATATAGGTATATAGATATATAGATATAAATAAATAAACAAATATATATATATATATATATATATATATATAATTATATAGATATATAGATAAACGTATACATACATACATATATATAGATAAATAGACACTTAGATATATGTTTATATGACATTCTACATATTTCGCTGTGTATATATATACATATATATATATATATTGTTACTCAGATGTTTAGATATTTCGTTATATTTACATTTACATATCTATATGTATATATCGAAATATGTGGGTGTAGATGTGTAGGTGTAGATACCAAGATATGTAGACAAATGCTTTTATTTCTATGGTTCTGTGTGTATATTTATCCAAAATCTGTGTTTTATTCTCTAAAACCTTGTATTGTGCCGGTATGTATGTTCACATATGCATGTGTACATATATACTTATACTTATACATAAACTTAGATTGATGCTTACAGGCTTACACTTCTACTGCCACCTGCCACCGCCGGCATTCCATTCCCGATTCTGATCCAAGTGAGATTTGTCTTCTATATTTAATGTGGGAGACAGGGACACAGGGTGTTGTGGGCCGGTTAAAGTGAGGTCGCTGGTCGGTTCGTTTTTGATGCTTGAACCGCAGCTTGCAAAACATGTTCTCTCGGCAGGCGACGAGAACGACTATGCAGAGCTGGCAGCAGTGGCAGGCGCAGGCCTACAATGCAAGAAAAGCGCTGTCTGTAGCGATGGACTTTAAGCCATGGACGTCCATGGAAGGCTTGGTTTTCAGCAACCTAGACCCACGGCCACGAGTAGGCGAGCTCCTGGACTTGGCTTTCATGCAGTTTGTGGGAGACAGTAGGAAAGCAGAGTCCTTGGCCAAGGACCCAGTAGAAGCTCGAAGCTTCTGCAAAGAATGTTTTGCGATGTTTCGCAGAACCCTGCAAGGAAGACGCATACCAATGCTTCCGGTGTCACTAGATGCATGACTACCTCGAGTGTGATCTACAGCCATGGGCTGGATAGGATTGTTCTGCCAATCGAGATGCTCCTGTGGCAAGGGCATCAGTTGGATGTCGTAGTGCCTGGGACGATGTCGCAAAGATCGTTGCGTAGTTTGGCAGGTGAAGGGATGACACTTCCCTGCTTGGCTTCCATAGTGCATGTTTTGCAGTTGATGGGCGGCTTCAATGTCTCAGCAACCTCTGCAATGGTGCCGTGATGTCAGTAGAGCAGAACAGTTTGAATAGTCAACAGTCATATTCGTAGGTCTTAGGCAACATTGCAACATGTTTGCTTTCCTTGTGATTTGATGATTAGATTAGATATTTGAGTCACAGCATGTCATTACCTAAGCTGTACCGTCGCCGTAGTGAGGGTGCATCGGAGTTACAGTTACTGTAGCAGTAGCAACTCCTGTGACTCAGTAGTCAGTGGTCAGCTGTGTGTGGCCATGCGGCAATTGTAAGATTTATGATGAATTATCGTGCAGTGTTCAGTGTCAGACTGTCAGAGTTTTTTAGGCACTTTCAGGCCACAGAAGTACAAACAATTCAGCTGATTCACTCAATCTTGAATCTTGGCAATACAGGCATCCAAAGTCCAAGTTGCCGTCACCAAAGCAGAGAGTTGATCATGAAAACCGTTTCCTTGCGCAGTGCATCGCTGCGCTGCAACACCGTGCCGCCCAGGCCCATGCAGGGATGTCCACTCCACATTCCGGTTTCTAGACAATTCCGTCATACATATTTTAATCTAGGACCTAGGACTTGACTAGGACCTAGGATTCTAGGAGACGGGTTTGCCTCCCAGACATTCCTTTCTCTAGGCCCTAGGCCTTGGGCTGGGCGGTCGGCAGTGTTTTTTTTTGGGATGCAAGAGCCGGTGAGCACAGGAGCACTGGTGCGACCATCTCGATACAGCTAGGCTAGGCCAGCTAGGCAGCGAGTCAGTTAGTCGCTATCGCTTACCTAGTGACGAGCGACATGATTGAGAATGTGGGATGCCGAAACATTTGTGCTTTGTATTGTGCATGCCCCAGCCGTGCATGCCAAGGCCAAGGCCAGGTCCAAGTTTTTAGCTTAAGAAGAGAATCGCACCAGCGAGCCGGCTTCTGTGACACAGTGTGTCATGTGTCACGGTTTGCCCGCACGAAGGTAGATGCACAATTGACTGACTTACTACGTAGCAAACATCAATCTTCCAAGCTTCGTCGGTGAGGCGGCCTGACCACCTCATTGGTTTCCCGTTTGATTGGTTGGTCAGTGGTCTGATTTGTTGATGGACGTATTGAATGGTTGATAGCTAATTATATGTTTTAAATGTTTTAGTGATGGGTGAACCGATCGGTCGGTTGGCTGATGGTTGCTTGCTCGGTCGGGCTCGGGTTGGGGTGTGTCAGTGTGTCTCCGACGCTTTGGTTGATTGGTTGGTTGCATTTTTTCCCTCCTACCTAGCAAGGACGTTGCGTTGGTTGTTTGATTGATGGATGGATGGATGGACGGATGGAAAGATTATGCAGGGACCAAATAAAAATAGATTGATTGATCACTAAGTCACTTATGCTGCTTGAGTCTTGAGGTATTGAATATGTCTTACCTTACGGATTCAAGCGATACGAACTTTGTGGTGGTTTTACGAGTGGCCCGAGTGCTTACCGTACCATAGCAGCTTAGCCTTGACTAGCCGTGACTAGCCATATGCAATATACAGTAATATAAACTGGTGTCCCTGCACATGCTCCTGTCTCGACCCACGGGCCCTAGGTAGCTGCAGGTGCTCTAGCTGCTAGTAGGTGCTAGCGCCTGTACCTATCTTGGGCTAGACTACTTTATGGATTCTTGTAGTCGCTGTGGGCAGGCCTTTTTTTCATAGCGTCGTAGAAATGATGGTTGTCGGCATGCCTCAGGAAAGCGGTTTGCTGTTCACTGTTTCCCTGTTCGCTGTTTACCGTGTACACAGTTTACACTTCAGAAGTGTGCAGGATGCTTCTGTTTGGCCAGTGGCAACATCGCAATACTAGCAGACTAGCAACCGTAGCAGTGGCAACCACAGCAGTGACTCATCGAGTCCTTCTTGACTGATGGTGCTCAGCATGCTGCCTCAAAAGTGATTATTAAAGGGCCCGGGACACTTGCGTACTGATTTCGATTCAAGTATCCAAAACCATGAACCATCCGGGTAGGCAGGGCCAGGTACGTAGTCGAGGGATATCCGACAGGCAGTCAGAGGCCCAGAGAGCATGCTTCGCGCCACATAATTCAGCTAGTTGCAGCTAGTTGAGAACTGTGGCTTTCGGTTTTTGGGTTTTCTTAACGGTTTTATTATATATATATATATAGATTCTAATATAGATGCAGTTACAAGGCCGTGTGATAGACTCACTGGCCGGCAGGACGACAGCGGCTTAGGGCTTAGGGCTTAGGTCCTATGTGAGAAGGTGGTGTTTTTCAGGTAACACATGCGCCGTTCTGTTCTCCCGATGCACGAGTGTATGGCAGTCGGCAGCACAGGGCTGCAAAGTCTGCTGGAGCTTCAATTTGCAGCATTTTCTTCCTACTCTATCTGACCCTACCCTTGGCCTGGAACCCTAAGCCGCAGCCTTAGCCTTAGCCTTAGAGTCTTGGAGTCTTAGTCTTAGTCTACTTTAAAGTGCACCCCATTGTCGGCCTTCTGGCAATAATTTATCCTTTAAATTGTAGGTAGTACACTGTAAACGTAGTACAAACTCTGAGCCAAACAATGATGACAGTATCAAGTGACTAACATAGCATTGCACTGATATCGGATATAGGCCATAGGCACCATTTGCAACAGTTGACAGCATCCTGTGCTGTGCTGTGAGCGCAACTGCAAAGCTCGTCCTGGGAAGTGTCTAATTCGTGTAGAGTCTAGAGCTAGCAGCCTGCACAAGTGCAGTGATTCCGCCCGATGTTCAAGTCGGAGCTCAGAGCACATCATCGTCGTGCAGCCGACAAGCTGACAAGCCGAAAAGTCTTGAGTCTTGAACTGTGTCTGACTGTGTCTTAAGTCACTTTAGTTTAGTCTTCAAGCAACAGTAATCAACTGACAGCTTTGCCGGCCTTGCAAGACTGCAAGACTGTCTTTCGGAGTCTTTCGGTAGTGCGCAAGTCAAGTAGGTGGGAGGCTGGGGCAGGACGGTGCGATGGCAGGCAGCACCAGCTTGAGTCTTGAGTGTTGTAGCATGGTTGTGGCAGGCAGTGTGTAGTGAGCAGTGTAGTGAAGTCGTGTAGTGGACAGGTCCATCGGACATTTGAGATTGTTAGACTGGCAGACGACAAAGACAGACACCCAGTTTCTGGTTTTTCCTGATGCCAAATTGGTTGTTTTCATTCATGTGGGCCCGTGTGCATTGGTGCATTGTACACGGTAAGCCAAGCCGGTAAACCCTGACTGTCGAGCTTCGCAGAGATTGGCAGAGAGTAGCCCGAGTAACCGAGTACAATCTTGTCTGTCGCTAGGGCCAGGGCCGGTAGGGCAGGGATCCTGGTAGGGCTGGTAGGGTAGGGGTAGGGCCACTGAGTGGCGGCTGCTGTAGACTGTAGACTGTAGGGCTGTAGGGTAAGGGGATGTTGAGGCACCAGGCTGAAGTTTGTAGGTTGCTCTCGGTTAAGAGGAGCATCCAAGGGCGACATGTTCGTTTGATGAATAACCCCTAAGTGAGTGATGCACCGAATGTTGAAGGCTGAAACAATGAGTCTCTAAACTTGCACTGGCCGTTGTGTTACCTGATGCTGCTGCAAACCTCGTGCACTTGTGACAATGCCCGGGCCTAGAGGCAAGAGCCAGCTTGAGTAAGCCTGAGTAAGCAGCTTGAGTGACTGGGAGTCCCGATCTCCTCGAGACCGGCAGCGATTGCTCCGCACACATGGGCAAGCGCAAGGACGAGGCCGTCCAGCTAATCTTGCAAGATATTTTGCGGAGTCCAGCCATACTTCAAAATCTTTGATCCAAAGCAAGTAGCACATAGCATGTTGTGGGGCATTGCGGGGTCGGGTCGTGTTTCTGGGATGTGTGAGGAAGGTCGTTGACTCCGAAACGGTGCTGTGTTGGGTGGCATAGGCCATAGTCCCATAGGCCATTATTCCAGGGCCGAGTTCAATCTGAAAGTAGCCACTGTAGCCGTAGCCGTAGCCGCCGTAGCCGTTGACGCCGTTGCCATAGCCAAGCCAGAGCCACAGCCACAACAGTGATTCTTGATTCTTGTGTGCCGGGCAGGATGAGGCTGTGGTTTTGGCCGACAGTGCCAAGGCTGCAAAGGCTAAAGGCGCCAAGCCGAACAAACCCCGAGTGAAGACCGAATTGGTGATCATGACCTGTGTCTTTTGCGGCGTCAGCTCGAAGGACGGCCTTTGCCCTAGGGGCCAGGGTCCAACAGTCAATAGTGGGTCCGATGTAGCCCTCCATAGCCTCATTCATTGTACTCATGTGTAATTTGGTGATTGTTGGCAAGTTTGTTTATCTAGCTTATAATTGCTTATATGGCTTAAGTGTTCTTGTGCAAGACAAACTGTTGTAAGCAGACAGTGGCAGAGCATGAGTGTGTACAGTAGCAGCAGCGCAATTTCCTAAGTAGCTGAGCAACAGCAGCAGCAGCAGCATCATCAGCGGGAGCAGCAGGAGCAGTAGCCCGGCAGTGTACGGTTGCAGTGCGGGCCATGGCAGCCAACCCATAAATAACTCACCAGTTCAGGGCCTCGATAGCTTAGGCTGCTTAGGCCCTAGATAGAGTCTAGAGTCCAAGTGGGCCCCGGGTTTTGATTACACTAGACTTCGATTTTACCTACACCCGACCCATATAGGCCTTTGTGTCCCATTTCTGCAGCTCCACATAGAATCTTGAATCTTTCATTTTTCACCGGGTGGCCCTGTTGAGCTCAGTTAATAAGTTGTGATCAGTTCTTTTGTTTCCAAGTGGTAACGAGTGAAGCTGCAGCTCTGCTTTCAGTTCTGTTTTTTTGCGTGTTGCAGGACACCGCCGATTGGGCGGAGAGAGATGCTCGAGGCAATCCCGTGATCGAGTGCTGTTGGCGATGCTTGGACGTCGCCCTCAGCATCAGGCCGGGCGCAGAGATTGCCGACCTCATTAAGTTTTTCCAGCTGGGGCAAGGATGCGAAGATCCGGGGTTTGAGGAGGACATGAAGACAGCGATCCTTGTGCAGGAGAACCCTGAAGAAGCCGATTTCAAGGTCAAGAGCAAGGTAGCGGAACGAAAGGCTTTCGGCTACATGATTTTTCAGGACTTCGGGTGTTTGACTCCGGCAGAATATGGTGCATTGTGCGGGCACTTGCCCGCCGACCTCAAGCGCAAAGGGGAGAAGTTTACTTGGGAGGGGCCGGACAACCTCAACCAGTACCACATCATCAACATGGCGGGCTTGCCTGTGGAGGTGACCAACCCGATGCGCAAGGCCAGAATCTTCTATGAGTGCAGTTGCAACCATGACATGCACCATTTGCTACCAGAGCAGCAGCTGTTAGAGCAGCAGGGCCATTCGACGTTTGGCAGTGTAGCGAAGAGTCACGTTGATGAGAGACCCGCGCCGCTGCGGCCAGCAAGCAAGATGTCTATGACCGTCGACGAGCTGAAGAAGAAGCATGCGGAGGCCGAAAGTGAAGCGCTGGCCTCGGCTGGTGCTCAGGCTCAGGCCGTCAGAGTTAAAGAGGAGGATGAAGAGGCCTCGGACGACCCCGACAATGCGGATGATGCGGCGATGAGGCCGAGGAAGCGTCACAAGCAAGCAGGTGTTCAGTCGTCGCGAGCAAACCGCGGCACTGGTGGCAAAGGCAAGGGAAAGGGCCGCAAAGGTACCGGCAAAGGCAAAGGTGGAGGAGGGAATCTCGGTGCCGGCCAAGCTCCTGCTGCCCGGCCTCCTCCTGTTTTCTGTCCCTGCTGCACCATCGCCGCCAGCCGAGCGACCGCCTGTGACCACCGGTGGTGCCGTCAAAGCGGATACAGGGAGTCAGTCAACAGCTGGCAAAGGAAAGAATGCCGCGCTCACGGCCTTCGCTTCGGATGCGGACATGAAGGAAGTGGCCGAGGTTCTTGTGCGCATCAAGGGTAGCCAAGCCTCGCTCACAAGCGTGGAGGGCTTGTTGAAGCCGACTGACTTCCTGTTGAAGGGAGCCACCCTGTCCAAGCAGTTCAACAACACCATAAATGGTGTTGGGGCCTGAGTCGCTCGCATCGCTAGTGGATTAATGATTAGTGGATCTGGATGTGCTGCTGTCTCAGCTCGTTCCTCTCCACTCTCCACTGTTGAAAGGCTTTGCTCAGCCCAAATATTTCACAGATACTGCTGCTGACAGTTGTTTAATTCTGTGGGTTGTTTTTTTTCTAATCTTGCATTGCTGCTAACTGCTAACACTGCTCTGCCAAACCCCACTTGGGACTTCCAAGTAGCTTCGACGAAGTCTATCCAAGCCAGGTCCTGGTTTGATTGATGCAAATATTATCAACATATCTTGCCCATTTCTGAACCGAATGGGACATGCTGATGGCATTCTTTTTCTTTCTAAAGCCTGGAGATTACCAGCTTGATCCCGTGAGCTCGGGCTACAATGGGCTACAACAAATTCAAGAAGTCAAGGAGTCGAGTCAGATTAATCAAGCTTCAGCTTCATGCAGCCACTGCGCGGCGAGTGTTGAGTTGATACAGTACGATACACAAATCTTCAAATTGGGTTCGTTTGAAACTGTTCCGATTGTTTTGAAGCGCTTGGAGTATAGTGAATAGTTCCAATGTCCAATGATTCCAAAGATGGCTATATAGCAAGTTTTGTGAAGTTTTGTACTGGGACACTAGGCTCACTAGGCCCCCCTACATTGGTCACTATGCCGAGGCCCTAGGCCCCCTAGGCTTAACGGATTAGCGGATTATCGGCTTGCCAACACACCAGGATGGCATGATGTTTGTTGGTTGGCGGGTGTGTGGAAAGACAAGGCCAGGCGATCTTTGTTCCATCAGTTGTTCGTCATTCGTGCTGTGCTATGCCTGCTATGCAGTGTGCCCGGAGCAGGTCCAGACAAAGGTGTAGAGTGTAGAGTCTGCTGTCGCAGTGTAGCCGGTAGTAGCCGGTAGCCGGTAGCCAATAGCCATAGCTGCCATAGCCGAGCCATTAAGTGGAGTGACTGGAGTGTAGCACTGTAGCAGTGTAGTGTAGTGTAGAGTGTATAGCGAGTGTAGCGTAGCGGCGTAGCGGTAACGGTACCGGGTACCGGTACTGGGAATGGCCACAGTATACACTGTATACTGTATACTCAGATGTGTGACGATGCAAGAATGCCATATAGACAATCTCACGCCAGTGATATACTTTTATCCTAATGCCAACAGGTGATATGTTCACCGTCCTTTCTTTGGAATTGATTGCTCTTTTTATAATGCTCACGATGCTTTGTAGGTTACTCATTCGTGTTATTGGTGGGCTAGGGCCCTCTTGGCACTGAATGAAAACGTCGTTTCATGAACTTGAAACTTTTGGGGCATGCTTTCCTGCTTACTGCAAATCACATGTTTTATTTGCTGAGGTTTTATGCACTCCGCGTGATTTGCAGGCTTGTGGCTCTGAATGCAGAGCTTTCATGAAAGTTTAATACAATCATACTCACGAGACACAGCTTTCCCAACAGCTCCGAGATTGGTGATGGTGATGGTGAGCCTAAACAATCAGCACACAAAAGCCTTGACTCACATAAGCGGCCATAAGCAGTGCAGCTAAGCAGCATTGCAGCATTAATTATTGGTCAGTCATTAGTCATTAGTCACTATCATTTGTCATTTGTCATTGGCCATTAATATGTATAATTATAGTGACTGTAGTCGTAGTGAGTAGTAAGTAGTGACCAGTGACCATTAGCATTGGTAAAAGTATCAATAACATTATCAGTTCAGTAACATGAGTGAATTAGTGATTGATCATTAGTGACTCATTTGTGATTAGTATAGTATAGCCAGTCAGCCAGTCACGAGTGCACTGGCTTCTGTCGATATTGAAGGTTGTGAGGCAGTGAAGCTGCTGATGTCTTGAGTCTTGAATACAATACAGTGTCAATACAGTAGTCGGATTCTGAAACCAAATCAATATTGAAGATCACTCAGGCCAAGAAAATCCTGGAATCGTTGAAGGCAGACAAGCACACAGAGCACACTCTGCTCTCCGAGGGGATCTTGTTGTGCGAGCACTTGACAGCACTTTCCTCGGGCAACATCGAAGGCATGAAGCTGGAGATGCTCAAGTGCCATGTGGGGCAGACGCATGACTTCTGGGCCAAGTACCCACTTGTGCTCCAGCTCAGGATCACAAATCGGTATGCTCAGCAGGCGTTGATCGAAGCTTGCAGGCTGTTCCACAAGTCCACTCTGGTGCCCTCAGACTCGTCGAGCGATGCTGAGTGGAGAAATGCCTGCAAGGCTTTCACCAAGTTCTTTCAATGGGATCCTGAGCTTTTGACCTTGGGTGATCAGGATGCGGAGTTTCAGGGTGATGCCCCGACTTTTCAGGCAACACTCCTTCTCATGCTGAATGACATGACTGATCTTGAGGAGGCAGGCCTCTCGATCATGCTGGAGGAGGATGAGGACCCGAAGAGCAAGAGCAAAGTGCCAAAGACGGAGCAAGAGGAAGCTCAGCAGGTAAAGGCTGCTGAGTTGGCGAGCAGTGCAGAGGCCCTCCTGGTGGGACACTGTTTACCAAACAGGGTTCGTCTTCTGGTGCATAGTAGCCGGTAGTGTGTGTGCAAACACCTGTGCATTGTACATGGTGTCAGATGGAGCATGGCCAAGGCACAATCACACAGACCACGTAGGACAGTATTTCGTTGAATCGACAAACCAAACGACAAGTGCGATTCGGAGTGACTACCGGAACCTGTCGCATGTGTCTTGTATCGTATCAAGTGTTGCCATGGCAGGGTTCGAGAAACAGCTTGTCCGCGAGGCGACGACCTGCAAACCGCCGCAAACACAATCAAACCGGCATCTCTGCTAGGGCAGTTTGCAGTTTGCAGCAAGCCGGTGAGTAAATCCAGAAACACACAGCACAGTTTTCGATTACATAAACTCCACACACCCTAAACTAAACCCTACACTCCCTAAACTTCTAAACCCTAAAGCCCTAAACTAAACCGTAACATTCAGAATGGTTGTTGTTGCCGGGCACGACAACACTAAAAACAGAATCATTCCGGAACATGATCGGAACAGCTGCCAAAGAAAGGGACACTCGGCCAACGCTCGAAATTCAAAACCCTGAAAACCCTCCTAGGTCCTAGGTCTGGTAACCGGTCTGGTAGGTTGACTGCACCACACAATGCATTTGCGATGCATTGCGACTCGGCTTGTTTATGTTCATGTTGCAAGTGAGCAAGTGCAGGCCCTGGCGAAGCAGATGAGGGACATGTTTAAGTGCACGGACTTCGCCTCGATCATTGAGCTCGGCGAACTCTCCCGCGAGTTCCTGGTTGTGATTCTCGGGTTCAAGCTCAAGTTTCATGTTCGCATGGATGCCGTTTGCAAGTCTTGGGAGCACAACTTCCTCAAGCCCCTGCATTCTGCATCTTCTCGGTTGGAAGGATAGTGGCGACGTCCCGGTGGCGACCGAGAGCAAGAATGTCTTCGATATCGTGAACTTCAAAGGCCGTGACACCTTTGTGAGAACCTTCAAGGCTCTGTTGACACAGGGCTGGTGGGCATCACAAGTGGCCGAGGTTGCCAGGGTTGCTGGCTCACGACCGGTGATTGAAGGTTCTTACACCGAGCTGCAGGATCTGATCCAGAAAGCAGACGGCAGCCCTGCTGGAAGCATCGGCGGGAGCATGCTGTCCCGTGCGAGCGAGCTCTTCTGCGGTGTCGAGAAGGGCTTACGTGAGAAAGAACTTTCGGTGCTCCAGGCTGACCTCTGCCGGGTCACACTCAAAGTTGCCCGGCACATGTTGAAGGAAGAGGCCCAGGCCTGCTCAACAAATTTGGGCACATCGCGGAAGTCCCGACGATGCTCGACGATGTCAAGCAGTGGATGGAGGAAAACAAATCGCAGCGGAACGCGCAGGCTTTGCTCAAGCTCCTTGAGGAAAGCTCCCGGGGCAAAATTGTCTTCGAGGAGGTCAAGAAGCTTTGTGTTGCTAGCTTGGAGCTCACCCCGAAGGACAGAATCCGCTACCAGATTGCCTGTGCCAACTTCTTGCAAAGGGCATTGCTGCAGTGCGTCGACAAGGCTCGCATCTGCAGTTTTGAGGGTTAAAGTTTAAAGGAGGCTGAAGGCTTAAGATTTCAGAAGCAGGAGTGTCATGCAATTGTTGGCGAACCTCCAATGCACTACTTTGTCGCTCTGTACCACCAGATATGTTCGCATAACTGGTCTGGCATGTCCACCTGGTCCACCGGAAGCTGTGTTTTTTAATGCCCCCAGAGTTTGTATTGTAGTGTGCAGTGCTTGAGGTGCTATGGTGTGCGTGGTGCCATGGCCATAATGATAGTGATGATGCAGTGAGACTTCTCTGCCATTTTTGTATAATTGTATAGGTACCCGAGTTGAATTGCAGTAGAGGATTCTTCCCAAGCCTAGGCCCTAAGCCCCAAGCCTGAGTCCCAAGTTGGACTTATGATTTACCGAAATCTAACATGATGAGTTCAGTACAGCACAGCTGACAGATTCAGAAGATGATTGAGCCAGTATGAAATGATATACGAAACCCATCCGACACGACCGGGGCATGTCCTTGTCGGTTTTGTTGTTTTTCGGGCTTTCGTTTTCATGTCTTCCTTTTCGGGCCAGGTCATGGATGCATGTGAGGAGGTGCCGGAGCCGGCGGCAGACGACAAAAGCAAGAAAACCCCCCTTGCCGAAGTCAAGTTTGCCCTGCCCGTCATCCTCAGTGTGGCGAAGTGCATCTTCAAATCCATGCTCCTCGAGTTCGCAGTTGGTGACGGCGGGAACAATGTGGGCCTTTGCCCATGCTACTCTGGCGGCGAGCTCGGATGCTTCTCGCAGCATCACGAAGCTGAATGCTGTGAAGGTCGGCAAAGTCAAGTGTGTGGCTTTCGAAAGCAATTTCCTGGAGGCACAGCACGGGACCTCATTAAACCCAAAGCCATAAACGTTGCCATAAAACCTGAACTCGAGCTCTGACCGGGTAAGCTTACCGCTTTAACCTAACCGACCAAACCCCGAACCTATACTAGCCTATACCGCTAACTGCTATAACCCTCGTTCTTAGCCCGAGCCACCCCTAAACTCTAAACCAGGCACGGGAGAAGCTCAAGCAGAAGCTGAGCACGGAGGAGGGCGAGGAGGACGGCGGGCAAACGGACACGGAGGCCATGTTGTTGCTTGCCGGCCTCGATGTCCACAAGCGCATTTCGTATCGGAGCAGTGTGACCTACAGCGATGCTGTCGCAAGCTACTTCATGCAGCAGGTGGACTCGTTCAAGAGCATGGTGGAGGACATCAAGGAGCTGACCCTGGGATTCAGTGCAGCCGGAGACAATTTCTGGCGCAAGGATGTTCCAGATGTGTGCGATCTTGGTGGTTTGCGCCAGCAGATGGCGACAGTCGGCATGCAGAAGATGGACGGCCCCAAGCTGAGGAAGAACTGTGATGAGATGTTGGAGGCTTGTATTTTTCTCATGACTTTATGTACCTACTATTGTGCTTGACAGTCCCTTCGTTTTCTAATTAAGTCATGCAAATATCACATAGTTATACATATCTACATTCATCTACTCAGTCTACTTTCTACTTGGTCTGCTGGGCCTTTGAATGTCTTAACTTAACTTGTCTTAAGTCTGAACCACAGTTTCTATTGTTCCGGCGATCTGCCACGGGCCACGGCTTGTCCGATGTGGATAGGGCAGTGGGTGGGCTCATAGGGCAAAGCGTTGGGCATATGGCACAGGTGTCGAGACAATGCTAGCTGCACTTGTGGCCTTAGGTCTTAGGTCCTAATCATCTGAGTTCAAGTGTGCCTGTGTAACCGTTTCACCGAACTCTGTTTTGCTTTCCCGCCTGGTGCTTGTGATCGTTGTGGTGCTTAGCTGCTTATCTAGCTGAAGAATCTCGCCGAGGAGTGCAACTGCAACAGCTAGCAGCTAGCTGACTCAGCTAAACAGTTACATAAGAAGTCATGCCTTGCAGGTTTACACGACCCTCAAGTCGGAGGTGGAGAAATTCGACGACGGTGACTCGGAGACGGTGCACTCCGCCGCCCAGAAGCTGGCCACGCTCATGGAGGACTCAAAGCCTGTTGTGAGACATGCTAAAGCACTCACAATGGAGACATTCCTGCTCCTGCAGCTGTCCCGTGTCGAGAAGTCCCGCGATGCACAGGCCAAGGGTGATATGGCCGGCTTGGTGTTGAAGTACACCATCCTGCTGGGTCAAAACCCAGTAGGACTTGTGGAGGGCGACCTTCATCCGGTCCTATGGCATGAGGTTCAATCTTTCAAGCAGTGATTGCTCAAGCTGCTCATGATCGGCAGCACTGGCTGCTGGCAGATGCTTACACACTTCATGTACCGTTTGTTGTAGTTGTAACGAATGTAGTGTTGTCGTGACTGATTGGTTTGGCTATATGATCATATGAGTTTGGTAGCTAGTCAGGTAACTCGTCGTAACCGTAGCCGTCGTAACCTAGTGAATGCACAGTACTGTGTAGTTGTGTTGGTCAGTTTCGGTCTGCTGGTGTTGTTGGTCTACTTTGGGCCTTGGGTTTTGGTAACGAAGTAACAGGCAGTGAAATGATATCACTTGTGCCAGATGTTGCAGATTCTAGATTCTAGAGTCCAGGTACCCCTGTCATGTGTCGTATGCATCAATCCAACCCCGTTCCCAGCCATCCAGCTTGGGACAAGAACTTGCGGTGAGTTCCACAATCCCACTGTGAGCGTATGTCCTATGTGAGCAAATACGGACAGGAATGATTTGTTCCAGGCCGTGTGTGCACCAAATATAGATGCATATCGCAAGTATCGATCGTCTGGCTAGCTGCAATCGGCAAGAATCAGGAGGCATTCAGCAGGCTGTTATACTGCAGGACTGCGAACTGTAGGATTGCCGCCTTGAGTAACTGAGTAACCTGCTGTTAGACTCTCCCGAGGTTTCAGGTTCATGCAGCATGCACTAGCTAGTCACCTGTTTTTAAATATGTGGTAAGTGTGATACTTACGGATGGACAAACAGTTGAGCAAGTAACGGCAATCCCGTAGCATCGAAAGGTTCCGAAGTCAAAACTAGTAGTTTCTTGAATTGTAAGAAAAAGACCCCTAAGTGCAAACCATATGAATAGCGATGGATCATGAACCAGCTTCACACATCAAGCCAGCACCAGCCGTGTAAAAGAGAGCCCATCACAACATGATGCCCCTGTTTGACTATGACTGTAGTAAGCTGTGCAGTCGTTCCATCTGGCATCTACAGCACACTTGAAGCTTCAACAGTTCGACATCTGTTTTATGTGTGTATCCTTGACAGTTGATAATATCCGTTCTGAGAACATCCAGTGCATTCGAAGTGGCTTTTAGAAAGCTTGGGGCCAGCAGATGTACAGACAGTGCAGCCAGAAAGAGTGTCGGCACTCTTTGCGGCGCTTGTGCAACTCCTTGCCTACCCTTCAGCCTTGGGTTATTCCGTGCTACTTGAATTGTAGCTAGGCTTCGTTCCGGCTACGGTCCTTAGCCCGATCAAGTTCGCATCTCCAAATCATGAGGGTTAGGGCCTTGAGTGGCTTTGAGACTTACAGATTCCTGGGCTGTGGAGTTTTGAAGTTTGGTTTGAGTTTGTGGTTTGTGGCCTATCGTGAACCAGATGTGTAGAGCAGTAACTTAGACTTAGTAGCTACTACAATGTAAAACGTCTTAGTTAGCAAGTCTAGTCAGTCTAGTCTAGTAAGGGTCATGTTGTGGCCATGCCGGGTATTCTTCCATTGTCGTGTCGGGGTGTGCGTATCATGTCATTTCATTTCGCTCACTGTCACTTCACTCACTTTACTTGACAAGTACTTGATTCACTTCGCTTGACTTGTGCGAAGTTTCGCTTTGTTCAGTCTCTCTTAAGGCTCTGTTGTTACAAGACAAGACCCCAAAGCTTTCAAGAGGCTAGTAAGTCATTATGAAGTCTTTAAGGCAATATCTCCAACACTGTACACACTAAACATTTTAATGTGCTTATCCCTGGGAGACATAAGGATGGCTTGGGTAGTTACGCCTCTCAACTAGATTAATTAGAGAAATTGTAAGCTGCAAACTGTAAACTTTTTAAAATGAACCTGTGAGCAACTGGTCAGGGAGGCTGGAGTTGGCGTCCGTTTCTCCCCGCTTCGGCTGTCAGCTACCTTGCCGTGCCACTCTGCAACGCAAGTGGGACGAAAAACAGAGACCCGTCAGCCTGTTCAAACGGGGCTTTGGTGAGGACGAAGCTTTTGTTTAGGGCTTTGGATTGTTTTTAGTGGTAAGTTTTGGGAGGCATGTTCTTGTAGTGTCCAGAACTCTTTCTTTTGATGCTCCCAGGCCCTTGATTCTGATAGGTTTTCGATGTTCGCAAGACATGGGCAGTCTGGTCGACTGGATGTTTTCCACATGTTGTTTCAGATTGAAAAGCCTGAGCAGAACAAGGTTTTCGAAAGCATTGGAACAGTTTTGGTTCTTCGAGCATTGTCTGTTAGCACGTCATTGCAGGATTGCAAGCATTGACGACTCGTGCTTTTCCAATGTCGCCGCCAAATGAATCTTGACTTAATGTAATATAAAAGCCAAACAGTTTGTGTGCCCCAACAGCGTCTGCTGTGTTGGTGTCGATTCTGGAGTCTTCAGCTGCCTCTGAGCCATCTCTCCCAGCTACAACCAGCGAAATTTCAGTGTCGGGCCGAAGAACATGCTGGAAATCTGTTTGTTTATTGTCTCGACCCAGAACATTGGCATGTTTGCCGATTCGCTTATGTGCCATGTTTTGCTGTTGCCGCGACAAACCCAGCCGTTTGCCAGGAGTGCTACATTAATAGCAATAGCAAGGTCCCGAAAAATTGCAGAGCATTCCGTATGCAAAATTTTAATTGGTGACATTTCCGGAGCAAAAAATGCGCAAAACCTTGGTGCAAAAAATGCGCAAAGGTTGGTGCAAAATAATTGTTTTGAGGATTTACCAGGATGACTAGGGTCCGATTCATATAAGTCTCGCCCTGGCTCAAAAGAACAGTCTGCCAAGTGTCGTTTAGAATTTTGGTTTTTATGTCGTCGTCTGTGGTGTTTCGGACGGTAGTCGTCGTCTACTGTTTATGTTCTTCTGTTTTGATTTTCCCCTTCCCCACATTTTGCAATGTCGTGGTTTTATGCTGCAGTTTTGAGTCGTGTGACGCTGCATAAACACTTGACATGTTCGTTTTGCTTCGCCGCAAGGCGGCCGCAGATGAAGCCGCCGTTGGTGGCACTACATCTCAATCCACTTTTGCTAGCTTCGACCACAACTTGAGGAAAAACCTGAAGCGGGAAGCGCTGGAGGAGCCGGCCTTTGGCTCACTCCGCCAGCTACTTCGAAGAGCTAGGGCCGAAGAGGACCAAGGAGCCGCAGGCTCCAAGCTTCTCCAAGAGGACCCGGAAGCTAGGTCCCTGGTGGCCCTACGGCTGTGCAAGGAGATAAACTACTTGTCCGCGCATGCAAGACACAACCCGAAGATCAGACTACAATTTCTTGGTGTCAAAGGTTGTGAGCTTCCTGCCGCAGTCTCGGCAGGGGACAACCCTGACCTGGCATGCGGCGTACAAGTCACGCCATTCGCGAGAATCTCAGGAATTGCGATGGCTGGATCATGACGGAGGAGAGCTTCAAGTGGGCGCTCGATGGACTATGAATGGCAGCTCATGTACATTGACCCCCACAGCAGGATCGCCATTAAGTCATCCTGCAACCAGCCTGCTGAGACAGTTGGGGGAGCTTTTCATGCTACATCCTATCCCAACTTGTGGTCGACCGTGATGAACGAACGGTTTGAGACCCGGGGTTGATGTTGCAGCTTCCCGTCCGGATCGCGTACAGACCCATCTTGGGGTGTTCGCACTGTTCGATCGCAGGAACCAGATCACGCAGTGCAAGGTCCCTGCGACGCGAACAAACCGTTGGTCGTTCTTTGCATTCCAGACGAAGTGCTGATGCGCTACAACGTCAAGGTGGGCGAAAGCGGAATGTACCCGCCTGGAAGACGCATCGACTTCGAAGAAGTCAAGGAAAATTGGCCTTCGGTTCCCGATGAAACCGGCCACCAACTGTACAAGAACGAAGAGAAGATCTTGCATCGTGAACTTGAAGGTGAGGTCGTTCTCATCTACGAACCATCACCACTGCGGTACGAGCATCAGCGAACACCGCAAAGGGTGCTGGAGCTCCTCAACGAAATGCCTGACAAGTTTCTACAACACCATGCGTCAGAAACATGTCGACAGCATGGTTCACATCTCGAACTCTTCTATGTCAGCTGACGTCTATGAGGTCAAACTCTGAGAGGCCATCAACTTTGCCATCAAGAACGACCAAGCAGGTGACCGCTCTCGAGTACAAGATGCGAGCCTTGTACAGATACGCGTTTGGGACTGCTGCATGGGCCATTCGCCACAAGTACTCAGCTTCGCTGCTATTCAAGTTTCTGGCTCAAGAATGAGCTTGATCACTAGTCCCTTTCGGAGCTGTTCAACCACTCGGTGATATTTCGGACAGCATCAAATGTTTCCCATTGCATGGACTTCAAGAGACTATCGTGCAAGCCAAGATAAAAGGTCAGTGCATGTGAGCTCTGCACTCCAGGGGGGACAGTGGGTAACACGTGGAACAGGATTCACATCGTCAACACGTTACAGCTCACGGTGGGGGGATCTAACATCGATATTCCACCCTCACGCATTACTACTACGACGACGACGCCGACTACTACTACAACTACAACTACAACTACAACAATTTTATTGGACGCTGAGTGCTGAGCGAGCGGGCTCTGCTCATGGCGGGCGAATTGTATCTGCCCTGGCGCCAGACTGTATAGGTAGCGAGTGTGGGAGAACTGCGCATTGGCCGTCGCAGGGGAGTAGAGAACCGTGCTTCTCTACCAAGTTTGTGTTGAGAGCTACCTCGACGCGTAGTGAGACAACGGACTGGCTGGTCACTGCCGTTTCCTACGTTGCCTCATTCACGTGTGGGTGTGAGACAACCTCCGACACCCTCAGTATGAGTCACCGCGTCCGATACTCATGAACCTAATGCTGGCGGGACGTGCCAGATGGCCGGACCCCCGAGTGCCAGTCTAGTGGCGTCCCACACTTGGTCACTCCCAGCAAGAGGCGATGGGCCGTAAGGAGAGGGCAAGCAGCGACCTTGTCTCAGCTTCAGTTCGGCTGGCACTAAATGGCTTTGATGTGAGTCGCACTATAGTGGCACTGTGTGCTGACTCAACCTTTTTGTATTTCCTTCAGGAAACATGCGTTTGGCTTCTTGGCAAGGAAGAAATTGTCGGTATGCTGTACGTCCACACCGAGCGGAGTGTCAGAAGCTTTGACTGGCATCGGCTCCTCTGGGTACGAGTAAAAAAAACAGGGCTAAAGAAGCGTGCCTTGTCCTTTTGCAAGAGGCCTTAGCGATAGGCGGTGCCCCCGACTGAGACAGGACGGTGTCCGCTCTGGGTCATGAAACGGAATGAAAAAGGCATCATTGATTCCAGCGATCGGACTGCCACGGTTGCCAAGGTCGTTTGGTAGCAGCTCTCGCTGGTTGTGTCGTGGGTAGCCGCGGTCCACAGGCCCACGTCCTGCTGGAGCAAGAACTCGGCTAGGTTCAAGGCCGGTGACCGCTCGGAACTTTTGAAAGGCCGTTTCTCGGTGGGTGAGTTTGAGGGTGGCTCCATCCTCTTCCGAGTTGCCCGTAGCGTAGTGTATGACGCAGCGGGTGGAGTTGTGGGCTCGTTTCGCAGCTGCGTCATAGATCGTCTGGAAAGCCAATGCGAAGAGCTTGAAGTTGGCCTCGGAGACCTCCCGCTTGAAGAATGACAGACGAATGGCGTGCTGGAGAAAAGCGTGGAGGCCGCCCACCCAGAGTGTGGCTCTGGGGAGGATATGTTCCTCCTCCCGGACAACCTGGCCGGCCTGGTTTCGAAATGTGGTGGTGGTGGCTATCGTGAGGCGCCCCTCTTCTGAAATGACGACTTTTCCTGTGAGGAGAGTTTCCCACGAGCCTTTTTTGTTTCGCAGGGGGACTCTGGGCAGGTCGCACATGATCATCGGGTTGGCGAGGGTCTCCATGCGTGACCGCCAGACCGCCCCGAACTCCGCCGCCTGCAGGACGCCGTGCACCTCCGGTTCGACCAGCGCTTGAAAGTCTGCCACAGCAGTGACCCATTCAACGAAGTCTTTCGTGCTGCACAGCTCGGCGATAGTGCGTGGGCGGGATGGTTCAGGCTCAGGAGTGTGCGCTCGTACGGCACACTGGTGACACTGGGAGGCGGTGCCTTGGTGCCCGACTCATCTTTTGGGTCCGGGGTGCCGGCGGTGCCGGTCCCGCTGGCACCAGTTCGCGCCTGCTGCGCCCTCTGGTCGTAAGCGGCCTGAGAGGCGTGGTGCCAGTTCTTGCTGGATCCCGACTGAATGACCTCTGTTTCAGCGTGCGCCTGCTCCAGCGTGGCTATCAGGTCCGCTCGGTCCACCATGTCGAATGCTTGCGACAGGTCTACTCCCTCCAGTTGGATCTCGCCGATGCCTAGTTTCAGCTCTCGTCTGGTGCGGCGTGCCGCTTGCATGCAGCTCTGACGTCGGTGATGTGCTGTATGGCTCTACCCAGAGCATCGGAGAGCCCTCGATGGGGCTGATACGCAAACTGGGGGATGTCGCGTAAGTGCGACAGGCTCCGGCCAACCCCTTCCCATCCGGTCGAATGATTCCAAGTGGTCGAAGATTACCCGGAGTTGTCGCTGGCTTAGATGGCTTGGGGATACACAGTTCCAGGCTGCCGCTGGGGCAGACCCAGTGGGTACTGCTTTGTGTGGGCGGATACTGCCTATGTGCTTGCCAAGTAGTGTGCCTGTCATGTCTGGTAGCGAATGAACTGTGCGGTTCAATTGTGGGTACTTCGCAAAAATCTTAGTGACATGTGTTTCCAACATGGTCAACTCTTCCTGTGGCGTAAGGAGCGAGCCCTCCGAGCTTTGCAGCTGTGCCCGTGTTTGGGGCTCCCATGGGCGGAGCTTTCGCAGGGTTTTGTGGGCCAGGTAGGCGTCGCNCGAGCTTTGCAGCTGTGCCCGTGTTTGGGGCTCCCATGGGCGGAGCTTTCGCAGGGTTTTGTGGGCCAGGTAGGCGTCGCCTTTTCTGCAAGCCTCTTCCACTTCGTCCTGGAATTCCCGGGCTCGCTGCTTGCATGCAAGAGTGACAGCCTGCCTGTGCCACGTGGCCAGGTCCTCTCTGAGTTGCGAGGCGTCCGCATCTGTGAGGGTAGAGGATGCCGCATTGGCGTGGATGTGCTGCAAGCGTTGCCACATCCTCAGAGTGGCCCTGTGTGCTGCATTGCGAGGCTTGACAGTGCTTACTCTCTTAGGAAAGAACTTCGCCGCGGCCTGCATCAACACTGCATTAATGGAGTCTGGGGGCAGGGCTGTGGACTGCAGCTGTGAGTCCACCCAGGTTTGCATGGCTTGTGCCTGCGGGCTATGAGCCCTGACCGCCGCCTCCAGAGAGGAGGCGCAATACGAAGGAGCACTGCGCGATTCTTTGGGGAGCTTCCAATGCCGGACTGGCCGTACCGTCGCAAGAATGGGAATATGCCCTCCCTTCTTCCACCCACCCAATCCCAACTGAGGGGCTGGCTTGGCTTGCTTCGCTTGCCCTCGGGACGAGTTGGGGAAGGTGAAGATGTAATCTATTTGAGTTCGTGCGTCNGCCCTCCCTTCTTCCACCCACCCAATCCCAACTGAGGGGCTGGCTTGGCTTGCTTCGCTTGCCCTCGGGACGAGTTGGGGAAGGTGAAGATGTAATCTATTTGAGTTCGTGCGTCGCCCGGCACATAGGTGTGACCACGACCGCTGCTCCAAGTATTGAGCGCCACCAGTCTGTGGGATTCCACAAAGCGCTGGAAGGATTCGTCCCTGACCCCCGTATGTTCCCTGGGAGTGCTGGAGCGGCCTACCAAGTTCTGGCTGGCATGCAGCTGGGCGTTAAAGTCGCCCGCCAACAACAGCGTGTCCCTGGCAGGGATGGCTCGTAGCGCTGAGGCCAGTGCGCCCAGTAATTTGGCCCTATCCTCCTTGTTCTGGTGTACGCTCTTCTGTGAGGACCATACATGCTGGTAAGCGACCAAGACATGGACTCGGGCTCCGTGCCAGGAGAAGGAGGCCTGTACTAGGCGGCCTTTGAGGTGTTCTTTCCATCGAATCGTCTTCTTATCTATTGCAGGTGAGAGNACTCGGGCTCCGTGCCAGGAGAAGGAGGCCTGTACTAGGCGGCCTTTGAGGTGTTCTTTCCATCGAATCGTCTTCTTATCTATTGCAGGTGAGAGAAGAAGCATGACTCCGTCAGCCCTGCTTGTGTCCACTTGTACGTCTGCAGTCGTTACTGTTTCCTCCTGCGGTGCAGGTTGTTGTGGCCTCCGGCGTTGTCGGGGCTTGGCTTTACCTTAGGTCCCTTAGGTGCTCTGGCATTCCATGACAGCATGCGTAAGGGCCTGCTGTGGGCTCCTCCTCGGGGTCTGCTTGCAGACTGCTGTGAGGGCGGAGAAAGAGTCTGCGAGTTACATGTCGAGTGGGCCGGGAGCAGGGGGGGCTCTAGGCCACTCTGCCTGACATAGTCAGGCGTCAGAGTTCCATGCCGATATGGCTGACTTGTTTGAGTGCGAAATACCCTGTTGCATGCCCTGCGAAAGGCCAACTTGCGAACGCTCGATTGCGAATTCTGGTGCACAGGCGATGACGCCATCCGCAAGTTTCGAAACCCGGACCGAGATCCGAGCCTTTCACCTCGCGGACTGGTGAAAACCCTACCGCCTACCTCGTTGCTGTCATGCGAGACGTTAGCTGCGAGGCCCCGGAATTGGGACCCGGCTGACCACAGAGGCTTTTGGCTGGGGCGCTTTCAATATGGCTCAAGCGGTCGGACAACCTTTACGCTTGGCGAAAGGAGCCTGTTGCGAGCCTCTAGAGTTTGCACCCCTGGCCTGGTTAGCGCAGCTACACTGCCTTCTGTGATCCGTGGCGGCTACAACTACAACAACAACAACTACTACTACTGCCACTACTACGAGTTTTGCTTTGACTATTGATGATCATTTTTTACCGTTACGCCACTACCACTGCCGCTACTGCTATTACTACTGCTTCTGCTGCTGCTGCTACTCCGGCTCCGGCTCCGGCTCCGCCTACTACGTCTGCTCTTCTTCTTACATATTTCTATCACAACGACGACTACCACCTGCTCCTACTATTACGACTACCAGCACCAGTACCACTACCGGTACCACGACCAGTACATACCAGCACGAGTAGTCGTAGTAGTGGCAGCAGGAGTAGTAGTAGTAGTAGTGGTAGTAGTAGTAGTAGTAGCAGCATCAGTAGCAGCAGCAGCAGCAGCAGTAGCCGTAGCCGTAGCCGCAGCAGTGGCAGTGTCACTGGCAGTGGTCGTGGTGGTGGTAGTTCCGACTTCTGCTCCTAGTCTCAATCGTTGTGCTGGTTCCGACTCCTCCTCCTACTCCTACTCCCACTCCCACTCCGACTCCCAACTCCGACTCCGACTCCGCCTCCGCCTCCNCGAACCGGAACCGTAAAACCCGCCTCCGCCTCCTCCTCCTCCTCCTCGTACTCGTACTTCTACTCGTACTCCTACTCCTACTCCTACTCCTACTCCTACTCCTGCTCCTACTCCTGCTCCTGCTCCTACTCCTACTCCTACTCCTACTCCTACTCCTATCAGCGAACATCCTAGTTTGTGTTTCTTCCCCACACGACTAACAGCATAGCAGTCACTATGGCACGGTTTTTGAGAAGGCTACAGCATTGGAGTGGCTCGATCGTTGGTTTTAATGATGCAAAGGACACTGCAGAATGATATTGGCAAGCTCGCAGCTGGCAGCTCAGAACAGAGATGCTTCTGGTGAGCAGATGTTGTCGTCGTACTTGTTTTCAAGGTGCTCACGTGCGAGTTGCAGATCTCTCAGCTACCTTGAGCAAGATTGGAGCTTGCTTGCCTTCGTCGACGATGCGGTGCTTGTCATGGTGTGTTCTTTGTTAGCCACAGGACTGAGCTGCTCAATCAACAGCTTGCATGCCTGTTCATGTGCAGCTCTTGTGGCCTCAGTTGGTCCAGCTTCGATGGCTTAGCTACAGTTTTCCTGCATTGTCAAGCACCCACAATTTGAGGCGAACAACAGTTCGCATTGCTGCTGCAACTGCCGATGGTCCGGTTGCCTGGACCATTCTGTTCGTTTCATTGGTGCCTACGAACTGCCGCTCTTTCTGTTTGAGCTCAGGTGCGAGCTTGGACAAAGTCCGCGTTTCGATTTCTTGTAATGAGGCAGTCGGAATCAGTGTCAGCTTTCTTGTCTCGCACCACAAGCAGAACCAGTCTTGCATGCCTGTCGGACTTCACCGCGGTGGAAGCATACGTCATGTCGGTGATATGCCGTATGACGTGTCAGCATTGCAGCATGGCTTCGTGAGGCATCGTGTAAGTGTTGTCGGCATATCGGCCTTCCAACATGCGTCGACGGATGTTACCCTGTGTCGGCATATCTTGGCATACTTCGATGCATGCCAGAGTCTGTCTCATGTCGTCGTGAAAGGACAATCGCAGAGTTTCACGGTGTGCTCTGTCCCCGCGCAATGCAGGACGGAACTTTTCTGGTGTACACTATGCCAGATGCTGCTGGCACGCTCGGTTCTCGCTGTGGTCTCCCCGGTTTCAATCCCTACCTGGACAGGCAGGCAGAGGTGAAGAATCTGCGCTCGTCATGCGCGAATGCCTGATGTTTGCCGCGGCTGCGGGCTCGAAAGTACGTCACGTGACCGCTCACGGAGTCAATGCCATTCGCTGGGTCACACGCACCCTGGGCATCTTCTCGCGACCCCATGTCAACGAGACATTTGCGCAATGAGAACATGGCACTTGGTGTGCCGGCAAGCTGCCTGCATGCAACTTCTGGCTCATCTTGGGAGCAGGATGTACACGGTTTCTGGAGCCGGGCAGCTAGAGCATGCGAGCTCCATCAGAAGCTTTTGAGACAAGACCGAGCTAAGTCTGCCCAAAACGCATGCGCAAAAACTGAGTCAGTCCAAAAGGCACTACAAGACCTTGAGACGCTTTTTGTGGCAATGGGCCGGCAGTACGATGACCTCCAAGAGGTGGCATCTCGACACCGACACCATGCAGCCAGGACGGGATTGTCATGGTAGGCACTGGGTTGCTGGAGCCTTGACGTGAAAACCCTATCTAGATGTATAGAAGTAAGCAACATGGAACAGCTCTCGCTCGAAAGTTGGTTGTGGAGGAGCCGTCTTGCACCAGAAGGAGACGCGGAATGGACGGATCAACAGGCTGCACTACACCAGCGACTGTCTGAGCAACAATCCACATCGCGACATCTTCGAACAGAGCTTGCTGAGGCACTGCACCAGGAACAGGCAGCACAAGAAGCTGGTCTGCGGTTATTGGCAGATGCACAGGTTCACGAGCTGGAGCTGCGTGAGCTGCGGCTGCAACTTGCGGCCAGCGAACATCGTAACTCGCAGCTTTCACGTTCACTGGCTCGCTGAAAAAAACAGCGTCGCGACGGCACTCTGACGGAGCTGCAATCTGCCTGCAGCTCTCCGCCCTCCGTCTAAACGGCGATCGACTAAGGTTCCAGCCCAGCTTCATCCAGCTCACAGGCCTTGAACGAGCTTGGTGAACTGTCACAAACGAAATGGCCAGCAGCTGGAACCAGGCCCCGCAAGAACTCCCTTCGGAGGCGGTGCGCCCAGCTGTCGTGTAGTCAAAATCGAGTCAGAAGCGATGGCGACACAGAGGTCCAGCCTGTGATTCCAGTCGAAGCGATCACTGAAGAAGCTGGCGCCGAGCATGTCCTGAACAATTGGGTACAGAAGGTGGCCGTAGTTGCCGGTGTTTTTCAGCAGTGCGTCGATTCGAGCAATGTCGCCCCCAATATTTTCCATCACTTGAGGTTTGCGAATTCGGCATGAGCGGCCGCTCGCAGCCTTAATCACAAGATGCTTGCGTTCTGGCAGCAGCTGGAGTGGGTGAGCGATTGCAACCCAGGCTGTCACAGCCTTACGGCATTGTTCCACTTCGGGTACACAGCCTGGAAGCAGCGTTTTGCTCAGTCTTGAGCTGCTCCTCGAGTCCTGGAAGTAGCAGAAGCTTGTGTGACGTATATATATATATACACACACACATGCACGTAGTAGCTGAGCGAGTACACCGAGTACACAGTAGGCCGTTTGTGATAATTGTATCCTTTCTAGAGCTGCAAATGTACAATTTTGTTTGACTTATGAACTCAGCAACTAAGTACAACACACATTATAAATATATGTATATGTATATGTATATGTATATGTATATGTGTATGTGTAGGTGTAGGTGTAGGTGTCCGTGTACGTGTACGTGTACCTGTACTTGGATGAGTATGCGTGTGCGTATGGGTATGGGTATGGGTATGGGTATATGTATATGTGTATGTACATGTATAAGTATAAGTTTGCATAAGTATATGTAATGCATTGCGCGAAGTGCTAACAATGACAACCAAATGTTTGATGGAGGCTGGGTTCCTCCCTGATCTTTGTCCTCCAATGGTCCAAGCTGTGGTTCGAGGGGGTTCGTCGGGTGGACGCAGGTGGGTCTGTTTCAGATGGTTCCCCCCAGTCCAGGTTGCCCCAGCTGCCCCGGCTGCGGGAGCCGCTGCCAAGAGGAATGTCAAACTTCAGCGTGACGGAAAAGTACAAGGGTGGACCGGTTCGCCGGGAGACGGCCGACCCCAGACCAGGTGTCAGCACTTCGCCCTCAACGGTTGAGGTCTCAGGACGCCCGAACTATGATGTGTGCCAGGACCCCCGACTAGCCTATGATGCGCGGCTTGCCTCGAGGATGCGCTGCTGATGTTGGAGGTGCGGGATGCCACGGGCGGTCCCCATCGTGACGCAGAACGCCCTGGAACTGTGTAGAAACAAGTTCCGAGACCCGCAAATGTGGCACTTGCTGGTGGCGGAGGACCACTGCAGGGCGGGATGACTTCGTGGCAGCGCTGTCGTGCTGTGTGTCAGACCGCTGACAAGAACGAGGGCGCTCGGGGCTGGGCCTCACCAAGGACGATGTGTTCGTGGAGACCCTGGAGAAGCAGGAAGCATAAGCCAGCATGGGTGCAGCTCGCACCCCCTTGCCGGACTTTCACGAGGTCGAGGGATAACCATAATGATGGGGGACCGGGCACACTCAGACCGGATGCTGAGCACGAGGGTTGGACGTTGCTGCCCCATGTCATTGATTTTTTTATGTTTTTGAATGTTTTTGCTGATCCTTTTTACTGCGCTTTTTTTCTCCCTCTCCCTCAGAGGCGGGGTCCCGGCAGTCATAGACAAACAGACGCTGTCAAAAGGGTAGTGCACGAGCCGAGTATGACCTTGCACATGCCGCACTGCTCTGACATGCACTTGCAAAGGCAGAATAGAGAAGACGAGTCGCAGTACAAAAGGCGATGCAGAATCGGCGAGGTAAACCTGTGCAACCCGACAGATGCGGAGACTTCGCTGAGACTGTATCGGAAGAACACCTCTCCCGTTTCGCTAGCCAGTCCTCGGAGACGGGGAGATATGACCACGTAAAATCTCCCTGCAGGTGGAGCTGGGAGGTGTCTGAGGCGGCAGTGGCGAGACCTTTGCAGGAGCTGGCCAATAGGGTCGGTCGTGTCTGGTCACGGTGCACCTTTCTCTGGTGGAGTCAGCTGAGCAGGGTCTTCCAGGGTCACAGTCTCACATACTCAAACTCAGATTGTCTGGCAGGTTTTCCGAAGAATTGGAGTGGAACGGCGTCGTCGGGCGTAAACTGGGATCTTCGATTCTCGATCTCCTTGAGCCGACGTTGGAGATGCTTCTCACGACGTTCCTTCGTTCCGGTTCAAGACGCTTTCGAGGCAGCGTGGCAAGACGCAGAGTGGGATTCTACCTAGACCGCCAAGCATGTGGGCGAAGGGCCCAACCTGTGAGGTTATGGCTTGAGGGCAGCTGCTGTGCTGGTTCATGTGAGTCCCTCGGAAGGACAGGGCTGCACGCATGCAATCCCACCAACTGACTGCTGTGGTTCGGGGACGTGGTTCGTGGGTCTCACACCTGCGAGCCAGGTCCGTTCACCAAGTTGCCAACCTCCTCCCTCAGAAGCCGGACGTCCAGGCTCCTACGTGGGGAGGTGGCAACCTCCGGCAAAAGGACCTGGTGGCGGTGGTCGCTGAAGACCAGATGCCACACCCCAAAACGTGGCATTTCGGCTTGCTGCCCTCTAGCCACCATGATGGCTAGGGTTTATTTAGGACCTGTGGTTCAGGAGGCACCCTCCCAGGTTTAGAGCCACCAATACCTGGGTTGGCGACATCGTTGCACGCTAAAAGAGCCCTTGTCCAGCCCAGAGGTGCGCAACTGCCTGGCCAATAGTCGGACTGCTGAAGATCCTGGGATTTCACCAGAATGAAGGACTTGGGTATGGACTGTGCCCTGAGCCTAGTCGAAAAGCAACGGTTTGCTAAACGAAGCCAGCGCAACAAAAAGCTCCTAGGCCTCACGGGGAAGCCGAGGCGTTTGAGCGCAGCTGGCCTGTCATGTGGGAACGGCTGCAACACTGTGACAGTCGGTGGGGGGGACGTCAAAGGGGCTTCGGTTGCCTACCTCCTGGACCGTGAGTGGCATACCCAAGGACCTTACGACTGGGTGGGCCCAAATGGCAACAGCTACACCATCAAGCACGCGTC
Organism: Symbiodinium sp. clade A Y106; assembly: GCA_003297005.1. Taxonomy (NCBI): domain Eukaryota; class Dinophyceae; order Suessiales; family Symbiodiniaceae; genus Symbiodinium; species Symbiodinium sp. clade A. Next base: position 77,187 of record BGNK01000875.1, read on the forward strand.
GAACAGTACCTTGTTGAGGAGCTAAAGGCCACTGTTGAATCCGCGCGGCAACAGGAGGTGCACGCAAGAGTAGGATGCTCGAGCCTCCGGGCCTTGACTGGCACGTTGGCAGGCAGCTCCTGAAGCAGATTCGGCAGAAAGACGCCACCAAGCCCGTAACCGGTCTGGCAAGGGGCCTTGGCCCACGACAAAGGCGAGTGGTGGAAGACGCAGACCCTTACCGAGGCCGACCGGTCTGGAAAAGAGTGTTGGTTGGCAGCACTGCTGACAGCACCCCCCGCTGGTGTCCATAGACCAGTCCAGGGTCTTGAAGGGTATAACCTTCAGCACAGACACCTTCGTAGTGGATTTCACAGGCGTTGCAGGAAAGGGAAAATGGCCCAAAAACCCCCGCCTGCAGGTGGGCAGCATCACGGCGCAGGTGCTTGGCAAGCAGAAAGTTTGCAAGGGGAAGCTTCAAGGAGGGTGATCCCACGCGCCTCCGCTGGCATTGGGTTCCTCCCACAAGCTTGCTGACGAAGCTTGCCTCCGGTTTACAGCCACGTTTGAAGTCCCCGACTCGGTTGCCAGCGCCGTGGCCGCCAACGACGCCAAGCACAGACGCAGCCTGCAGCACCTCGCCCTCCGAGGGCAGGCCGTGCTGCAGGCGTCAAGCAAGTGGCCAAATGTCCCCAAACAGTGCAAGAAACCGAGGCTCCAACATTGGCTGGGGCCACCGTGTCACCGTTGTGGAATGGTTCCAAAGCCTCTTGTTGACAACCAGGAGGAGCCACACAGTTGGGCATGGAAAGGCCCAAACCTGGTCTGCCAAGGCTGCGGCCTAAAACTCCTGCACACGCGGCCGCGAAAGAACTTGGCACGCGCGGCTAACAAAAGCAGGGGTTCTCCAGACGCACGTACTTCGTCTGAAAAACCGATTGGGGGTGTGAGAGTTGCGGAGGTAAAACCTCTGTGATGGAGAACGGCAAAATCTCCAAGGTCTTGGCCTCTGCATGCAAGTTCTCCAAAAGGGTCCTCCCAAAGGAGCTCTCCCAGACCGCTTCGTTGAGAAGATTTGGAGTCTGGTTTCAGGTAGCCCCTGGCTGAGGTTTTGTTTATCCTCAATCGCCGGCACCAAAACGCCCACCAGGCACCGAGGTAACCCCCCGGATGGCAAGCCCGGAGAGCGAGTTATCCTCGACTGGAGGTAACCCCCCGCCTGAGTAAGCGGATAGTGTGTTATCCTCTCGGGTAGGGCAGAAGGTGTCGTGAGCCTCCGGCAGATCGAGGTGTCCACAAAGAATAAACCACCGACTGCCTCGCCTGGATTGTCCGAGTGTGAGCGCCGAAGCCCCCGACTGCCGACTAGTTCCAAACCTGTTTTGCAGCACGAAAAGTCCGCCCTCGAAAAAAAAGTTGTTGTTGCTTTTGCTGTTGCTGCATAGGAGTACTCAGTAGTAGCTGCCACAGGAAGCAGTAGTAGGAGTAGTAGTAGCAGTCGCCGTCGTGTTGTCCTGGTCGTCGTAGTCGCAGCCGTGGTCTCGGCAGAACATACTGGGCATCGGCAACAGCTTGTCGGAATTAACACCAGGTGTTCTGAAACTTTGCTGGGCTTTGAAGCATCAGTCGTGGGCATCGACGAGAAGTCGTCGGCACGGCTCGCCTTCCCGGGTTCCCTGTGTAGCTCGGTGGGCTACGCCGAATTCGGCAGCATTGCAAGCACTGGCACGTGAGAAGTAGCGGACAGAAGTAGCAGATGAGACAGAAGTGAAACCAGATCAGAGGAAGTTGCAGTACATGCAATGCGCAGTGACATCCATCCCCGGTTTGATGCCCATCGGAATTGCAGAACGCCGTCCCGTTCCGTCAGGTTAATGCACTCTTCTCTGCAAGGCGAGCGCTGGGGCTCGGTCCTCAAGGCTGTGAGCAACATGTGCAAGCAATGATTTTTTCACGCCTCTACGGTTGGAGTGGCCTCCTCCATGCTTCGACATGCAAGACTGAGTCCGCTTGGCGAAAGACACGGTGGTATGATAGTTTCAAGTATCACACTGAGGTATGGAGTCTGTGGAAGACATCTCCCCGGGCCACATTGCAGAAGTGCGCAGTACAGATGTCCAGCTCTAGAAACGCGAGCATCGTACAATATTGCACACATCGATTTTTCAGGAGGAAGAGAAGCAAAGCCAGGTGACATCCTTGGAATCCTTGGTTTCATTCCGAACGGCATGTGGTTGAGCAGCTTTTGCAAGCAGGTTCTCTTTAAGGAAGAGCCGCCTGGAACTGATTTCACCTGCATGTCTGGCGTCTACTCTTTCTTGCAGTTCTTCGCCTCAGCATGCGCATGTCTGCATGTTGAGTCGGAAATCGGCAGCCTTTCGGCCCAGCAGCCCAGCAGCTGGCGGTTCCGCTTGGCGTGGCGGAGCGAGTCATGGAAGGCAACGAAGCACAGCATGGATGCGAAAGTCCGAACAACTACTGCAGTGAACGTGCCTCTTCCTGTTTCTGTTCCAAAACGAGTTGCCCCTGACTATAGGGAAGCTCGGATCTTGGGGAGACTCTTGTTGATGATTACCGCAATTGCCCACAGCAATATTGGGTAGTTGGGTTATCGTGCTTACCACTAGGTCAAACGCCTTGCGCATCGTGTGTGTCTCACGCTCAAGATGCAGCCCCCGACACTTGCACATGAGGTTCATGCACTTTGCCGGCTGCACTCGATGATGGCATTGCAGATGCGGAGCCTTGCCACACCAGAGTGTCAGTGTTTAGGATTGATTGGCAGTGTGAAGCCCAGGATCGAACACACACATTGCTGACCAAGCTTCATGAGCTTCGCAAGACTCCGCAAAAGTCGCCGCACACGATGACCGACACAATCCAAAAGAAGGCACGTGTAGGTTTGCACCACGCTTTCGTGCTTGCCGGTCAGCTCGTCTGCAACTGCCGGATGCGTGCTTTGATCAGAGATTCGGAGTGACAGGTAGAAAGCCGGTTATTGGCACCATCGAGTCCATGCCTGTCCACTGCCACCCGGGACTCTGGAGTGAACTCCCGCGAGTCTACACATTGCATCTCGGTGGCGAAGACGACACACAGGGCACAGGTGCGAGTACCGTTGAGTCGTTGCTCGTTGCTCGTTGCTCAGGCTTGACACCACGTGATGGCTCTCAGGATGAATCCGGCTCTCCGGTATTCGAGGCACTCCACGGCCAATGATGCTAATTCATTTCGGTGCAGCTTGTCTTTGGCAGGCCGATAAGACATGGCTCACTGACAAAGCCCGGAGCCTAGAAGATTTGCACTTAATAGTGTGCTGCATAATAATGCATTCTGGTCTGAGTTCATGGCAAGGAGATTGGCGCAACTGCGGAGCCCGGCAAGGATTTGGTTCGCAATGGATTTTAATATGGATACGCACACGCGGCATGTGACCCGGCATGTGTGTATGTATGTGTATATACATATTTGTTCATGTCTGTGCAGATACATATGATACTGTACATGTATACATATTGGTATACGTATACGTACATCTCTCTCTCTCTCTCTCCCTCTCTCTCTCTATATATATATGAGCCCGATACCTTTAGGGTCGATTTAACCACGGTTGTATATTTGTAATACTAAATCCTTAGCTAAATAGTACATAGCTAAGTTGTATTTTATACAAACCGAAAGCCAAAAAGTTTTGAACAGACAGGCAATTGTATTAGTATCGAATTGCCATGTCTTGGAAGCGACTGGCTCGATGAACGGCATCCATACTCTGAGGTGTCGATACCCTTCTGTGTTATTCCCATTGTTGTCTGGTGAAGCGTGTATTATATCGAAGCTTTGCCTGATATGGCAAGTGTTTAACCTGAGCATTACAACCATCATTTTGTGAGAATGCCGCGAGTTTCTACTCGCTTTATTATACTATGTCGCAACATAGGAGGCTGTAATGTAACCACCACTGGTCCGAGGAGCAAGATTCGTCAAGGGAGTCCGGATTGCCTGCAGATGCATCAAGTGGCCAAAGCATCATTCTGGATTAATGTTCCGAGCATGTTCTCAGTAGTACGACGCACCAAAACGATTTTGCGGCGTCGCATGTTTTCGACACATTTACTTGTAATGCCGCGACTTCACACCTGCACTTCGCAATGTGTGAAGTCGGGTGACGGACAAAGGGGTGACGCGTTTCTTGCCGACTCGCTTGCCATGCTTCTTGGAAGCTGGTTTTTCTCAAGACATGCTGATGTACTAAATTGGCTTCATGTTTTCGAGCCGTCGATAGCGTCAGCAAGGCCTTCTGAGGAACACCTCCAGTTGATTGCTCCGAGCACCATGCAACCCAGTCGTCCCCATGCCACAACGAAGTGTGCAATGATCTGCCCAGCAGCATGCTTGCACTAACTACATGCGACAGGGGGAACTCAACTGAAAGATAGGGCAACAAAAGTTTGATATACCGGAGATACATCAGCTTCATAGCCAGAGTGGACCGGTGCATAACGTTTATGCTTCGGGACCACGAATGAATTTCGGCGTGTAATGCCTCATTACTGGAGGTTCCGCTTGGCAAAAACCATCTGTATGACGGTTGCATCAGATGCCTGACTCGCAGGTTGTTCATCAACCATTCGAGTCGTTCAGGCGCACAAGCTGACCATAGAATTTTGGTGATTTGCTTGTTGGCTCCGGCAAATTTCTGTTCACTTCTGCTGAGTACCTTCGACACAAAGCTGCAATCGTCTTGATAAATTCCAACCGATACAGTGTCCGGGTCCAAACCCTCGAAGCCCGGAAGGCAAGAACGTTTTTAGTTTCAACCCGTGTTTTTCCACGCTTGGTTTTTCACGGTAGGGTGGAATTCATCTTTTTGCGTCTGCCTCATTCGGTTCAAGTTCCACGTTCAATCGTGATCAAATTTTTATCCCACCGCCACCCCCTTGCACCAGCCCTGGGGTCGTGTATGGTCGTGTGAAAGGTGGTGCGGGACGGACATTCGACCCTTTAAACCTTTCTCTCCGACCAGTGCTTTTCATCTTGTCCCCTTGGTGGCACTGTCCACCACGGTGGGGGTTTGTTTGATGGACGTTCCCCTTGCATTGGTGGCGGGTGATCGTTAGGTTGGTCGATCGTCGACTTCAACTTTGCTGCTGCCCGCGCGCACGCGCGCGCGCATTTCTCTATCTTACGGATCGAATTATATTTCAATTCCGCTGTATCACATTTGTGGAATATATATTTCTTTTATACATATTCCTGATTCGGAACTTGAACGTATACGGACTAAGAGGGATTCAAACGACAGAGAACACTTCCTTACTCCACCTGATCTGAAACCTGTTGTTTTGGTTTGGGATGGGCGCGAACCGACTGGCCCGAGCGTATGGAATGGGTGGACGATTGTTCCAACTCCAAGACCAGGTAATGGATCGATGAAATACGTTGTCTATTCTGCAGTGAACTCGTCTGTTGCCATGCCACTCTCTCACGCAGATATAGAGTCCCCGCACGTCTGCCGGCAGCACAATGTCGAACTCTGCAAAACCCAAAAGCGGCGAGGCCTGTGTTTGGGAGGATTCTCTCCAGATGCGACTGGCGGAACCAACAAGATGGAACCTAACCCGCCAGGGGCCAACCAGTTTACTGTGACGTCCCTGATGCGGACCGACTACGGCATGACTTGACTGAGCAGCCTGGCCAATGCTGGGTCAAAGAACCTACGGCTCCGGCAAAGGACCTCACCCACGCCGGCAGGACGATCACAAAGCAAATCGCCGTTGTCCCGGTCCCGCGCAGCACACCAGAGGACGACCCTGAGGCCACGGTGCTCTTCGTAGATCCTTGTACCGCCACCGAGCTTTGATATCAGACATGCCCAGGAGCTGACGGTCAAGGCTACTACAGTCAACGTCCAAGGGATCAAGGGCAAACACCGCTACCTGTCTGGCCAGTTCGTGCATCAGGGCTACCAGGTAGTATTCCTCCAGGAGCTCAAGGACACAGAGGGCCTTTGCCGTACTGGAGATTCCTTCGCCTCCACTCTGCCTCGCAGGCCCATTCGGGAACAGGTATCTGGCTCAAGATTGCCCTTGGGTTTGTCACGATCGCCGGCAAGCCCGTCAAGGTCGACGAAGCTGACGTCCACATCGTTTACAGCGGGCCGCGACTGCTCATGAGCGCCGTCCGGAAGTTCCAGAAGCGCTTCATCCTCTTCTCCGGGCATTGCCCCCATGGCGGCAGGCCTCAAGAACGAGATGAATTCCTAAAGGCCCTTGCAAACCACCTTGACCAGCTTGGTGGCCTGGATTTGAATGGAAAAGACCGCCCCCAGACTTCCTCCATACGGGTGAACGGGCGGTCCAGGTGCTGTCACGGGCCGCTCTATGGCTGCCATCGACGTTCTGCAACCTCCACACGGGAACTACTACGACTTACGTCCACCCCTCTGGGCAAGAGCATCGTATTGATTTCCTGACGGTCGGAGGTACTCACCGCACCACTGGTGCATGCACCCCAGCATTGATGTTGGCAACAAGCAGGAGGACCATCGTGCAACCTCCCTGTCCCTCACCATACACGGCTGGCTCGCTGGAGGTCCTGAGCCTGAAGATAGGCAAAGGATGCTCACCAAAAGGGCCGCGCGAGCCTGGAGAGGGCCTATCGGGACTATGTGCCGCTTCCCTGGTCGACTCATGTCGACCGTCAAATTGCCAGCACCTTCAGGACTATATCACCTTTGCCCTATCGCCATCTGGCCCACGGGCGACCTACATCCTACAGTTCGTGCGGGAGTGGAGGGAAGCCAAGCTCCACTTGAAGAGGCGGACTGCGCACCGTAAGAGCCTACAGAAAGACCTGGCAGCCAGGGCCTTTGCCTGGTGGGCTGGGTGCCACACGGAGGCCTTCATGCTGACCCTTGTCAAGGATGGCATCCTCTACGAGATCACTGCTGCGACCGTTGGGTGTGGTGACGGCAAGGATCAAGAAGGCGATCCACCAGGCCAAGGATGCCTTTTGAAGGGCCCTATTGCGGAAGTGGCCAAGAGTACGACTGACTTCCTGCGACGGATGAAGCAGCACAACAGCACGGGGTCGGTGGACCGAAGGCTGATCGGCGTTCCGGCCTCTACCTGTCCTGATCATCGTTGGGATGCCATCAAGCCTCCATTGCACCTCCTCAAGCCCCATGCACTTCTGGGTTTCTGTAGAAAATCAGCATTCGAGACCACCTCGCCCAGCTCCTGATGTCCAAAGTGCGAGAGCCACGGGGCATCCTGCCCGACTCTATCCGTGACTGCAGTGCCGTCGGGGTTGACAGCTGGAGGCAGTGCTACGGGCCGCACCCCAACGCCGGGCCCCCGGGCAAGACAGGGCTGGTGCTATCACTCCATGGCAAGGGCTGTCAGTAAGCAGTTCTTCTCCTCCCAGGGCAAGTCGCTCTTCCTTGACGACCTGCAGCTGAACATCCCGGTGACGTCGCAGCACACGCGTGCCACCGGCAAGGCTGAACAAAGATGCCGCCTGGCCCTGGCCCAGAGCTCGTGCGATACAACAAGACCATTCCGCTGCGCACAAGGGCCAGGATCTTCGAAATCTCCGTGCTAGCCAGCTTGTTCAACCTCGCTCAGTGTATTCCAAGCGAAGAGCCCGGGCGAAGCCTGTCGGACGGTTACTCGCGCATTGCCCGGAAGCTCCTGATCCCGCACGTCAAAGGCGACCAACTATTCCATGTGCCCCTCACCTTTGTTCATCTGATCACTGGTTGTTGGAAGCTGGAATTGCGTGCCACGCGGGCGAGGCTGAGCTTACTGAGCTCATTGATCTGCAAGGGCCCGTGGGCAGTTTTGCAGGAGGATGGCCAGTGGACCCAGGTTATACGTGATTACCTGCGACGGCTGGCGGAGGATCAGCCGGCCCGACTGGCCGGCATGGTGACATGCCATCAAGGACAACCCTGCCCGCTCAAGCAGATGCTCCGCAAGGAGCATGCGGATGATGGAGTCTGAAACTGTGCAGGTTGGACTGTGGGCCCTCTACCGCCAGGCCTGTGCTCACCTACCTGCTCCGCCCACGGCTGCTAGCCAATGGACTTGCAGGGCCTGCCAACGAGGCTTTGCGAGCAAGGCGCGCTTGAGTCTGAGCGTGGACTTCTTCAAAATCCACGGGCGAGTTTCGCGACACCGCCTCTGCGTCATCGGTACAGACTGCCGGGCCTGTGGAGGACGTTATTGGTCGCAAGCAAGGCTCCAAGCTCACTTGGCCTCTTCGAAAAACTGTGTTGACTTGCTTGTTGCCATGGGTCGGACCACGGACGCACCGTTACCGGGCCGAGGCAGCAAGCACTGGCGGAAGATCGCAGTCCAGCAGTTCTCCTGGCAGCCGGTCCTACATGGAGGCAAGGCGGCAGATAAGTGCCCCCGACCCGGATGCGTATCGCCGCGATGAGACTTCTTGGTCAGCGAGGCCTACAAGGCGCTGTGTGACAGCTTGGAAGCAGGCGACGACAATCGGACGGTGCCAGAGTTGCAGGAGCGGATCCGTGTGGGCCTCGCAGCCCAGCCCCTCTATTGTGTGGAGGAGGAGGCGATCCTGGCCCGCTTATGTGACGATGCTCGAACCCTACAGGAGGATGGTGCCTTCAGCGAGACCTACAACAATGTCTTGGCGGCTTTGGCGGACGCTGAGATTACCCTTCGATGTGAGCTGACGCCGGATGTACACAGGGACCGCTGTATGGACACGTTCCGAGAATTCGACCGTGTCCTCGCTGAGCTGGATTGGAAGTCCCTCGTAGAGGACTGCCAAAGAGAGTGCGGGACTCGTGATCAAGCACTGATTACCCTAACGACAGGGTGGGAAGCTGAGGCCCCTGTCGAGAGTGGTGCTTGGGAATCTTCAGCCGCGCGGCACCAGCCAATACGAATTGTCCCAGAAAAGGTGAGACAGGCATGGAACCAAGTTCTCGAAACAAGAACCGCAGTGGTGTCCGCCCCGGCCGCCTTCTGAGCATGCCCATATTCGGCGCCTTTTCCAACGCTGAGGGCCGATGCAAGCCCTATTTAAACCGCCGCGACGACCTCTGAACGCATGGGAATGGAAAATGTATGTATGTATGTATGTATGTCTGTATGTTTTTGTTTATTTGCATAGTTTTTCGTTACTTTGATTACACGGTCATTCCCATTTCCACATTAACACACGGCCACGCGCACACACACACACATGCACTCAATCACGCAATCTTGTATGTGCGCATATGCCCGCATATGTGTAGTGAGCACCGCGCGATTTCAAACAGCACGGTGGGCAGGAAAGAGAGCTTCAGCGTTGGGCTGCACCTGGTAACTGCGATGGCACGTTGGAGGAGCGTGGACACAAATAAAAATCGCATAAGTAACTTGCCTGTGTCAAGTGACGTGAAGCTGATTTTGGTATTTCTCTGCATTCCAGGAGCTTGGTGGAACTCAGAAAAGTGAGAGCTCTTGGGCAAGCACAGCTGCTTGTGTTATGTTGGTTTTGCCGCTGTTGCGTCGCCAGTTGTTGTTGAGGTCACTGGGACCAGTTCAAAGCAAACGCGGAGCTTTTCGGCTACGTCTCCACCTTCAAGGCTTCTGTCACTGCAGCCCCTGCCATGCCATGCTGGAACGTTTCGAGTGGGGAGCATGCTGCCTTGTGCTTTCAGGAAGACCTTTCGCAGTACTCCACCATCATCGATGTCGCCAAAGTGCCGGCCCACGCGCGCAAGAAGGCTGAACGCCTAGCCAGAGAGATTGAAGTTCGTCACAGCATTCGAGGCCGGAGCAAACAAGCATACTCTTCTTGACTGGATACGATTCAGTGCTTCATGTGAATACAGCGTGCTAGGCAGTGCTGATGAAGAAGCTGCAGGACGGGATGAAGAGAGCCTGTTTTCGGCTGTGTCGATGGGTTATGCTGGTGCGCAAGAAGACGCTTCGACGAACCGTGGGCGGTCGAGTAGCCAGATCCAGGTTGAGGACAAGCCTCGAGAGGAGCACGGCCTTCTTGCCAACGCGCAGCCAGAAGCACAGATGAAAGTCTCCGGCTCCTTTTTCCATGTCGAGGGTGTTGGGCTGCTTGATGAAAATCTGGTCCGTTCCAACCCATGGATGTTAGACCAAAACTCAGCAAGAAACCTGCCAATGGCTTCCGTGACGCCGGGCTTTCTGAGCACACAGCCGCAGAATGCCTCAACTCCACCAGCGGACTCCGGTCCGTCTGCATCTCCGGTGCTTAGCACGGCGCCCGTGTCTACGCCACACGTGTCCTTTGCCAGGGTGCCGCAGGTGCCACAGGTCCTGCCCGCAGGTGCTGCCGTCATGATCGATGGTTTGATGACGTGTCCGACCTTTAATGGCCTGTCTGTCATCATCGATTCCTATGACGCAGAGACCAACCGCTACAACGTGCAGTTGCCCCTGACGGACGGAACTCGAGCTGTGGTCCATGCTGTGTCATGATACACAGTTTTTGAAGTGACTGTGCCACTGGCAGCCTTTGTTAGGACAACTTCGGTGCCAACCAGATTGCCAAGATTAGACCTGAGAACCTGAAGATCTATCCAACTCCTCGGTGCCAGTGAAATGCTGGCTCGTGGACAGTTTCAGGATGCATTTTCCGCAACTGGTCCAAAGGATCTTCTCTCCTTGACAATGTGCCGCTGTGGCACGTTTTGCTGCTTCGAGAAAATTCTTGTTGCCTGCCGTCCTGCTGGCATATCCTGGCCAAGACGGCCAGTTCATCCAGCATGCCAAGCTCACCTGAGAGGCCAAGAGCAGTTGGGTGGTGAATGCTGCAAAGCAGGTGATTCCAACCTAGAGTGTTGTGAACTGGGTCACAAGGGCATATATATCCCGGGCCAGTTTGGACAGCCTGGTTTGCACGACAGACTTCTCACGCATAAACGCGTCAACTTTGCATGCTGCCTGTTTTATCCCGCAGTCAAATGTCACTGCAGTGCTGGCACAGACGGATGACACAACCCTTCTTGCATTTAATGCTCAATAACATTGGCATCGCCCTCTACTGCTGCCTCTTATCATGTCGATGTCATCATAGCGCTGGCTGTGCAATACTTGCTTCTTGATACCTTGCAGTATCTGTGTAATTTAATGACCAGGAGTACTGTACCCTGCCTTGTGCCGTGATCGAGTCACAGCACAGACTGCCTTGCATTGAATGCAATGCCCGGCACAGTCAAACAAACCGCTTCGTGGATGTCCATGTCTCTTTGTCTTTAAGAATGGATGAAATCATGATTAACCCAGGGTTGCTGCTGGCACATGATTCATCTGTGCACAAGGCCTTTCGAGCCAAATGTCATGCATGGTGGCTTGGAGCTTGTGACTTCATGTGAAAAGTTGCAAACACGGCACGTGGCTGGGAGACGAGGCTCTGCAAGTTCCAGCAACGGATCAGTGCCAGTGGAGGCAGAGCTCGACCCTCAGAATTTCGGAAGCCCTGAAGTTTGAAGGAGGCGACCTTTGCTGGCCACACTGTGCTCTGATGTGCTCGAGGAGAAGCCCTGAACAATTGCTGACATCCGCCCGCTTGGCAGCAGACAGCGAAAGACTACGTCAGGCCTCGGTCAATGCACAAGTTGACAAGTGCGAAATGTACCTCATCACACAGCCTACTACTTGTGCGATGGCTTTTGTCATCCCTTGCCAGGCCTTGGAGTTTTGCACCGAGGGCCTTGACTTATTGTGGGGCGAGCCACCGTCTCAGAGATGGGAAGCGCTGGTTGCAGCAGTTGATTGTGCCGGGATGTTCCCGGTTGGAAGTCTGGACTTTAAAAGGCTTCCCTTCCACCTTGGTTCGGCTGTTTGTGCAACTGACTTGCACCATGTGCTACGCAAAGGCTGTGTCTTTGCCCTGTGTCGGGCACCAGTTGCTTTTGCAAACGTCAGGTCGCATCATGTCATTTGGCACCCCTGCATTCCTAGGTTGGCTGAGCCTTGCATCTGGCTCAGAGTGATTCGGAGTGTTTTCGGACACGTCGTGACCAGAGCTAAGGCGCAGCTTCAAGAGCAAGCAGCTCCTCGCTTGCTCCCGCACCTCAGCTGACAAGCAGAGAGGATCTTAAACCTGTTGAACATGCACATCTATACACTATAGACTATAGTCTCAGGTTCCAGCAGCAGTCTGGCGACCGGCATGCCTCCCAGCTAGCCGTGGGGGCCAGGATGGCCAGCCGGACTTTACAATCCTGCGCTCCAGGGCGGCAGCGACAAAGTTTTCGTGCCGGATGAGGCTGTAAATACATTGCGTGGACCTCAATTGTGTTTTCCCTGCCTCGCCTGCAGGTAGTATGCGCGCGTTTTCATGTTACATGTTGCAAACACGCGATGTATTTTGAGGTCTGGGCTGTTGTGTTTGAGGGCAAGCGTGCCTGCCCCAGCGATCCCTTGAGCACCATTCCGCGGACGTTGGCTGCACAAGGCTCATGCACAGCTGCAGCAGTATGTGGAAGCTCTGTCTGATGCTGCGATCCTAGCTGCTTCTTGTGTGAATGCGCATCAGGGGCCATTACAGCAGCATAGACGTCGTATGGTGTCACTCTTGAGTTTAAGCCAGGTTGCTTCAATTCTGGCGTTTGTGAGAAATCATGGCACGGGTTTTGCCCCTGGTCTGAGGCAGATGAGCTAACGGGTATTCAACCAACATCTGCTGATGGTCACCCGGCTGGAACTAAAGCAGCCGTCTTGTCGAAGCCAATGTGCCGTCTGTGCTGAAGTCTGAACTCCTCCGAACAGTCAAGTCCAACTTTATTTTGGTGTTTACAGTGTGAAGGCTACTACTGGCAGCTGGGCTCTCAGGACGCAGCCCTTGGAGTGCAGACATTGCTTCGCTAGGTCGCAACGTGTGCAGCGACGCGAGAAGCGCAAGAGTCGTGTGAGCCAAGCCGGGAATCGAGGTCTGTTGCGCTCCAAGGCGACGATGGCATAAACTCGCATATGCCGCATATACATGTGCAGATCCTGTCGGCCGCACTCCCACATGGCATCTTTTCGTTGCAGGCATGGGTCGCGAGCACGAGGCGCTGGAGGCCCTGATGTCAGTTTCGGCCTCATCGGCCTCATTCCCATTCCCATCATTCGGACGGACGAATGCTTCTGGCAGCTGACTTTCTCCCAAGGCGCTCGAGTACGAGCCGCAGAACTCCTTCTACCAGCAGGAGTCCGTGAGTGCAGTAGGAAAGACCAGCCGTCAATGTTGGGATGGCAGCAGGACAGGGTGTACAGAAAGAGCAGATTTGTTGCGTTAGCAAACCCTCGACAGCATCCTGGTGACCTGCATCCCCGTGACCCGACAAGTCTGATATTGCCTTGTTTGTATGAAGCCCTGGGAAGGCTTGGGTTTGGTTCCTCGGTCCTTTGGTCCATTTTGGTCCCCTGGTCCTTTGGTGCCCGTCTGGTCGTCTCGTCCTCCGGTTCTTTTCTCGGGGCTGGGGTGGCCGCTTGGTTCTATGGTTCCCCGATGCGGTCTGTTCGTCTTTCTGAGACATGGCCATCCCTTTTCTACCGAGGCGCTTGCTTCATCACCAACCGTCACCACCAACAACAACGGCAAAACAAGAATGGCAAGAACAAAAACACATAGCAAGACCGGTAAAAAAAGACCAACAGCGACAGCCGCAGACAAAATGCTGTAGACTGTGGAATGTAAAAGAGTGTTTTTCACCATTGTGAGCGCCTGATCCGATTATAGTTGATGTTTTCTCGCGATGATTCCCATGAGGTACTTTTACCATATAGCTTTAACACCGTTACACCACGCACGAACACGATGCGCCGTCCACTACGCAGTTACTTGAGTTCCAAGCGCTGCTAAGCTCCAGCCTAGAAGGATGGAGTTTACTATTCTCCTGCATGCTTTGCTTTACAGTTGACTGTGAACTACACACGGTCCATTTGATCGAATCGTTAGCACGTAAGCCGAATGCGTTTCACCACAGAAGCTTGCGTCAGATACAGAACCTACGTTCTACATGTATCAGCCGGGCAAATACCAATGCTAAGCTGTCGAACTTGCAACACCAGCAGCTGGAAGACAAATCACATCTTTCGACCGAATGCTTGATGCTAGAAGGTTTAGGCTGGCCGGTCATACTAGCAGATCCTCTAATTCAGATCCGCTTATACAGGTTAACTGCAAACCGGGTTGAGCTGAGCCGTTGGACGTCGGTCGCAGAGGAGTAGGGCGACTCAAACCGCAACGGTTATCGGAAGTGGACGGATTGCTGCATGCTGGATATCCAACTTGCCCATATGACTGTTCAAATGGTCAGAACAGATAATTTTCCAACAAGCTCAGAATGGAGAGTTCTAGGGCCTCCCATCCCAGCCGGAGCGCAGTTCAATCTGTTGCGAATGCGCATGGGCTTTGAAAAAGACTGCGTACACTATACAGTATTTCCCTCTATACATTGCTCGGTTCTGCTGCTTGCCACTTGGAACTTGGTGCCGGCCTGTATAGCGCACAAAGTTCCTGAACTTTTTGCTAAAGGTTCACACGTGGAGTTGCCTGTTCCACTCTTTGGGCCTCGTTTTAGCGGTGTTCTGTTCTCGAGCCAGGTGTGGCATGTGGAGTATGGTAGGTTTCGAGGTGAACGTGTCTGAGACTGTGGTAACCTGACAAACAGGGCGTGCAGAGAACTACAACGGACAACAAGGCCATGAATCTCAAAAGATGGGTAGCTGCATGTTTTGATGCTTCGATGCTTTCAGGACGAGGGTTGCATTCATGCGCACCGAAGATACAATGGGGGCGGTCTGGGGAACTACCGCGGTTCGACTCACAACTTCCCAAAGCCCAAATGCTGTCTGTCTGTGTGTATGTGTGTGTGTGTGTGTGGGTGTGTGCGCATGTGCGGTGAAAGACTTGGATTGATACTGTTAAGCTTGCTTGCAAGCTTGGCCGGCTCGCCTTGCAGTTGCTCACGGCCCTTTTTGAAGACATCTCAGACCGTGCCGTGCCCAGAATGTCCAAGCTGTCATGAGGCAGCGCATTACTCCTTGCCAATTTCGGCAGCATGATGTAGTGGCGGTAAAAGATGCTTAGGAGACACCTTGAAGCGAAGACCTGGTCGGCGAGTATCTTCAAGGGCACACCGACTTGAAATGAATGGTCGACAGGAGGGAAAGACGGAGCGAGAGAGACAGAGCGACGGGGAAAGATTTAGCAACTTGTTCGGCGTGTTGTGTTCATGCTTCGCTCCTGATAGGTCAGCCTTACTCTAGCCTACCAATTCGGAAGCATGCTCGGATGCCAGCTTGGGCGCTGTGCGCATGCTGTGCGTGCTGCCGGCTCTAGTCTTTTGAAGCGATGGTGTCAGTAGCCAGAATACAAGCACGACGTTGCTTGAAGGCGGCATGCAGCTGTAGGCTGTTAAGCATTCGCGCAAAGCCGTTGTAGAAGTCGTAGGCACTGACTGGGGAGCAGGGTGTGTACCGCTAGAACCACTTCGTGCGTAAATCAGATTGTAGACATGATCGTCCGAGAGAGAGGGAGGGAGAGAGAGCCTCGGGGGAAGCAAGCAAGCAATCGAGCGAGAGAGACAGAGAGAGAGATCCTGACACATGTCATTTGCCTCGTTGTGAGTGTCACCAAGCTTCCCAACACTGTTCTGAGAGAGACAGCGAGCGGGCGGGCCAAGCGCCTGAGGGTCGTCGCGACGACCCCTATGCCAATGCCCAGCAGAAAGAAAGAAAGAAGAGTGGCCGGGGGGGCTACGCACGCCTCCTATGCCCAGCAGAAGAAGCGAGAGAGACGCCCTGGAGACAGTGGGGACCAGCTCTGCAGCTGCCGAGCGGGGAAACAACAGTACCCAGGGGGAGCTTGCACAGCCGAAGTTCTGGGGCCTACGTGCACCATGGCGGAGGTGGAGGTGCCCAGCTCTGCAGAAAGGGGTCCAGACTCGTTCCCACAAGATCTCAGTCCATCTCCCAGTGATGACCTGTCGGAAAGTGCTATCGCCGAAGCACACTCCCCGACACCAATGGTCGACGAGGAAGAATACTACAAGCGAGTGAGCAGACGTCGCCTGCTGAGCCCAGAAGGTAGCCGTAGACGGGCCCACCATATGCAAGAACAGATGACAGTGACTAGGGGGCCTTAAGTTTGCAGTTGCTTTTGCTTGAGCCTGGGGGGCCACAGGAGGGGCAAGGTTACCAAACTATCGTCCTGTAACTTGGTAGGTAACCATGTTTGCAGTGTTGTCGAGTGCAGCCCGGATCTCAGATGCTCAGTTGTGAAAGCCTCTGCTGTGACACGTTAGCTCTCGACAACAACCTGACCGCGGCCTTTCTTCTCGAAGGCCTTCAGCCAACCTTTTGTGCTGCGGAAAATGGATTGCCGCTGAGCGCGCTTCCTCTTGTGGTTGCACGTAGCTCGGGATTCCACAGTGGCACCGGAGCCTGAGTCTGGGACGCTGCTCTCTCGCCGCCGCTGCGCTGCTCGCTGGTCCCTTTACATGATCCTCGGCCACCCCATCGCTGGAAGCTCAGCTGGGATTGGCCTTTGAGAATTTCGGGACCAAGGTCGCCGTATCACTCTGGAATTTACCTCCCTTGTGTGAAAGAGACATGGCTGAAGCCGAGAAGGCCCTACCTGGGACGGCTCGCCTTTGACCTGGCGGGCCTTCAAGCGCGAGATGAGCTGGTGGACAAGTTCCTTGGACTTGGACCCGGCGGTACAACCTGGCCATGAGACAGTCGGGCATAGTCCGACAGCGGGGCGATGGAGTTCCAGCGCGAGGAAAAGGCCGCGGACCCCGCGGGAGAGGCCGTGGTGATCACTCCTGAGGATTTAGCGGTTTGAATAAGCTTATGAAGGCGCTGGAGACCCTCAACGGCCAGAGCGTGCTAGATCGCCGGGGTGAACTTCGCACCCAGTTCTACCTGCAACTGGCACGGAAGCCGGCCGAGCGGGTGGCCGACTTCTCCAGCCGATTCCGGACGGCTGTGGCTGACTTGAAGGGAGAAGGGGTTCGGCTGCCCGATCCCGAGGTCGGATGGTTCTTCAAGGAGAAGCTGGGGCTTGACGCTCCGAGGCGCCAGCTTTTTGGAGACGGCGCTTCAGGGCGCCGAAGACTACGGGACCATAGAAGCTGAGTGCCTTCGGTTTTTCCGCGACTTGCATGCGCAGGACCCTTTGTTCAGGCGCCTGGACCGTGGAGCTTCGAATCGCTTGACCGTGCGCCGGATTTTCGGGCAACCGGCGAGCGGCGTGGCCTCATCTTCTTCCTCGGCGGCACCTTCGCGGAGGTCTTCTTTTGCTTCCTCGGCGGCGTCAGCGCAAAGTTCCGTGAGAAAGCCGCCGCCACGGCAGGCTCAGGTGGCTGAGATCGAGCCGGAGGCCGAGACGGAGGCGATCGAGGACGTCGAGGCCGAGGAGCACGACGGCGATGAGCCAGCCTCTCTCGAGGAAGTGCTCCAGGCAGAGGTGCAGTGCTTGGCTGATGAAATAGCCGAAGCAGAAGAAGAGGGCGTCGATGCGATACATTTAGAAGCTCTCGAACAAGGGATAGAAGCAAGCGCTGAGGCATTGGTCTCGATGAGAGAGGCCCGGCACAAATTGGCAGAAGTCAGAAAAGACAGAGGCTTCAAAGGGCCCAGCTCGGCCGGACCTGGCAAAAGCAAGGGCCGAAACTCCTCTGCGATCGCCGCGAAGAAGGCCAGTGGGAAACACGTTTGCTTCGACTGCGGCCTCCCTGAGCACTAGGCTGGTGACGAAGGTTGCACCAAACCAGGCCAAGGGTTGGGCAGGGCAAAACCCAAGGCCGGAGCGCCGAGACAGGTCAAGATCGCCGAGACGGTGCCAGAGCACGAGGTGATCCAGACTGAGGCGATCGAGGGCCCGGAGCACGAGACGATGATGATCTCTGCCGAGGTCGCCGGTGATGTGCTTGAGCAGGCCCTGGACCTTTCCACTTCGAGGGCGACTGAGGTTCATGTGGCTTCGTCTGCCCGGGGCCCAGGTGCGGACAAGGCCGTGGTGGGCGCTTTGGACAGCGCTTGCAACCGGGTGATGCCTGGATCCGGAACTACATCGACCTCCTGACGGGCGCTCCTGAGGAGATCCGGGCGTTGATCCACCGGAGACCGAGCCGTTCAGGTTCGACAACGGCGGGGTGCTGCCGTCGGTTTCTCGCTGGAGGCTGCCGATTGACTTTGCAGGGCGCCTCCAAGCTCACCCTGGACGACAGACGATCCTTTTCGACTTGGGCCTGCACTTGCAAAAGAGGATGCACACCACTGCTAGGCAAAGACAGACTCTCCAACTGCTCCCTGGTCAACACCATAGTCTTGAACGCCCCACGGCTGGTACGTAGCTCGGGATTCCACATCAGTTATCTGTACAGTTGCTGTCTAGGTTTGTCGAGCCTTTACTGCCCTATCTAAGACACCTTACTTGCTGAGAGTTTCTACTACAACACAAGAGCTCGAGGGCAAACCGTTTCAAACAGGCGCAGAAAGGGGGGGACCAGCTCGCCCGACCCTCAGGCCTGAAAGAAAGAGCTCCAGGCCAAGTCGTAGGGGGGTCCCAGTCTTAGTCTTCGAGGCACGTTGTGGGTCCTAGTGTTCGGGTGTTGTGGTTGAAAGGCCGGAGACTCTGTCGGTGGNAAGAAAGAGCTCCAGGCCAAGTCGTAGGGGGGTCCCAGTCTTAGTCTTCGAGGCACGTTGTGGGTCCTAGTGTTCGGGTGTTGTGGTTGAAAGGCCGGAGACTCTGTCGGTGGTTGGCCCAGAGGTTGGCCAACTGCGCCAATCTTGTCTTCACACCCCCAGTCCGCGAGGGGGGCCGACGCTGCGCGGACCCCTTCCTTCTGGCTGTGTTGAAGAAGAGACGCCCTGTAGAGAGAGAGCGAGAGACTGAAGAAGCACAAAGCCTGGCGAAAGAAAAAGAGGGGGAGAGAGCGAGGGGGAGAGGAGAGACCGGGGCCACAACCCTCCACCATGGCCCCGGCGAAAGCAAAAGAGAGAGTGAAGGCGACCACACCTTGGGTTTCGGAGCACTGTTGATCGAACCTTTTCCGCGGACTTGGAACAGCAGGTCTCTTCATGCACAGAAAGGGCAATTGAGAACGGCGCCGATCCCGCAGTGCTGTGTGCAATGCAAAGGATAGCTGAGCGAAACGGCGGTGTTCCGATCCATTGGATGCACGTGAGGATCTGCAAGAGGCAGTAGTCATGGCTGGGAAACAGACAACAGTCGTGGCCAGGTCGTGGAAATCACAAAACCGGGCCAGCTCCATGCAATCCTTTGTCCTTACTGGCCGGAACTGCATGCTATTCTACCAGTCGAGAGAGGAAACTCGATAGATGAGTAGGTTTCTCGACAATCTACCCCAGTTCCAAACGGCGTTGTGTCTGCGAACAGTGCCTGACAGTTTGATGTCACAAACTGAACTAGTAACTGAACCCTTTCCTTCAACCCTGATTAGATTTCGCAGTTCCGATGGGTGGCAGGCGGAGGAGCCCGGGACAGAGGCTGGGTGCCCACTTGCTGTTGGTAGTGTTCTCTTGATGCTGGTCTGCTTCGTTTTAACTAGGCGAGTGCCGGCAGAGCCTATGCCTCGGCTTCTGCACTCACGCTTTCGCTTCGGTTGTTGATGCCGCAGATTCGAGCATCCAGTCCTGCATGTGTTACACAAGAATGTCGTTGTTTTGCATATGCTGTGCAGCATTCGAGCAACCGTGCCCTCCTCGGGCTTGCCGCTTCACTTGCTGGCCGCTGTCGAAGTCGCGCCTGTTCGGTATGCCACAGGAACATGAAAGCCCTGCCTACTGGCTGGTCTTGCTGTTTCTCGCCTGGGGCTACGTGGAAGTTGCCTTGAGCCGGTGTCAGGTTGTGCCTCGGACAAGAGGGTATGGGGCCTATGGGGCCCCAGGGAGGGTGAGCATTGGCCGGTGGCCATGCGCTTTTTTCAGACTCAGGACTGGTCCCCGAGATGCTTTGAGCACTACCACACAGGCGACAGGCTTTGCGGTTTAGGGCCAGTCTTTTTTGATGTGTGGTGCAGGCAACACATTTAAGCAGCCGGAGCACGACGCCAACAGAAGTGTCTGAAGTGCCATCCAGGCTCAAAGTTCATGCTTGATGTCGTTTTATGCTCGAGTCGACACATTGCGAGGTCCTCCTCGAATGACAGTCTTTACGTTGACAGTGCAGCTCTTGAGGAGAATGCGCAGTAGCTTTGCAGTGTTGTGGTAGGCCAGCGCAGGGCGATTGAATAGAGGCCCGCTTCGAAGTTTCACCTGAGATGCCATGTTGCCGTCGGAAATCGTCAGCTAAGGCAGGCTGGACTGCACATTCAGGCACCCATGCGACCAGTTGAACTCGCCAAATGCTGCAGCCATCTGGCTGACAGCGCCGATCAAGTATCAGACGCTCACCTTGCAAGCCTTCTACTGTGCATGAATCATGGATGATTGACGCTGATACCTTGGACCAGTGGCTAGCGGTTGAGCGATCCCCGCTGCACCCTCCCGATGAAGCGGCGAAGTCAAGGCCAGCTGTTGTTGCACTACCGGTAGTAGCAACTTCTCCGTGCATGAAAAGCCCTGGTTAATCGGTAGCTTGATAGCAGCAGCATGCTGCCTGCGCTGCTGATCCGAGGCCTGCGGAAGCTCCATTCTCTGTGGATTCTTATGGGCCCACTTCGCCTTTGCAGTTTCTTTGCTATTGAATTTGTGTCTGATCACGCATTTGGCTTTGTCGATTGGTCGGCATCCCACGTGCCGGAGGCACACAGGCTGACAAGACAAGCAGAGGTGTCGTTGCAGACCCGCCGGTTCGAACCCGGCCACCAGCCACCCTTGCGGAAGTCTCGAATCCGAAGGCCGATTGGACCGAGTGCCTTATCAAGAGTCCCGTGTCTACTGCCGACCGGAATGCATTGCGCATCGAGACGTGGGTGTTTCGAACCACGGACTTTGGGGATTTCCAGCGTCATCTGAAGATACGAGGCTTCGAGAATGCGGGTGAGACTGCGAGCCTGTTGTGTCGCGAGCGCCAGGTCGATCCCCAGGTCAGATGTTCCGAGTGTGTGAGACTGCTTCGCGGCGGATATTATGGTCACTTGGGAGTTTGCGTTCCGGCATACCCACCACGCCAGGATGCATCGGCTGCCTAGCCTTGTCACGGACAGTAGACATGCCAGCCCCTGCTACAGAAGGAGACGATAGCCGAGACTGGGATGGAGACCAAGGGCGCCAAACTGGTCTTTGCAACAGTGTTAATGTTCGGTTCGAAAAGGCCTCATGGGGTTTTCTCGCAGCGAGTCGTGCCTTCCACACAGAGTAGAGTTCGAAGCTGCCCGGTCAGGTAAGTTCATGAAGAGACCTCAGCGCTGCATGTTGTGAAGATGTCCCGGAACTTCGGATGGCATCCACAAGCGTTGAGCAGTCAATGACTGCATTCAGAAAGTTCAGCGCAGTTGCAGCCTGTTCAATGGCACTCGTAGCATCCTGGCATGGCTTGATGCTGCAGGCAATCCACAACGCCCGCCACGCGACATCGCGAGAAGCAGTGGTGCCCAAGATGTTCTTGGGTGGGGCCGACGTGGTGCCGGTGCCAAGCCATGAGGACACGTGGCAGCTTGCAGCCGGAAAAGAAGCGAGGTGTTGACCTAGGCAACTGCTTTCAATATTGCCACAGATTCATAAAGAATGATCCCCATTGCCTACATCACCCTCATCACATGTTCTACTACAACTGCTCCTGCTCCTGCTCCTGCTCCTGCTCCTGCTCCTGCTACAACTACCAACTGCAACTGCAACTGCAACTGCAACTGCTGCTGCTCCTGCTCCTGCTCCTGCTCCTGCTCCTGCTCCTACTCCTACTCCTACTCCTACTCCTACTGCTGCTGCTACTACTACTACTACTACTAGCCACCCCCCCTTCCACCTGGCGCCTTAACCCACCGTCATCATCATCATCATCAACAAAAATGACAGTTGCAGAAGATGCAGAGGCTCAGGCCCCGTATCTGTGACAGCTGCAGAAGTTGCCGAGGCTCCCTTGTCTTAACTGTCACAGATGCAGGGGCTCAGGCTCCCTATCGGTGACAGCTGCAAAAGTTGCCGAGGCTCACTTGCGTTAACTGTCACAGCCAGTGAAATTCAGGAAGCACGCGAGGAAGTAGTCATCAGGCACTTTTCTTCTTTTTTTTCTCTCCCCCCTCGCCCCCGACTACTTCTACTTCTTCTTTAATAGTAGTAGTACTAGTAGTAGTACTGGTAGTAGTAGTAGTAGTACTAGTAGTAGTACTAGTAGTAGTAGTAATAGTAGTAGTAGTAGTAGTAGTTGTTGTTGTTGTTGGTGGTGGTGTTGTTGTTGTTGTGTGGAGCCGCAGCTTGAAGTAGCACTAGTCCTGCCCTCCCCCCCACCACAAAAAAATCAACATCATTCTTCGCCACCACAACCAACTTTTTCCTTGCTCGCCTCTCCCCTCCCCTCCCCTTCCCTCCCCTCCCCTCCCGCCCCGCTCCGCCCCTGTGGTGTGATGTGGTGTGGTGTGCTGTGGTGGTGGGTTGTGGGTTTCAGGTTTAGTGCTTAACCTCATTCCCCCCTTCTTGTGGTGTGGTGTGGGTTTTGGGTTATTTAACCTCCCCTCTGTTTTCTGTGGTGTGGTGTGGTGGTGGGTTGTGGGTTTCAAGTTTAGTGCTTTAACCCCCTTCCCCCCTCCCTGCGGTGTGGTGGTGGGTGTTGGATTCAAGGGTTAGGGTTTGCACACCCGCGCCCCCCTGTGGTGTGGGTGGTGGGGTTGTTGAGGGTTTAGGTGTATAGATATGAAACGGTTTAGGGTTGAGGGTCAGCAGCTGGGCGCGGCGCAGACCGAAACCATGGTCCAGGTGAGTGTCGCCACTTTGGACACGCCACGAAGTTGCATAGCTTCAAAAGCCACAACACTCACGAAGATCGCGTCCCCTCCCCTCCCCTCCCCTCCCCTCCTCCCCTCCCCTTGAGATGTAACCTGGGCGTGTATCCCCTCCCTAGGTGTACAGGAACACGGGCACACAGGAGTCTCTTTTACTACAGGCGCACAGCTGTAGATCGTACTCTGCTAGATCCTTGAGCAACAGGCATGGATACATGCAAGTGATACGTGAAACAGACAGGCACCTGGATGTGTAACATCAGTGTTTCAACCAGGCACAAATTTAAAAACACGTAGAACTGCATGGCCGTGAAGTCGGCATTCTACTTGCCTGTTATTGCCCAAGCGAATTAAGAGCGGAGTGATTGAGCTACCTCTGTAACTTGTGAGAGTCTGTACATCTCGGCCTGGAGACAGCTTGTATGAAAGAAAAAGCAGAACATGCACACGAAACGCAAACGGATCTTGATTCAAAACTTTGCTTGAAAGTTGCCCAAATGTTTCAGTTACCTCTCCAGATGGAAAGCATACTGCACAAAGGTGTGAAGCTTGGCTCCACTTGATGCCAGCATTGGCATTGCGGCTTGGCAAGTATGAAAGGCCAAGAGTATCTTATCCAAAGATAAGTGTCTCCTTCAGTCCTTAGCAAGGTCTTGAGGAAGTACCTTCTCCTGAGAAAAGCATCTTCTCTCGAAATGAATAAAAGACACAAAGTGGATACCTTCTCCTGTGAGAAGCATTCCGTGAGACACTCAATCCACTTCTTCAATCGGACAGTGTTCGCATCTAGCCATCCACGGGATCCTGTACATCGAACTCCTCTTCATCGAAAGGAAGCGGACGACGAGGATAGTGCCACCGTTCAAGTCGCACCATTTGCGGTTCATATCGGCAGCTAGGGTCAACACTGTCCAGGGGATTCGTAGGGCTCGCATCCATGTCTTCATCTGAGATGTCGTCATAGTCATCCTCGCCCACGACAGAACCTAGTCAGTTCTTCCCCTTGCCTTTGNGTAGGGCTCGCATCCATGTCTTCATCTGAGATGTCGTCATAGTCATCCTCGCCCACGACAGAACCTAGTCAGTTCTTCCCCTTGCCTTTGCCTTTGGACTTGCCCTTCGACTTGCCCTTGTCGGATGCCGTTCCTTTTGCGCGTCCACTGGGAGGTCGTGTGGGTTCTGGAGGACGTCTTGAGCCGGAAGAAGAAGTTGCTGCACCAGACGATGCCTCTCCATGTGGAGAGCGTTTCCTCCTATCTGCTGCCTCCTTGACGGTCTCGGGATTACGGTTCATTGCTCTCATTCTGCTTCCCGAATATTGGTTCGCATGAACCTCGACGAGAAGTGGAGTGTGAGAATCATAGTCCCGGTCGTTGAGGAGGTAGGCTGCACTTGTGGAGTTGAGGAGCCACTCNCTTCCCGAATATTGGTTCGCATGAACCTCGACGAGAAGTGGAGTGTGAGAATCATAGTCCCGGTCGTTGAGGAGGTAGGCTGCACTTGTGGAGTTGAGGAGCCACTCGGAAACAGTCACTTTTAACTCTTGCATCGCTGAAGGAATCATTGACCACTGTTCATCATCCATGCTATGGCCCCATTCGAAAACTGTGGCCACCACTGGATCCAGACCAGGGAATGTGCTCCAATCAGGATGATCGCAATCTTTGTAAGGCTGCCCTCCAAGAAGGTCCTCATACTGCTTCAAAAGGCACAGGCTGTTTGCGGAAACGTGCTGTACTCTGGGAAAGCACAGATATGGACTTTGTGGAGCTTTGGCCCACGCCTCGAGGAAGTAATCCAAGAGGGTTTGGTACATCCACGTATGTCCACTGATTCTTGTTTTGTCGACCTGTGGCCCTATACATAGCCATGTTTGCATCACCTCCGAGTAGATCCACTTGGTAGTGAAGACAATCTGCAAACATTGTGCCCAGAGCTTCATGCGCAAGTGCTACAAACATTGTTCAGATGGAACATACAAACTCTGATCCTGTCTGAACCTGCCCTCATAAGGGTGTTCGTACGCGAGGCTATCGGAAAGTCATCTCGGTTCCCTTGTTGGCCGATTGGGAGAGTTTTGCCATAGACGATCTCCACAATCATGTAGGTGAGAGGAAGAGCACTGTGGGCTTCCCCGACAAGTGTCGAGCCTGCCAATCTCCTCATGTTCTCGCCAACAAAGTTACTTCTGCTCCCGATCATGATATCACCAGAGCGGTTCCTGAGGACACTCCAGCCACGATCACGCAAGAACTTTAACTCTTCCTGATTGACTTCCGATGCTTCGCAGGCCATAAACAAATGCGACTTGCTTTGGGCCAATGACTTCACCAATGATCCTTTGGAAGGCTGACTGATACTCGAGGTGAGCCGAGAAGGCCGACGGAGCTGTCTGCTTTCTGCCCCGCGAGAAACTGCCGAGGTTGACAATAAGAGCCGCATACTTGGACTTGCGTGTGAAAACTGGCACAGGACCATTTTCTGCAAGACCAAAACGATGAAGCTGAGGGATCGGCATCTTCTCAAGTGACAAGTCCCCGATCTCCTCTTCATCGACTGCAGATCCGAGGAAGAAGTGAAGCATGGCGTTCATCAGTTCTTCTCGAGATGCTGGATTGCCGCTCTTTGAAAGTGAGACAGCTTTTTCCAAAAGAGCTTCCTGCACTTCCAAAGCAGTCTCCTTGACATTCGAAGCTTTCTCCGTGAGCTGGTCATCGAGGGTGCTACGACCGTGACCGGAGCGGAAGACAACTTCCTTTTTGGCCGGATAGCGGTTGTAGATCGGATCCGTGGTACACATATGCTTGAACAGGTCGTTCTCGCTGAGAGTGTACTTAGTCATTGGATGTGGATCCACTTTTGCACGCCAGGCCATATGTTGAACCTTGAAGGCACTGACAGGATCGTCCNTACACATATGCTTGAACAGGTCGTTCTCGCTGAGAGTGTACTTAGTCATTGGATGTGGATCCACTTTTGCACGCCAGGCCATATGTTGAACCTTGAAGGCACTGACAGGATCGTCCCGCGCACCAGAGTGGTAAAGACCACTTGTGGAGTATCCGTCCTTCTGCTGGATCAGCATACGCATGGGGCTTCCTCTCTTCTTCTCCAGAGAAGATGACCTCGAAGAAGTACTTGAACTCCTCGGTGTGCTCGAGTCCTTTGTTGTCCTTCGCATTCGCCATATTCTCGAATGCCTCCTCGTTCTTCTCCTCGGCACTCGTGGCTGCCTTGAACGCCTCCGGATCAACGACAGTCTCGACTCTTCCCCAGATGCCTTGGTCATGAAGACCGTCATCCTTGTCGGGGGAGATGTCAGGTGGCATGTGCTCCTCATCAGGTGATGAGTCCTCGGTTGCCATGTTCTCGTCGTTGACCTCCTCTGTAGCGCCCATGTGCTCGTCCTTGATTTCCGTTTCCTCTCCCTGAGGAGAGCCTTCGGTGGGTTCAGCCTTCACTCCAGATGCTTCTCCCTGTGGAGAGCTTTCTGGAGCATCAGCTTCCATAGGCACATCGGGAGCTTCTGTCTCGGCATCTCACCCTGAGGTAAGCCCCCTGTTCCTGCCTTGACACCAGAGGTATCCATCGGAGTGTCGGCGTTCTCCTTCGGCGCGCTGGAAGTATCCATCGGCTCTGGCTCCACAAGCTCCTCAATCTGAGGTTTGGGGAGTTGGTCCAGAAACTCTTCCACGGCGATGTCCTCGAACGGTCGCATGTAGAGCTCCTCCAACTCTGCCTCACGTTTCTCCCTCAACCTCTCGTAGGCGATCAGGTCGGATTTCGCCTTGCGAGCAAAGCTGCTCTTGAAATCCTTCCCTTGGCCTTCTGTGAACTGAAGGGTATTCCCGAGGCAAGCCAGGATGTACGAGGCATTGAACGGCTCCCGCAGCGTACTGTCGTACAGTGGGTAACCTTCCTCCGAGATGATCCGATACTTCTTTCGCATCTCATGGTCCGTAGAATTTCGAGTGATGTAGCTGAGAAAGTTGGGACCATACGCCTCTGCAACAACAGAGGTGAGAAGCGAGAAGTCGTCACGGACATATTGAATCTCTCGGTACACATCCCTTTCCATGAGGAAAGCCTTGTGTCCCTTGAGCTCCTGGCACAGTTAGCCTCGTCAGGCTTCGGTTTGCGCGCGCGAGGATCATCAGGTTGCGGTCGACGGAAGCCAATTTCACGAACGAGTGGCCTGAATTCCATCTTCTCCGCCTCTGTGAGTGCATTGAGCATACTTCCTGGAGGCTGGATAATGCCCCCTGGGAGCCCGCGCTAGCCTGGGTGCCGAACTACGTTTCCGTGGGCGAGCACAAGGACTTTGTCAAGGCTAAGTTTGAAGAGGATGTGGCGGAAGGCCTCATGGATAGAATGACCCTCGGCGAGTTCAAGGCTAAGTTCGGGGAACACCGGGCTATAGCNCTCTGGCAGTGATAGTGGAAGACGAGGAGAAGGATAAGAAGAGAATTATCCATGACGCTACCCACGGCGTGCGAGTCAACCATCGGATAAAATGTCGGGATAAGATCCGAGCTCCTGGGCCGAGGGAGAAGATAGTCCGCTGTGGCGAGATAGCCGGTCGTGGGGGATATCTCCAAGGCCCACCGGAGATACAAACACCAGGAGTGCGAGCATGGCTACATGGGGTGCCAGATCGACATGGAGGAGACGATTCCTGGCGATCCGGAAAGCCAGATCGTCTACGTGAACAAGGTGGGCACCTTTGGGCTATCGCCCGCAGGCGACTGGTGGACCCGCATAGCCGCGTGTGGGATACGGGCTACCCATCACCTGTTGGGTCCCGGCTACCCCATCGACCTCCTTCTGTATGCCGACGACCTCGAGGCCCTGAGGATAGGGTCCGAGGGGAGGAAAGGAATTCCTTTGCTGGATATCCTTTTAAGTGGGCCAAGACTCGAAGACTCGGGGTGGCTATCGGCGGTGGAGTGGCTGGGGATGGAGACGGAGTACTCCTCCTACAGGCTAGGTATGTCCAGAAAGCGGGCTAGCTGGCTCTCCGCTTGGCTAAACGACAAGGTAACCGCGGCAAGGTTACAGCCAAGGAGATGCTTGGGTCCTTTGCACGCGTGGAGCTCGGCTATCCAGGGAAATCGTTCCGACGATGCTGAGGGTCCTCATGAGATGGCTAGCCGACAAGCTCGACACGGGAGAGAGGCTACAACGGCCAGCGACTCTCTACTCCGGGCTACCACCTCTGAGCTTCTTTACCGACGCTAAAGCCGAGTCCGAAAGGGCCTGGATTGGGGGCTTCCTGGACTGGAGATATGCGAAGGGAAGCGGGGTCCCTGGTTCCCCCTGGAGGTGGATAGGGCCTGGGCTCCTTGGGCCTTCGCCAAGGGCGATCCCAAGAAAGTGATAGGGGCGCTTGAACTGCTAGCGACCCTCGTCGGGATGCGTCGATCTCTGGGTCCCGGAGGGCGAGGATAGAAAGACCTCGGCAGTTGCCATCCGAGGATACACGGATAACAAATCGAATGAGGCTCTCCTGAAGAGGTTTCGGCCCAAGCACGATCTCCTCGCGATCGAAACTGGGTGTCGTAGGGTAGTACGGCTGCCAACAGTGCTTGCCGTTTAGAGAAAGCCGTGCTCCAGCGATGGCTCCGTCATCCGGTGGTGCGGCACATGACTACATGCACAAGCTCAAGTACATACTCGACACGACCCCTGAACTTTCCCTNAGAGAAAGCCGTGCTCCAGCGATGGCTCCGTCATCCGGTGGTGCGGCACATGACTACATGCACAAGCTCAAGTACATACTCGACACGACCCCTGAACTTTCCCTACCCAAAGTTCCTGCATTTACACAAGTTCCATACTTCACCGTTTGGGTTGATGGCAAGAAGTCCATGTTGAGGTTTCCCTATGCGGAGGGCAACCATTTTGTTACAGAATTGCGGCATGCTGTGATGAGGGAGTTTCGGTACCGTGGGGCACCGATCGACGCACATGTCACGAATGGAACAGGACTAAGTGGAAGAGACTGTTTCCTCTGCAGCCACGTGTG
This sequence comes from Symbiodinium sp. clade A Y106, assembly GCA_003297005.1. NCBI lineage: Eukaryota > Dinophyceae > Suessiales > Symbiodiniaceae > Symbiodinium > Symbiodinium sp. clade A. The sequence continues at coordinate 106,088 of BGNK01000875.1, forward strand.
GAGGCAAGGATCAAGATATGGAGTGTGCTTCTCGGTGGCTCTGAAGCAGCCATTGAGCCATCCTGCGCCTGATGCCTTCTGTGATGTTGGCACCGCGCGCGATGGAAGCAAACACTGGGACAACAGGACAATGAGTGACGACGCTGCTGCCGGGGACTGCTCAAGTTCCAGCTGCAGTCCCCCTCTTGAGGAAGGTACACACAATCCTTCTGGCAGTGCAGACGACGGCAGGGGCCTGTTAGTCTGTGAGCACCCGAGTGTTGACACAGTTGCGCAGGCTTTTGAAAGCAGTGCCTTGCGACTTTGTGCTGCGCGGCCCACCTGTGCAGCTGCCTCGCACTCTGGCTCGGCCACGGCGCTTCAGGACTCCTCCCTCTTTGCTGGGGGCGGCCAGTTCTTCTACGATGCCGAGACGACCCAGGACTTTCAGTGCCCCGAGCACGTCGAGCTGATTCAGGACAACCACATCGCTGGCGGCAGCTCCACCTTAGCCGACACGAGCTGCGTTGAGCATGACACGAGGTCACGGCAGTTCGTCAGGAGCGGCGGCCAGATCTTCCTCGATGGCGAGCTGCTTCAGGACTACCACACCTGTGTAAGTGTAGGAAGTGACGCGTACCATCAAGAAACAATCAAGACCCGCGCAATCCAAAGAAGTGCTGCAGTTGACAACGATCAAGATACCAAGAAGACCCGCGAAGGGCAAAGAAGTGTAAGTACGGCCGCCCTCCCCCCGAAACACACTGGTCGAAAGAAGAAAACAAAGAGGCAGAGAGGCCATTCCCGAGACTCACACCCCCATCTGCCCGATCGGGGCTCCCCGGGCCTCCTCCCTCCACTCCGTGTGCTAGCCATGGCGCCTGGAGTCGTGGCGGCCAGATCTTCTACGACCTCGATGGCATCGACCGGCACCCACCTTGGGAGGACTGCGTTGATGAAGGAAGTCATGGTGTGCAGGAGCTGACTCTTACAGGCAGCCACGGCAGGCCTCAGCTGAATATTGACTGTGCCCGGTGTGCTTCTCAGGCGCACCTCAACGATACTGCGTCATCCTCCCTAGGGGTCAGGCTCGACGCCTCCTTAGACCCCTGGGGTCTAGGTCCTCTTCCCCCCTAAGTGGGTTAGGTGGCCTGCCGGTGGGTAGGTGCAACAACGACGACGAGCTTTCCCTTCCTCGGTTGTGTCGTGTTGGTTTAGTCCCGCTGCCCGCCTAGGAGGGTTCAGGGATGACGACCGCGATGACGACGACCACCTCTCCGCTCCCTTAGGGTTTAGGTCCTCCGCCCCCCTGGGTGGTTGTGGTAGGGATGACGACTGCGATGACGACGACCGCACCTTTGCGGTTTAGGTCCTCCGCCTCCTTAGGTGGTTGTGGTTGTGGCCTGCCTGTGGACAGACGTTGTGCCGATGACAAGCTCAGGCGAGCTGGCTGGAATGAACCCCGACTCTGCCAACACTGCTCCCTCTTGGGTTTGCCCCTCCGGTTTAGGCCCTGGACCCCCCTAGGTGGGTGTAGTGGTGATGATGACGTCGATGAGCGAGGTGCAGGCACTGGGAGCTTGCTATGTGAGGAACTTACGGCTGCTAACGACACACGTGCTTCTGAAGCCTGCGTCATTTGCCCGGGTTTATTTGGAGAGATTTGCGCATTTCATGCCACGGAGCCCTGCTGCATGTTAGGTGGTCACAGGTGGTCGAAAGACCCAGGAATATCCACTCACCGTGCTGCAGGCTCTCGTTGTGTTTTGCATACAACTGAGGACCATCTATTTGGGCAGCACACTGGTGAAATACGAGGTGCCGAGGGTCCAGGATGGTCGCAAGACCCAAGAAAATCCCCTGGCACCCATGCTGCAACCAGGAGCGCCGATCTTGAGTTAGTGCACGAGTTTTCTTCAACCGACCTTCCCCGTTCTGGGCTGCAAACTGATGCTGCTCTAGGTGCTGAGGGTTCAGGTAGGTCGCAAGACTCGAGCATATCCCCCAGCATTCTAGCTGCATGTCGGGTTGCCGGCTTACTTTGCTGCCTGCTGGACCCGAAACGGAATCGGGGAATCTAGCAGACCCTCTCGTCAAAGAAATCACTCCCCGCTTGTGGGGGTGCGTATTGGCGAAGCTTCCCACCCTGGGCCCAAGGGGTCCCAGCCGGCTGGTGCCTTAGGAATAGACTTCGGCAGCCTTCTGGGGCCCAACTTTGCCGAGCAAATTCGAAAGTTCATCGAGCAGGCTGTTCAACAAGCCATCCAAGAAGCACTGCAGGGTCTTTCTCTTGCCGCTCCAGGTGAGCAGCCGCAGGAGCCGGGCCAAGGCGCCGCAAGCGCAACAATGATCGTGGAGGAGCGGAGCGGCGCGAAGTGGCAGACGCTGCCGAGCAGGCCGAAGCAGCCCCCTCGGTTGAGGCCAAGGGCGCTAAGGGCAAGAGCAAGGCAGGCCACAAGGGTAAAGACCAGACCGCCCAACCCGGCGCAAAGGGGCACCAGGCAAGGGCAAACAGCCTCCAGCGGCCGAGCCCCTACCCTCGAGCACTGCCACAGACGACGATTGGGTTACGGTCTCCCGTCAAAAGCCGAGTGCACCGTGGCAGCTCACCTCAGACTGGTCTGCGCCTGTCTTTAACTTCGCCGATGTTGCTGGCGCGCTTGACAAAGCCTCCGGGACCTTTAAGGCAGTTGTACTCTGTGATTCTGGACAGGCTGATCTCCTTGCTACTCTTTTACTTGGGTCAAAGAAGCCACATGGAGTAATCGCTGTTACGCCCGATCACCCTGAAGCTGCTGCTCGATGCCCAGGTGCTGTAGGCAACTCTTGTGTCTTCAAAACTGTCTTCTTTCATCACATCAGTTCGGTAGGAGTTGACCTCCCAGGCCCGAAGGTTTCTGCTGCAAGAGCCCCCAAGGTTGTTGCAACCAAAACAGCTGTTCCTCTATGTGAGAATTTACCAAAAGTATGTTACCAAAGCTGCGTGGAAGGACATCCTTGCCAGCCCTCAGCGTGCATTCCATAATTGGATTGCGCAACAGCATCTGAAAGTGCAAGACAGCTGGGGATGGGCCAAGGAACAGGTTCAGGGTGAAGATTCCAAGATTTATGCGCTGTTCCGTGTTCCGGAGGCTGAAGTCACTGCTTTTGTTGCCCTCAGCGGCAGGGATGGGTTCTTCGTTGACCCGCCGCGGTGGACTACTTTCCCGGCGTTCTCTGTGCAGTGGGCTGACAAAGAAGCCAAGGAGACCGACATTACCTCCACAGGATACGGACCATAGAGTCCAAGTTTGGGGTCGTTGTTGGCCGCCGCGGCCTTGGCAAGCGCATTGCCCGGGATGCAAATCAGGTTGTCACACGCATGTGGCTTTTGGAGCATGCCCCTTTCGATTGGAGTCCCGCTCAGGCTTCCGAGGCGGTGTCTAGTATCTTTTCTGAGGTTACCATGACACGCCAGCAGCGGACTCGAAAGGGTATAAATTCTTACTTTAAGGGGGCCCACACCGCCGCACATGATGTCGTAGCTCTTCCCTTTGTTGATGGCGACCAGACTGAGATGATGTGGTGCCGTTGGGCACCAGTGCGCGCCAGACCTCAGGCGCAAACCATCCGTACTAATGGTTCGTGGTCTCTCCTGCCTCCCAAAGACCCTTTCGCTGAGACCACCAAGGTCGCACAGGACGTCAGCCAGGGGGATGATGAGGACAGCACTGCAGCCGACGCTGCCATTGCAAATCCCTCTCCTCAGACAAGAGGCCAAGGATGCCAAACGTGAAGCCCCCAACAAGGGCAAAGGACCTGCCAAACGGTCTTGTACCGAGACCCGTGACTTGCCTAAAGGCCTTGAGCAGCAAGCTGCGCCGGCTGATGGCAATTGCTTGTTCCATGCAGCCTCTGCTGCCATTGCACACGTTTTGTGCTCCCAGCCCGAAGCCCACAGCGTTTTGCGTGCCAAGGTAGCCCAGCACTACAAAAAGAATTCTGAGAGATACTCGCTAGTGTGGGATAAAGAAATGCCAGACCGATCAGCTGCTGGATCCTTTCAGGATTACATCGCTGCCATTGCCCAGGTCGACACCTGGGCGGGGCACATGGAGCTGGCTGCCCTGGCCGGGCTCTACGATATCAAGTTTGTGATCTTTCCGCGATCGCCTGCTCTTGAGGTCTGTGCAGTCCATGTGCAGCAACGCAAACGTGTTGCGGTTCTTGTCTTCACCGGCTCCCACTATGAGTGGTTGAAGCCCTCTGGCAAGCTTCCTCAAGAGTTGTGTGATGTCATGACCCTGCCGCCCCGGGTCCCGATGCGAGATGGGGGCAGGGCGCGTTCGCACGCCAGCAGCTCCAAGGGCTCAGGCCACTCGGTGTGGACCGAGCCCTCCTTGACTCCAGCATCCATTGCGGGCTCGGTGTGGACACTTCCCTTCCGTCGTCGAGGCGAGGCTGACAACAAATCCGCAGTTCGGTTTGGACCGTACCGACTCAACTTCACCGGTCCTCCTCTGTCGCCCAAGCTTCTGTTGCCCCTGCTGTCTCTGACACTGACGGCAACGCTGGTTGCTGCTATGATGCCTCAGAGACCACCGCCGATGCAAAATTGCCCGCCGAGCGCCAGATAAGGTACTGGGGCCGCGCGGGTCTAAACTTCGATCGCAAGACTGCTGTTGTCTGCCCTTTGTGCCCCTTTCGAGCCACTGCCAAGGACCAGAACAACAGGAGCACCAAACTTTATGACCATTACAAAGCCCACCACCCGGGATTGATCCCTTCAGGTGTTCCGTTTGGTGAGCGGCAGCCTTCGCTGCTCCAGCCCGTAAGTGGTAAAAACTTCCATTGGAAGTGTCCACTCTGCGAGTTTGGGGTTCTTGCCCAGGATGCCTTTTCTAAGAGTGCTTCTGCTTTCACTGCTGACAAGGTCGCCCACTGCGCGGCCTCACACCCTAAGGTTTCCTGGAAGAAGTTCAAAGCCCTTGACAGAAAGCGCACGCTTGACAAGGCCGCTGTCACAAGTAGAGGCCGCGAAGCCATCAAGCGGCTTGGCGCCGCCAAGGGCACTGACCTCGAGGGCTTTAGGTTGTTTTGCTGGCCTCGTGCTACGCCCTCTAAAGTTTTTGCTGCTAGGGGTGGGCTTAAGTCTTCGTTTGGTTGGGTGTGCCTCCGGTGCCAGTCGCCCTTCCGGGGTGCAGGCGACGCAACCTCCCACAGCAAGCGTGGGCTATGTTGCCCCGCCATTGCCAAACGAAAGGCCGCGCGCCGAGTCGCTGGCATTGAGGCCCTCTCCCTGGCACACGCAACCAACACCCCTGAGGGACCTGTAAAGCAGCGCGAGAGTGCCCTGCTTGACAGTGCGAAGGCCATCTTTCAATTGCCGCTTTCATCAGATTAGTACCATTAACATTGCTGGTAAGGGGGTCTCCACCATTGACTCCATCAGCCACTTTCTTGAACAACACGCGGTGCAAGTGTGCACCATTGCTGAGGCGGACATTAATGTGAACTCCGCCCCGGGATTCATCCGTGCATGGAGGGCAAAGGGATACTCTGTCACACTCTCCCCTCCCGAACCTTCTGGTTGTAGCAGGGCTGCTCTGGTAAGTTCCTTGCCCTTCAGACCTTTTCGGCTGCCCGACGGATTGGCTAATCAAAGGTGTGCGGCTGGGCTCTTTGACTTTCGTGCACGGCCAGCCAAGCCCCTTTCATTGTTGCCGGTGATTTCAATCTTGAGCCCACGGAGGCTGTACTGGGGGAGGCCCTTGCTGTTGGTGCCATCCGTTCCCTTGACGATGCGGCCCAAGGTGCACCTTTGCCAGCCACAGGTCCGGGGCGAAAGCGCAGAATTGATCATGGGGTATGTCACTGGTCGCTTGCTGCTAGCCAGGTTGACTGTTTTAATGTTCCTTTCTCGGACCACACTTCGGTTGCCTATGATGTTCCTCTTGATGCGCCTGCATTCTTGTCGATGCCTAAGAGGAGTCCGCCCACCGACGCTTCCTCGGAAGACGTTCAACTACTCTTTGAGGCTGCCGACCTTAGTGCTTTTTGGAGTGCAATCGAGACGGCTGACGTTGACACAGCTTGGCAGGTCCTTTCGGATATTGCTGAGCAGTGTTTATGCACCCCCGCCGCCGATCCTACCCAAGGAGTCACATCTGGACACCAGCTTTGGCGTGTACCGGCTCAAGCCGCAGGCTCGAGGGCTCTGCTGCTGTGAGGGCACTTAACAAGCTTGAGCAACTTGAGACAATGGCTCGGCGCCCGGATGAGGCGCTTAGGCGCAAGATTCTTAACTCGTTGCCTCGGGCCCGTTCTCTTGTGCCTGGACTTCCCTGGGTCTCTGAGACTAGCCTTCTTGACCTGCTCGGACCGGTGACTACTTTGCTCTGCGAGCACCGTCAGCAGGAGGCCGCTGCCATCCGTGCTCGGTGGAGGCAGTTGTTGAGGGATGACACTGCCCGTCAGCGTGCATTCGTGAAGGCCCGGGCAGATGCTCAGCTTGAGTTTGAGAAACAGCAACCCACAGAGCAAGCTGCCAGGGACTCCGGTCCCGTGCACCCTTCGCTTGTGGTTCGTGCCCAGGCCACATAGTGGCTTAAAAAATGGAAAAGTGAACCGAGCCCCAATCTTAGTGCCATTGATAGGGTTCTTGAGAGGGTGACACCCATCCCCCAACTTGCTTCTAGATGTGCAGTTTAACCCCGACACGTTCAGGACCATTGCTTCGTCTTTGTCCAACAAGGCCGCTGGCCCGGACAGCTGGAAGGCACGGGACCTTGCTAGGATGCCACGCGACTGGTGGTGCGCGGTTTCAGTTTTGTGGCAACATGTCTGGAACCACGGCACCGTGCCCAGGATCTGGCGTTATGCCAAGGTCACTTTAATCCGCAAACGAGGCGGGCCCAAAACCAGGCCTATCACCCTTACTCAGATCATGTGGCGAATTGGCGCAAAATTCATTGCTCGGGCTTTGCGCCAATGGGCTCCTGAGTGGGCCTCAGCCAGTGACCGTGGAGGCCTTCCGGGCAGGTCCATCACTGATGTGCTTTTTCAGCTGCAGGCAGCGATGCACCGCGGGGTCCACACCGCCGTCTTAACAGATGTGGCGGGGTATTTTGATTCAATGAATATACCGGCTATGCGAAAAGTCTTTCAGAGACTAGGGGCGCCCGCCCAGCTCATGCCGCTTCTTGAGTCCTTTTATGATGACGCCCACAGGTATTTTAATTTTGAGGGTTCCTTTGATCCAGGGTGTCATGTTGTACGGTCTGGGTTCGGCCAGGGGTGCCCCCTTTCGCCCATTGCGGCTGCCGCCCTTTCCCACTGTTGGAGTGAACACGTCCGAACCTCGTGCCCAGCCATCGGGACCCAAATCTTCATGGATGATCGCACGTTATGGGTTGAACCCAGCGGCTCCGTGCAGGATCTTGACCAGGCACTGGTTGCCAGTGCTCAGTTCGACGAGGCCTTTCAGCTGCAACTCTCTTGTGACAAGTGCTTTGTTGTTGCTAAAGCGCACAGCCACCTCACCAGGGATCTTGCCTCTAAGTGGGGTTTCTTGCTAAGTGATTCTCTGGATCTTCTTGGAGTGTCGTTTTCCTTTGAGGGTGAAGGCGCAATCCCTAAATTTTCTTTACGTAAGGCCGTGCTCAGACTTCGACTTCTCAGGTGGACGCAGGCCACCACAAGGTCCCGCATAATGTTGGTGCGGTCCCTCATCATGCCGTGCCTGGCATGGGCTGCTGGCTTTGCCAGACCGACGATGGAGGACATCAACGCTGTGCGAAATGAGGTCAGGTTCCTGTTCAGCGCCGGCTTTGGAGGTGACGTTGCCACTGTCGCCTTTTATGAGTTGCTGGGATGGGGCCTTGAGCCTTCATTCGCGCTCGACCTAGGCCTGTGCAAGCTGTGTTGGAGGTGGGTGTCCAAACCCCCGCCCTGGCAGGAGGAGCTGCCCATTACCTTTTTACCGGGGCAATGGCACACTGGCCTTCCTGAGGTCGTAACTTTCCTTGCTAAAACGGGTTGGTGGTTCAACCGTGATGCCACCACTCTCTGCCGCAGGGACGCTGAGGGAGCTTTACGTCAGGTCCGTCTGGGCTTGGAAAGCTTTCGCACCATTCAAGGTTGGCTTGAGGATTTTTATAGAAGTCGCTACCTCCTTAGGTGTCAAAGACTTGTGAGAAAGCTCCACCGCACTGATGACGATGACCTTGCTGTTGGCCTCAACCTTGAGGCCTCACCGGTTGGATTCAGGGTCCAGTTTCAGGGCCATCGTGCTGCACTCCTTGCAGCTCTGAGCCCCTATGCGCGCAGAGCTGCCTTTTTGTCGGGGGGCACTGCTTGGTTCTGCAACGCTGCCGCTCCCCCTGACTTCCAAAAGGATCGTTGCAAGTGTCTTTGCGGCAAAACTCTACCGAGCCGGTCCCACCTTTTGTGGGTCTGCCCGTGTACCCAGGACCTCCGGATTCACTTGGAACCGCCAAAACATCGCGGTGAGGAGCGACTCCCCTCCAAGCACCGTCGTGAGAAACCTCTGGCTCCGCCAGGGATCGATCATACGGGCCTTCGAGACGACATCAGTGAGGCTATTTGCCTTGCTCTACGGAGCCAGCCCAGCATCGTTGTTGCGACTGACGGCTCTGCCAAGGATGATGTAGCAGGTTACTCCGTTGTTGTTGATGATCCCAGCAACCACTTTGCTGGTGGAGACGATGCGGAGGACCAAACCCCATTCCGTGCAGAAGTTTGTGCACTTCAGCTTGCCCTTGAAGCACTCTGCCAGGCCGCTGCTTGGGGAGCCTCAGGGCATGTTACTGTAGTTGTCGATTGCTCCGCAGCGCTAGGGTTCACTGCCCCTCAATGCCGCTTGCAGGTCGACACCTAGCACAGCTTGTGCAAAATCTCTCTAGAACTTCTCTTAAGGTTCAGCTTGAATGGGTTCCTGCCCACGGCCGCCACACTGCGTGGAAGCCCAGCCTTGATGTGCTCAGAGTCCGTCGGCTCAACGAGGCGGCGGATAGTTCAGCCAAGGCCTGTGTCAACCGGCGACTCCGTGGTTCCCTTCGTCAGAAATGGGCTGCTGATGCTGTTCTGGTAAAACAGTGGGAGCTCCGTGCTGTCAAGGCCTCACGAGCACCTTCAGAAGGCCAAGCAGCTTCCCCGTGAGGCTGCCGGAGCTGCTCGTGATGCAGTTGCAGCCTGACCCCCCTGCCTTTCCCTGGTTTAGGCTCGGTTGCTCAGGGCCTTTCGTCTGTGTCCCCTAGGGTTTAGGCCTCGGGTTCCCCCTTCGTGCGCGCTGCACCCTTCTGTGTGCTTCCCTCGCTGGGATGCCGTAGTGGTTTCTTGGGCCGTTCCCTTCCCCCTAAGGTTTAGGCCTCGGTTGTCCTGCCCTTCTTGCGTGCTGTGCACTGCTGTGCGCTTCCTTGCTGGGCTGCCGCTGCTGAGAGACGTACTTGAGCTTCCCCTAGTGGCTCACTTTGAACTCTTCTGTGTGGCTGCCAGTCAACCGGAGCTCGCTTCTGGCGGGCCTGTGGTACCTGGTGGGCCTCTGGCCCGTCCTTCTGGCTGCCTGCTCTCGTGTGGGCGCTGTGGTCTTCCTGGCTTCGCTGGCTCTCTGAGTTCCTACGTCGTCGTGACAACTGAAGTCTCGCCTAGCATCAAGTGTTTGCAGTAGCTGTGATGGGTAAACCCATTACGTGGCCCTTGAGGCCATGCTTTCGTGTACAGTCTAATGTATAGCGTAACGATGCCCTACCCGACTTCCTCTGTTCTAATGCTGCACACCCCCAGAACGGAAGGTTGTCTGTAGAGTCTTGAGCTGCACCTAGTGCTTTTGGCTCGCTGAGACCTCTCGTGACACCTTAGGATTCACGAGACTTGTTGTGAATAGTAGCCGCTGCTAGCTCCTGTTGCGCTTGTACACCTGAACGCATGTGGAGCTTCCTCACTCGAGTGCTGAAGTTATTCACGTTGGACCGTTGGCATCCGTGAATACCAGCATCACTGTATAGTTTTAGTTGCTGACGGGCAGTACAGCGCTTGCTTTGCAGCTTCGAGACAGAGACAGCAGACACGCCACTCATGTCTTTTCATGTGTGGCGCAAGAAAGCAACAAGCAAAAAAAAGAGGCTCTCCTGAAGAAGGCTATGACGACGAAGTATCCATCCATGCTAGTTTTCATGGAGATAGCCGAGGAGCTAGCCCAGAAGAACTGTGAGCTCCAGCTCCAGTGGATACGTAGAGACATCAACCAGCTAGCGGACGACCTCACAAACGAGGAGTTTAAAGAGTTCGACTCCGGACAGAGGATAGACCTCAGAGGAGAGGACTTTCAGTGGCGCATTTTGGACCGGCTACTCGCGCATGCAGATAGCTTCTATCAGGAGCTAGGCACGCGAAAGCGAGAGGCCCCGGCTAGGGTGCCGAAGTTTAGCCGCAAGGTCCGAAAGCTAGGTCCCTGGTAGCCTGAGTGGCTACGCGTGGGGATGACTAGCCGAAGGCTAGCGAAAATCTCCAGGCAACCGGGATAGTTGCCACTTCAGACAAAAGTGCGTCCGTGCTTGCCGCTGTTGTGTCTTGCCTCGTCGTCGCTCGGCTAGCTCGCTCGCTACTTGCCTACTGCTATCGACCCGGAGGTGTTCGGGGATGGTGGTGGGATACAGGAGCTAGTGCACGTACCTCGTGACGAGGAGCGAGTTACGACTATGTGTGCTAGCTTACCTATCCTACTTCGAAGCTATCGAAGGTAACTTTGCTAGAAACGAAGTTTCGTTGGCTATCGTCGCTCGCAGGATAGACTCTTCAGACATGCCGAGCAGAGATAGCTGTGACTTGGAATGGCTACAAACATGAATGTGACCGTGGCCATTCTG
>BGNK01000875.1:128022-191733 GCA_003297005.1 Symbiodinium sp. clade A Y106
GCCATGTGTGTTTGGGACATGGATCTCAGGTGTAGTCTGTCCATATTCCCAGCGCAGTCGCATCATTTCCATCGATTCGCAGAGTTTTCCCTCTGCTGCGACGCCATGTCAAATCGCGCATCACATTGGGGATTGGCCACTTGTGCTGTGACTTTTGGGCATGTGCTGCGACTTTCGCCGGTTCGAGCGTCACCTTGCGGAAAAGCAGCATTGCAACGACTTTCGACGGCCTGCCGCGANGGCCACTTGTGCTGTGACTTTTGGGCATGTGCTGCGACTTTCGCCGGTTCGAGCGTCACCTTGCGGAAAAGCAGCATTGCAACGACTTTCGACGGCCTGCCGCGACTTAGGGCGACTACGCGTGATTGAGAGGATTGTCAAACCACCTTCACGTGTGCATTGAGATACTCACTATTCCTGACCTTGGAATGTTTTACCCAGGGGGGGCAAGTTCGAAGTGCCCACCCATCCCACCTTGGACATTGGCTAGCCTGAAGGCTAGAGACTTTCTCCGGGCGACAGCTCGTCCTTACCTCAGTGTAGTGATGCCATTGGGGGAAGAAACCAGTTTCTGCTCTTGTGACTGAAACAGAGTGTGGAACTAGACGGATCGATGAGGCACATTCGTGGGATCTTTGTTTAGGCATGTTTGATCCTTTTTCGGTTGTTTGTGTGGTTCGCAAAGCTGCCCTCGTCGTGACTTGCTCACCAACGGCGTGCCATGTGGGTGACAAAACACTACTGCTACTACTACTACTGCCACTACTGCGACTACTACTTCTGCCACTACTTCAACTTCTACTTCTTCTACTACCTCTACTACCACTCCCACTCCTACTCCTGAGGAGCAGCACCGACAACGCAGACATGCGCACAAACACTAGCAGGATTCTTCTCAGTGTACATGTTGACCAACGAGAATGCCAGCCAACGGCGGCATTCAGACTTGCAGAGCTGGTAGTGTACCAGCGACCTCTGGCGCCATCGTCATCAACAACATCATCATCATCGTAGTCAAAGCAGCCACCACCATCATCGTATCAGCAGCATCTGTATCACCACCATCGTTGCCAGCACCACAAAAAAATATAGGACGTACATTTGTTGTCCCGATGGGCATTCTGCGATTGGCTTCCAGCTTTCAGCTTAGTGAACTCACGCGGAAAGCTGCGTTGCAGCACTACTAGTAACTTAGCTGCAAGGCGCGGAAAAGCATGGCGCGCCCATTCCATTTGCGCTTCTTCTTGACAGCGTCCCTCCAAATGTCGCTGACGGATGCTGCCAGTCTCTCAGAACACGTGGGGGAGCTGCACGTCGATATGGCGAGTTTTGAAAGCAAGTGTTCATTAATGCATTGAATGTGGCCGCCAGCACAAGTTTTCTCCCCCACGTTGTGTCATTTTGCTGCCCACACGTTTCTCCCGCTTCACACCTACACTACAGAGTGCAGCGCCGCTCCTCCAACGAAACAAGGGTGTTGTTCAGTTTTCGTGACCCTGTAGCCGTCATGAGCTTGAAACTTTGTGGCCCAAGAGCGAGAGCACAAAAGCAACGTTTGAGGCAGCGCACCTCGGCACCCTAGCGACACTCCTCAACCACGAAGCTGACAATCTGAAAGCCATGGCAGTGACCCTGAAAGCGCAGGACCGAAGTCTATTGTAGCCGACTTCTGAAGCCTCTCCGCTGATGTGGAACACAATCAGGAGGAGGACGGCGGTCCTGACTATCGGGACGCGATGGAGGCAAGCGAGAAAATGTGTAGCGTCTAGAGTGATCAAAAACTTGTGCTCGCTTCTGGCTTCTAGTTCAGATTTGCGCTGTAGGGAGCAGCGAGGGGAAAGGATCACAGGAGGGAAGGTAGCAAAACGCCTCGGGGAGTAGTGGCAAAATGGGAAATCCCCACAAACCGCAAGGTCGGAGCCTTCCGTTCTCGTGAGACAGTGTGAGGTATATGCATGACCTAGTAGCTCGGGCGAGGCAGTAACTGGGCACACTTATCGGTTGCGTCCACTAGTTGGGGCCCGCTCTTCTACAACAGCTTCGAGTGTGTTCTTCTCGGGTTCAGCGTGTCCGGTGAACTTCAGACTGATACCAAGATGATCTGTAAACTGCAGCAGATGATTTGTTGCTTGATAGGCCAGCAAGGTGAATGCCTGTGCCTAGCAACTGTCAGAATGACCTTCTCCCAGGAACTCGCTGCCGTACAGGCTGTTGGCGTGGGCACAAGTATGCTGAAAATGGCTGGCGACACATTGAGAGCTTCGACTGCGATCGGAGCCGTCTTCATTCGAAAGCATTCAGCCGGCATTCGCCTGAGGCTCTCGGGTCGGAGCAGAAGTGGCTCGGCCCGGCTTCAGGGAGGATTACGTGAGATCTTCCGAGCGAACCTCGGGTACTCCGTTCTTGCCAGGGAGCTCTCCGAGGTGGCCGAACTGGGTCCCTGGCTGAGTCGAACGGACCTTCCCGGTTCAACTTCCAGGAGCTGACCTGCTGCAGGTCTCTGACATCGCAGTCCGTGGAGTTACAGGAGCTGTCGATCCATTGATTGCATACACCAAAATGTAAAAAAGGCTGCTTCTGTTGGAAGGCACAGCAGAGCGAACCCAGTATCGAGATGACGCCCTACGTGCTTCTTGGCGCGGACGGAGCGACGGGTGGAAAGTATTCCTTAGGTCCGCTTAAAGTTGAATTGATGGATGACATTCTGCACCACCACAGACACCTCAAGCAGCAGAACCTTGCAAGAGGCGCATAGAGGCGCTGCAAATCTTTGTTTCGATTCTTCCAATTTGTTGGGAGTTGTGTCGTTTTGTGTGAAGATGTGTGAAGGTGTCTTGGTTGATTCGGCCCCGCGCGCGCGCAGGGCCAGACCGGGCTGGAACTTGAGACCAAACCCGCAAAGGGGAACTTTTTTGTTACTTGTTTTTTCCCGAATGCGCAGCAGAAGGGTTCTCGTTTTGAGGTTGGGGGTCTGGGCGTCAGGGAGTTGACGCGAAATCGGTGCGCAGCGTGCGCAAGCGTTCGCAAGCGTTCGCAAGCGTCCGCGAGTGTCGGATTGTCGCCTGTAGTTCGTGAGTCGTGGGTCGCGCGGACATTTTTGCGTATCCCGTGACGCGGTCGTGCCCTGATTTAGGTACCCTCATGCAGCATCTAGGGAGCCCCGGGGTCGTGCGAGATTTTGTGGCTCACAGTGACACGCAGAGGCGCCACGCAGCTCAGCTTCTGAACAGCAGTAGTCGTCGTCGTAGTCGTAGTAGTAGTAGTAGTAGCAGTAGTAGTAGTAATAGTAGTAGTAGTGGGAGGTAGTGAAAGTAGTAGTCATGGTGCAAGGCCATCCCGGCACGCGTAAAGTAGCAATAGAAGGCAGGACGACGTCTGGCCAGAGTCTTCAGAAACGAGTCGCCTGGCTTCGAATTGTGCGCCATGGTGTCAGCTGCCTTGCAAAAGTCGTGTGGAAAAATCCATGCTTTTGTGACGAGCCACGGTCGGCTGCCACAGCGAAAGGACGCAGTTGAGGGCGGCGATACCTTGGCACGGAACCTGGCTAGGCTGCGGTCCGAGATCTGGCCTGCGCTGACCGCCGAGGACAAGAGGTGCCTGCTGGCTGACTTTCCACTGCTTCGTCCCGGCCTGGAGTCCGACGATGCGGACCGTGTGATCAGGGACGGCGCAGGCTTTTCGGGAGCAGCACGCGAGACTACCGCGTCGTGGACGCAGGTACGTAGCTGGCGGGGAGGACTAGTTTTGTATCCTGTTGTTTTGATGTAACCTGAACCCTGAACCCCTAAATGGCTACAGCCATTTTGGCTCAAGCATATCGGCTCGAAACAGGGGTCGTGGGTTGTATGACGAGATCAGGGGCTGTCACTCGGGTTCTTGCTGTTCCTCTTCTTGTGCGTCCATGCCTTCAAACGATAAGCCACCTCACTTTCTCCCGGCCGTCGGACGCCACACAGAAATTCTTGAACACGAGGGACCGAAAGAGAGCCGTGTAACTGTTCGAAGACCCAGTGTTGCAGAGGCCCCTGAAGTCAAGAAGCCCAAACTCGAGCCATCAGAGTCGTCGGATGTCGTTATGAAACCCGATGCTCCTCCTGATGTCTCGCCAGGCTGCTCGATACCTGCAACTGAGGAAGAAGAGTCTCTTGATGTTGAAATCCCTCGCCTTCAGCAGGCCGACTCACCGTCTTTTGCCACTCAGGCCGCTGAGATCCCGGGATTTCAGAATCTTGGTACCGTTCCGCAGCTAGTTGACTTGACCGAACAAGACAAACATCTTGAAGCCGACAATGATGAATTGCAGTGAGCAGTAACAAGGACCCCGGACGTTGGAGCTGGGCTCCTTCGACACCTCAACCAACCTCCCGCTTCTGATTCTGCATTCCTGAATTCAGGTTTCACCGCTAATTCCCATGCTGGGGTTTTAATTAATAATTCTATGCATGCCGCTGCTGCTGCCCCTGCCTCTGCTTTGCCCTGCTATCAGCATGCTCCTGCCGAGATGCCCCCTTGGCTTTCAGACATTTACTCAGGGCTCCAGAGCTTGCACTCCAAGGCTGACAGACAGTATGCTGAGATTCATCACGGGTTGCAGACGCAGGGTTTAAGACTCGCACAGGTAGAGACAGTTGCTGCGGAGCACACTGATCAACGTCAGCAAACGGCACGTAAGCTAAAGACGCTGGAGGATAAGATTCGTGATCTTGAAAATCAGAGAGACACTGCCACCCGCTCCCCTAGAAATTTCCAAGGTGCCCCCAGGTCCCCGCGCTCTCCCAGATCCCCCCGTAACTCGCATTTCGGAGTTGACCCTGATGACGAGCCGGATTTGGACTTGGTCATTGGGGGTTGGGTTGACGCTAGGAGAGATGATGCAATCGAAGAGACTAAGAATATCTTGCGAGACTGTCAGCTCATTGATCAGATTGATGAGGTTTGGGCCCCCTACAGCAGGACCATCTTTGTGAAACTGCGTGTTGCCTTTGAGAAAGAGATATCCCTCGCTCTCAAACGTAGAAAGCAGACTTCCATCCTTGAGAAGCTTAAATCTAAGAAGTATGTCAGTGGGGTTGCAGGTTCGGAGAACATCAAGCTTTGGGCAACTAGAAGCAAATCCCCTGAAGAACGTCGCATGACTCGTGCCATCGTGCTGTGCAAGCAGTTTTATGCACATTTGCCTAACAAGGACCCTGCCCAAGCAAACCCGTTCCCGGAACATTCCATTGACATCTCTTGGAGCGGCAAAGTCTTTATCGGCCAACACCAGCTCCTCGGCAGTATCCACACAGATGGGGAACCTGGTGTACATGATTTGCTTTTGAGTGATGCACGAGGTAATCATCTTGAGTGGTACTTGATCGCCCGGGTTTTTGCCAAAGTTACTGGCAGGGCTGAAGAGGATCTCCAATCTTGCTGGGGCCAGTATCGGCCTTCAGAAAGGGAGTGACAGGCGCCTGAACGTCTTAATGCCACATCCCTCACACACTGCTCCAGCTGGAATGTTCAGGGTAAAGGAATCAAGGACCTTGAAAACGCTTGGTCTGAACTCGGACTTGCTGGTTTGGACTTCCTTGGAATTCAGGAACTTGGGGGTCATAATGACTCATCCAGCCTTGGCAACCTGTACAGGCACACCTAGATAGTACCTGGAATTTCTATGTCTCGAAGCCCCCGCTTGCTTTCCGCTCTGTTGCGATAGGCATACCCTCCCGTCATTTCAACTCTGTTGAAAAGATCACTCCGCTGAGCTGCGGTGTCAGTGTTACCCTCAAAATTAATTCTGCAAGAACCTTTGTCATTAGCGCACATTTGCCACATCGGCAACGCAGTGACTGCATCGAAACATGGCAGACATTTAATTCGGAATTGGAGCAACTCCTCAAGAATCGTCGACTGCATGATACAATTATAATCCTGCATGACACTAATTATGACTTGCAAGCTCTTGAAGACATGGAGCACCCCAATCAGGCGGATGAACGAGGCTTCATTATTAGAGGGATCATGCAACAATTTGGGCTTGCTTCCACTACGCCAGGTACTTTTACATGGAGCAATAGTAGGGGGTCTACTTCAAAAATCGACTTTATTCTAGTTTCTACACCTACCATCAATTTGGTTCGTGATACTGTCCACGAAGACACAGACTTCTTACTAGGTTGCGACCATCGCGCAGTTTCCACAGCTTTCTACCAACCAAGTATCAAATCACCCAAAGCCCCCAGAACCACCAGATCCCACAATAGATGTGGCCAGTGGCGCATTGATGGTACCAAAGCCATCCCCGCATGCAATGCTCTCGCTGAACACCTTGAACTTTCAGGCCGTGATTTCGTGACTCCCGATCTTGAAGGGCTTGCGCGTCAGGTTTCCTACCGACCTAAAAGCCACAGGTATAAGGACCCACAAAACATCAAAGATCTTATCAAGCAAAGACGATCGTTGAGTGGGAGAGAAGCCAGGAACCCTGGTAAGGATAATTACGCGCGCAGGCTAAGACTACATGGCTCACGGAATTGCTTGATAAAGGTTCTCAGGGCGACTTTAGTGCTATTGCATTTTTCAAGCGTCGTCAGAGCGTCCTTACTACTCATAATAACTATGTCGCTAGGGCGGGCGGGGTTGCCAAGGCCACACAAGACCTGAAACACTTCTATCATCTCAAATACACACCCGCTGATCTTCACCCGATCCTGATTTCGCCATGACCCTTCTTTTGCAGCGGACTCCCTCTCTCCATCCCTGTCCTCACATCACTGAGTCTGAGGTCTCTGATGTTCTTGCTACTTGTAAAGCAGGTAAATCTTGCGGAGATGATGGCATTTCATATGAACTCCTTAATGTGATTATGCATTCGGGGCTTCGTGTTCACCTCGTTGACCTGTTCAATGCTGTTCTCTTCCAAGTCCATGAAATTCCACCCTCATGGCTCCTGTCCCACCTTACCTTTCTCCCCAAGATCGCTGTCCCATCACTCCCCAAACATCTCCGTCCTATTGTTCTTTCTTCCACCCCCTGTAAACTTTTTACAAAAATTCTTCTTATGCGTCTTCGCCCTTGCTTCCCGCCTATCACTGCTAATCAACTTGCCTGCATGCCAGGCTCGCAGACCCTTGATGGCTCTGCCTGTCTTCAGCACATCATCCATTTGTCTCAAGAGTACCGTCTTCCACTCATCGCCATCAAGTTAGATGTCTCCTCCGCTTTCGATCATCTTTCTCACGACGCTGTTGCTAGCTACCTCTCTCTCTGTGGTGGCCGCCTGGAGGCCCTCATACTTCTTAAAATCATCACTCTGTCCCGTGTCTCCCTCAATATGTCTGGGGTTTCATGGCAGCAGAAGCTGTTTCGTGGACTTCTTCAAGGGTCTAGTTACAGTGCAGAAATCTTCGGTCGCACCCTTGACCACTTCCTTGGGTTTCTGAACACAAGATGGTCCATCAGTGAAAACACCTGGATCCAGTCAACAGATCCTCATGGTCTTGTCACTACAATCTCTTGTACGCTGATGATATTATCCTCTTGGCCACCTCTTTCGAACAAGCTCAACGACTTTTGGAAGGGGTTGTTGACATCCTCTCTTCCATTGGCCTCACCCTTGCTTTGGATAAGTGCAAGTTCATTGTTTCTCCCGACCTTCCCAGTCGCTCGCTCTGTGTTCGAGGCTTCGCAATTCCTCCGGTTCGGGCTTTTCGTTTTCTCGGCATCCTCATGGGCTTTGACATTGACTCTCAAACCATCTTAGCTGCTCGGTTATCAATGACAAACAACGCCTTCTGGGGCTATTATAAGATCCTACGTCGTCCAGGGTCCTCTCTTCGCAAAAGACTTCACCTACTAAATACTTTTGTCACCTCCAAATGGAGGTGGATTAGTCCATGTGTTCGTCCAGTTACTGCGGTCCATAACATGTTGTCGGTCATGCACAACACACTTCTTACCTCCCTTTGCAGCCTCGCTCCAGACCCTTTTGTCACATCCAGTTCTAACTGGGTCTGCTGTCGTCGTGCTAGCAAGATGTGTGCACAAGTCCTTTCTCATCAGTCTTGGGCTGGGGTTCATGCCCTCACCTTCATGTCTTTCTGGGGCCACGCTGCTCGTTTACATACACATAAGTTTGCCCCCATCTCTGTTGTACTGCGTATACGAGATACGTTTTGGCTTCACCAAAATTGGAAGACACATAGACGTGCCCTTGGATACTGGCCCAACTCATATCGCCTCATTCAGCTTGCCTGGGAAGACTTGCGTGGCCTGGGAAGCCCTCCCTTCTGGGACAATGCGGCTTTGGATAAAGACTTGTGGAGACGCTTCATCAATACTTGGCTAGACTCCAAGTCCCTTCAACCGCTTGTCTACTATCCTGACCTACTACAGGTTGGAGAGAAATTTGTCCTATTGCCTTTCAGACATGTTCCTGTAGAACCTGATTACGAATCATCTTTCCAGTATGTCCCTGAAGCCGTACTTCAAGTCTGCTCCGACGGCAGTAGTCGTGATCGTAAAGGCGCCCTAGCAGTCAGCTTCCTGGCGCCATATGCCCCTATCGAACAATCAGTTGTTTCGCAAGCAGCAGTGCCGGGCACCTGTACATCCATTCGGGCTGAAATACGCGCAGCAATCCAGGCTTTGCGCATGATTCGTGCAGCTTTGCCGTATCTTGGTGAGTTACAGATCCTGTTCATGACGGACTCCACTTTCGTCCTGCAGGTCCTTCAGGAACACTGTCTGTTCAATTGTCACCCAAATGATTTACACGAACTTCTGCACCTCTGGAAGCAAGTTTGCAGTCGTGTTAGTGCCAAGCATGTAAAGGGTCACTCTGGTCACCCCCTGAATACGTTGACAGACCATGCAGCCCGAGCAGCTTTGCACTTTACCCACAACCGCACACTCTACAGAACAGCAGACTATAAGAAGGTTTTCATGACTGCACCGTATCAGAGCATATTTTGAGCCGTAAGTTTCTTGCTGCCTTTCATGTCTGTAGTTAAAGCAGGGGGGGTCAGGGCGGTCGCTTTATTCCATGTAATCATGCCTACCAGTTTGGAATGACATACGCCGCCACACAGCAGCAGCGCCCAGGCCTTGCGCTTGGAACGTCGCTCATGCAAGGGAGTACGTGGGTGTATCTCCTGAGTGCCCTCATCTGTCTCTGGATGTTGGTGCTGACTGTCACGCAGTGCACTATGCAAGCCCGCAACTCGCGCACTCTGCGCGCTGTTGTAACGCTGCTCAACTCAGTGGAAGGCCAGCTCACTTCCAGCAGTATGACTTCTTCCCTTTCGTTGACAGGCATGCTGGACTCGGACAAAATCGAGGGAACTCTTCAGTGCATTGATGCGAAGATGCTGCAACTCAGCACTGAGAGCCAACAACTTCGCGCACATGTTTCTGACCTTCAAGCCAATGACAAGTTGAGCAGCTTGGATCTTACGATGCAGCGAGTCTTGGATCTCGCTGACAACGCTACCAAGTTGATGGAGGCCTGGACGAAAGAGATCCCCCCGCGCATCAAGGACATCTACCAGTTCACCTCCGGTCTCAACACAACTCACAAGGCTGTTTCGGTGATGGCCCTGGACATGCAAAAGTCATTCTCCTTGCAGGAGACGCTTTCAGATGGCCTTTTGAGACAGGGCCGCGAAGCACTCCAGCATACGCAGTCAGAACAAAAGTCCCAGGCCGAGAAGCTCAACGAGCTCAAGACGGACCAAAAGGCCCAGGCCGAAAAGCTTGGCGAGCTCAAGGTCATCACTAAGGTCATCACTGAGGAATTGCGGAATTCCATCAAGCAGGTGAGTTTGGATGTGCATGTCAGCAGGACTAAAAGCGAGCAAAAAACAGGAGGCGCTGCAGAAAGAGTTTACTGGCATGGCGGGTCACACTCAGTCCTCTTTCCGAGGACTGAATGTGCTCATTCCTTCTTGGAAGGAATTGAAAGACTCCATGAACAACGCCATCCAATACCTCGTGCAGGCGAACCAACACGACCCCAAGATGAAGGAGGACCTGCAAACCTTGAGCGAGAGCTCAGTCAACACTGAGAATCGCGCCCTCAGGCTTGAGTCGCAGGTGGCGGTCTTACAGGAGACCTTGACAGAAGTGCAAGACACAGTTCTTCAAGTGAGGGAGGCTCAGAACCTTCACCAAGAGCAACTGCAACAGCTGCTCGAGCGGACACCCAAGCTCCCGAAGCGTACACCGCCGCCAACCGAAGCTGCAGCACCGCCACAGACGGCACAAGGGCCTCAACAGCCCAGCCATGCACTGACCCTGCCGCCAGAGTCCCACATGCGTTTTCCTCCTGACAACAGCCATCCCATTCGTCTGGCAGATCACCTTCAGAGATGCCTATCTACATGCTGCAGCAGGACCCACTGACACGTGTCAGCTCAGCTGACTTAATCAGGGCTCTGCTCTCGCGTGGGAATTTCTGAGCTGCTCCGTACTCCATGTACCATACCCTATGAGAGAGCTTTGCTGCTCTACGTGAGCCTTTCTGACTGTGCCTTGTGTCGTCAGGCCTAGCTTGGACTTGTATGGTCCCGAAGGCCTTGTGCAGTGCACTTCTAATTTGTAATTGCTTGCATTTGCCGTCTCTGCGCTTTCACCCCTGCCAATTGCTGCTGGCTTTGCTGCCCTTTATTTAGAATTCCTGCATCTGCTCTGCCCGAAATTGATAATTACTGCATGCTCAATGACTGCACTTCTAATTCTTAATTTGCACATATTTGCATGTCCAAAATTCAAAGGCTCCTAATTGACACAACGAATGAGCCGCCCCACAGTCCCGACGCTCACATTTTGAGACTTGCTTCGCAGGAACAAAACACAGGAATCGGTCCATGCAGAGCGCTCCTGACCTGCCTTGGCTGTGGCCAACTAATCCCTCCCCGCAGCCTGTCCTTCCAAGGGATCAGTGTAGCAACTAGCATGAAACGCAAACATCATGATGAGCCTGGCTGTCAGTCCTCGCCCTTCCACGTGCTCCCGTCTGACTTCGGACTCACAGAGCATGATGTAGTGACCCTAGCGCGCAAACTAGGTGTCTCACAACAAATGGTGCTCCCAGAAACCCTTGCCTATGCGACACAGTGTAAGCTAGACCGTGGAACAATGTGTGCCCCTGACAGTATTGTCGAAATCTGGGACTCGCTACGTGATAAGGAGAACCCTAGCTCCCGTATCCTCGTACTAGGTGTGAACTCCAGAAAGCCCGACTGTCTTACAAGAGCCACCCAAGAACTCCCACATGTCACACGACTTTTGACTTCTTATGTTCGGCACTGCGCTCCGGGTCTGTTCTTCAATGTATTGTAGAACAGACTTAATGCTGACAAAGGCCCCCACAAAGACTCCCACAATGGCCCAGAGGATTCTTTTCTTCAGGTTCTGACAAAGTGCGATTCCGGGGGGAACCTTTGGCTTGCGGAGCCTTCAGGAGTTTCCTTTATGCGAGTTCACGGAGTTCCGGTAAGAGGGTTTGTGCATGATTGTCATCAACCGTTCGTCTTCAACAGCAAAACCCGACTTCATGCTACAGAACCCTGGACCGGCGCTAGAAGGTTGACTTTGGTGGCTTGGAGTACCCTTACATTCGATGTGAAATCCTTAGGTCGGATATGGGATTCCCCATCTCTCCCCGCCTTGAGGCCAAACCACTTACGCAACTTAGCCTTGAGGCTTCCTTCAGTAAACAGGCCCCGTGTGTCCCAGAACCGCACCCCTGCCCCGGTAGTCCTCCTGTTTTCGATGTTCCTTCAAGCTCCAGCCCTGACACCCCAGGAGCATCCTTGCACGAGGACCTACGCGCAAGCCCCCCACATACGCCTCCAGGCACCACTGAACCTTCCCAACAATCAAGCCCCTTCACTCCGACGCTCCAGGATGACTGAGGTCTCAGCGACGACTCCGACTGCCCCCTTTAATTCTTAATTTGCGCTCCCTACATCTCCCACCCTAATTAATAATTTGTATGCCTGAGTTGCATGTTGCAGAAGCCGAGCTCAACTCGTCGTCCTTTTAATTCACTGTCGTCAGTCCTGGTCGCTCTTCTCCCAGACATACACATACACCCGCACACCGCTCGCCTCGTGGTAACGTCGTGCCCCTCACCTCCGGAAATCCGCAAAAAAACGTTAAAAATGCGTCCGCCCACAGACCACCGCCACGAAGAGCATCTGCTACACCTCACGCTCCACTCGTCGTCACCATCACCCTTCAACATGCCCGCTGCACTATGCCTGCTATATTTCAGGGCCCTATGAACTATGTAGTTCCATGTACCACTGTTTTTTGCTTTTCATTTAGGATCAGTGGGGTTCTTCAGATTTCGATTTCGGTGAAACTCCTTGTATCAGCCATGGAAAGCCCAAAAGAGCTGACAGCCAAGCCGATGCATCCGTGGCCCAACTGACGCATCTGGTCGCCTTAGAATGCCCTTATTGTGGCTCTGGTTCTGGAATGCATCCGTGGCCCAACTGACGCATCTGGTCGCCTTGGAAGCCCTTATTTTGGCTCTGGTTCTGGAATTGGCGCGCAACTGGAGCTCTCAGTGCCTTCACGCTGCCTTGTTATTCCTTGCTTCACTGCTGAAATTTGGAACACGAAGAGCTTCCAACGATATTCCACAGGTGACTTTCCTGTGAGCGCTGTCTTCGGCCTACCGCCTCGGAGTCCATTCTGACACAACACAGCGACTGGATCTCAGAGTTCTTGACAAGTCTCTCTGTATCCGGAAGTGACATGGCTGCTTTCAAACATCTCCCTGAGCCTCTGCGCGACGTGCCTTCGGGCACAGTTGCAGCGAGGCCAAGGACAACACGTGGATGAAAATGAGATCGATGTACTTGCAGCATGGTCTAATCTGTGGCCAGTGGGAATTCATAATTCAACAACTCTGCCAATGCTTCTGCAGCCGATTCAGAAGATGCACAAGGATGGAAGTGTATGCTGTCCATGATGCACGCTTGCTGCATGTCTAATTGGTAATTAATAATTTGGGATGGGTCGTCGTGACACCTGAACGCTCTATCTGCCAACGAGGGGCCGCTGGTCGGAGAGCTGCATGCACCAGGCATTTTGCCGAACTTTTCTGAGTCGTCGAACGGGAGCTTGGGGACCGAAGCTGCTAACAAGGCTCGTTTAAGATGGCCTTCACTGCACAAGAACAAAACCTTTTCCTGCTGTTGACACAAAGTCACGGTTGTGTTCCGAAATGGACACGAGTACGATGCTGTCGCCCCTGCTGTTCGGTCAAAACAGGCCGATTCAGGTAGGGGGACAAACATGCTGCCATGCGTGCTGTCATGTTGACCTTCAACTGTTCTGCGAAGTTACCCTGCAATGCGGGCTTGTCCTTGCTAGGTAGGAGGGAAAAAAGCCTATACTCTGCAACCCATGGTAGCCAGGACGCGCTTGCCAAGCGACTCCACCGAGCAGCAGCGGCGCTAGCTGATCTCGCGGCTGTGGCACATGATCCTGTGAAGGCGGCCTTGCAGCAGCTGCTGGAACGGCTGGAGGCGGAGGCGCCGACGGTGATGCTGCTTCGCGATGCCCTGGAGAGCTTGGCCAACTTCCTCGCAGAGCATCAGCGCTTGCCGCGCCGCGGCCGGGAGGCTTCAGCGCCGGGAAAGGCTGCGTGTCGTTGCTTTGGGGCGCACTTATCCTACACTTGAAACCTACACCCCGAATCCTACATTGGAAACCCAACCTTCAGCTGTACACTCAACCGCAGGCTCTCAAGGCGTTACTTGGGGGCTCGTGTAGTTCCCACCTAGAAACCCCGAGTCCTACATTCTACAGCGCCCGGAGAGGCTGTGCGTCGTTGCATCGGTGCTCGTGTAGTTCGCCCTTCTTCACGAATCCTACACTTGAAACCAATCCTACATTCTAAACCCAGGGATGAACCCTGGAGTCTAAACCTTGAAACCCATGCTAGCCAGGACGCGCTTGCCCAGCGACTCCACCGAGCAGCAGCGGCGCTAAAGCCGATGCCGCGGCAGTAGCAGATGATCCTGCGAAGGCGTCCTTGCGCGAGCAGCACGCAGAGCTGCTGGAACGGCTGGAGGCGGAGGCGCCGACGGTGATGCTGCTTCGCGATGCGCGCAGCGCCCGGAGAGGCTGTGCGTCGTTGCATTGGTGCTCGTGTAGTTCGCCCTTCTACACCCCGAATCCTACACTTGAAACCAATCCTATATTCTAAACCCAGGGATGAACCCTGGAGTCTAAACCTTGAAACCCATGCTAGCCAGGACGCACTTGCCCAGCGACTCCACCGAGCAGCAGCGGCGCTATAGCCGATGCCGCGGCAGTAGCAGATGATCCTGCGAAGGCGTCCTTGCGCGAGCAGCACGCAGAGCTGCTGGAACGGCTGGAGGCGGAGGCGACGACGGTGATGCTGCTTCGCGATGCGCTGGAGAGCTCGGCCAGCTTCGTCGCAGAGCATCAGCGCTTGACGCGCCGCGACCGGGAGGCTTCAGCGCCGGGAGAGGCTGTGCGTCGTTGCTTTGGGGAACGTGTAGTTCGCGCTTCTAAAACCCGACTCCTACACTTTAAACCTACACCCCGAATCCTACATTGGAAACCCAACCTTCAGCTGTACACTCAACCGCAGGCTCCTAAGGCGTTACTTTCGGGAACCTACACCCCGAATCCTACACTTGAAACCCAACTCTAAGCTGTACACTCAACCGCAAGCTTTTAAGGCGTTGCTTTGGGGCTCGTGAAGTTCCTACCTAGAAACCCCGAATCCTACATTCTAAACCCAGGCATGAACCCTGGAGTCTAAACTCTGCAACCCATGGTAGCCAGGACGCGCTTGCCCTGCGATTCCACCGAGCAGCAGCGGCGCTAGCCGATGCCGCGGCAGTGGTAGATGATGCTGAAAAGGCGTCCTTGCGCGAGCAGCACGCAGAGCTGCTGGAACGGCAGGAGGTGGAGGGCGGGGATTCGACCTTATGGGCGCAGGTTCGGAACTGCACGGCGCTAGACCTGCTGGAGCGTTTCGGAGGCGCGGTTTCGGGACTTGGTTGATCATTATAGGGCGAGCGTATAGACAGGTCATTTTTATGGTGTTCAGGTGTTTACATGGGCATAGTCAGGTCTGCCACCAGCACAGCTTCGCCGTTTCAGGCATGGTGAGGTGGATGCTCGCAGACGCTTGGCTGCGAACTGCAAAAGCTTTGGTTGGTGTTTGCGGCAAGAGCGCAGGATGTTGTTATTTGAAGAAATATCTAACTTTGGCGCTATGCCCAGGTCTACAGAGCTGTGATTTGGTCCCGAGTGCGTTTCTTGTTGGCAAACTCTGTTTCACGGCAACCAAGTACCGAGGGCTTCTCTCGAGCGCTGACTTGCTGATGCGAAAGAGCTTTATCAGGTGCACGCAAGTAGGATTATGCGAGAGGGTTGAGGGTTTTATGTTTCTGCTTTAGGGCGGGGCTTAGCCTTTACCCGCGGCGTACGCCCTGATGTCCTTGATGCTGTTCCCACTTTCTACTCTGACCCATATAAGCCATTAGCCATGTTTCCCTAGAGGCGTCTTTTCACGCTTTCAAGCCTTTGTCTTCATGAAAGCGATGGCTACTTGACCATAGTCGCCATCAAGTTAAGGGAAAACTTCACGGCGTACGCCCTGATGTCCTTGAGGCTGTTCCCATTCTATACTTTCTACTCTGGCCCATATAAGCCATTAGCCATGTTTCCCTAGAGGTGGCTTTTCACGCTTTCATGCCTTTGTCTTCATGAAAGCGATGGCTATTTGACCATAGTCGTAATCCGTCAAGCTAAGGGAAAACTTCACAGGTCGCGTGGGTCCGCGGCGCAAGCGTTCGCAGGCGTTCGCCAGCATCCGCGAGCGTCCGCGACCGTCCGCGAGGGTCGGATGCGTCAAGCTATAAGGGGAAACTCCATGTGAAGTTCGTCGGCCGGGTCTCACGACGTGGTCGTCGCAGCGCGCACGAACCTCGTTCATGGCGTTATACCGTTGTCGATATATTCTCTTCGTGACAGCGATAGCTATTCTACATTGGGAATAATCCTGCTGCTATCGGACACGCAGCTGGCTCCTATATCAGGTTTGGTTTTTGGCGGGGAGGTGGATGCACGGGGNGGGGGGGGGAGCGGGGCATCTGGAGGCCCTGAGTGCTGGCGGCGCGGCCCGCGCGAAGGCAATTGGGGCGTACTGTCTCATCGCAAGCCAGACCACTAAACCTACCCAAAATTCAACAAGGCTTTCCACCCCTGCGCATTGCCTGTTGGATCAGCGGACCTGGCACACTGGGTTGGAAGTGCTTTGTTTGGGGCTCCAAGCTAAACCGTCCACCGACCAAAAGCCGCAACTCTTTACGTACATTGGGCTTCGAGGCAAGAAGATATGCAGGCGGAAAAGCGTATTCTAGCCTGCACAACAAAATCCTGCATAAGAGCAGCATGCAAGCATCTCCACACTTAAAGATAACATGACATGATGTAGTATAACACGATATATTGTGCTAGTGTATTATAATATGATACATTCACTCATGTATATATATATATATATACATGTATATGTATATGTATATGTATATGTATATGTATATGTCTATGTCTATGTCTATGTCTATGTCTATGTCTATGTCTCTGTCTCTGTCTCTGTCTCTGTCTCTGTCTCTGTCTCTGTCTGTGTCTGTGTCTATGTCTATGTCTATGTCTATGTCTATGTGGATGTGGATGTAGATGTTTATTAATTTACTTTTTTTGCATTTCTGTGTTTATATATATATATATCGTATATATATATATATGTATCTTGGAACTTGAAGATGCGTTCTTGCATGTTGTGCCTTCACACAGGATTTTGTTGTGCAGGTTTGAGTACCTGCACATCTTATTGCTTCGTAGCCCAAATGTACGTAAAGAGTTGCGGTATTTGGTAAGTGGACGTTTAGCTTAGAACCCCAAGCAAAGCACTTCTAACCCAGCGCGTTGTGTCCTCTGATCTGCGGGACGATGCAGGAGTTGAGAGCTGGGTAGTGTCAGGGAACTGTCTAGTCGAGAGACATGCACGAACTGGCCGATGGGACAGTATACTCCAATTGCCTATGTGCTGCCGCCCCGCCTGCACGCCCAGACCAATGCAAAAAATGGTTAAAAACAAGCATCTTTACTCCCATAAACGGCAGGACGAGGGGCAGCTTCCGATCTTCAGCATTCCCAACAATCTGTGGTACGATTCCGTGCACTTGAAAACTGTGGGGTGGATCGGCCTGGCCTCGGTGCCTTCTGGACATGCTTACACGGTCAACTATATTAAGATGGAAGTGGCGAGTTTGCGCCGACCTCCGCTAAGCACCTGCTCGCGGGGAATCTTCCTCGGGCAAATCGGTCCGAAGGATTTGTTAGTTTCACGGATTTCAGGAGCAGGCAGTAGCCAAAGATCAATTGCATTGAGCACAAGATTGGCTACCGTGGCAGCTCCGCCAATCCCACATAGCCTCACCGGCATGGCACCTTCGTTACAGGCTTCAGCCGGAAGTCCACTTACAGTAAGAAGCCCTGTAATCGCGGGGCCAGAGTGCATTTCGCAAAGGCAAGTCATTCATGCATCCGCTTGATGTCTGCAGTTGATCGTCCGTTTCGGGGGCATGAAGTAGGCGACGTATTTTGTCAGCAATTGAGGCAGACACGGCCGCCACTTGGGCGTATGGACAGGGGCTTGGATCCGGAGGCCGGCACGCCAACAGAGCAGCCTTGAGAAGTGGTGTGGCAATGCGTGGCAGTCTCCAGGAGAAGCGATTGCAATCCCTGCTGGAAATGCGCACGCAAGCTGGTACAGGTAGGTGATGCGCCCAAGACGGACGAGTTAGAAAGTGCAGTACATTTGCAGAGCAACGTTTAGCAGAAAAGCTGATTTTGAGGGTCTTGGCTTGGCGATGTGGTTTTGATAGGTCGGACCATGCACAACATGTGAGCCTAGCTTGATAATGCCGAAAGGCCCAAGAGCACCACCCCTCACCAAAATCCAAACGGAAAGACAGCCCGACTTTGATAGCTGAACAGCCGCAATACTAAGTGGTCATGCCCGGTGGTTACTTTGTCGCGGTTTCCTGTCGACATTCGTACAGCGCTGGCACAGACCGACTTGTATGGTCAGATACTGATAGTTTTGGGGCCCCCCCTGTGCATGCCACCGATCTACGGAGCCTGAGTGCTGTGATTGGGCCCTGTCGCGGTATGGGTGTGGGATGCTAAGTTTGCGTGCAGACACTAGCTGTCACACCGAAGCTGTGCCCCGCAACAGGTGTGCGCGCACTGGCATTCCCAGCATGGGGGGGGATACGGAGAGTGAGCCCGGAAAGAGGGGTTTAGTGGCAAGTCGAGATGGTGAAATCGATGTTTGTTGTGGTATTCGTGGACTGATCTGGGATGAAATCGGGCTTTGCTGGGAGTGCCGAGTGAGACTCGCAACCGTCTGCACGGCCTTGTTTTGGACCATGGCTACATGCTTGAAGCCATGAAGATGGCTTCCGGAAGAAGCGATGCCTCAAACAAAGGACGAATCAGCGCGTCATGCCAACCTCGTGTCTGTGTGTTGTCTTCACGAGAAACTCCGGAATCCAAGGCATGCCGACGGTCGCCAGTTTGGCTCATGCGGCCTTCGGTGCATGTCATGTGCCAGAATGATTTAGTGATTAAGTTAATCTCACTATCACGAGATTAGTCCACTTCTGCAGCTTAGGCGCCATGTGCCGCAGTGTGGTCGTTCCATGTCGTGCTTCACAGATGCTGCCTTGAACCAACTAGCCAGGGTAGGGAGCCTTTGCATGTTTTGTGGACAGAGCTGGCAGCTCGACATACAAGCAGTGTGCGAGTGCGTCTAGTGTTGCGTGCATCAAGTGTGCTTGCTTACATGTAGTTCAGCATATGTGTCGAAGGCGTGCAAAAGCATTTGCTGGCCTGTGTTTCTGCCCCGGGGCGTGTGGCGTTGTGTCCCATGGCTTCAAAGCATGGCTGCAGCCTGCCGCAGCTGCGGTTGCAAGACGAAGGCTGACTCGAAGCTTCGGGGCAATCAATCACCCGTCTTCTGACCTTCGCCCACCGAACGGCTACTCTCCCCACACACACACACACATACGGAGTATAGGTTGACACCACCACTCACACTTTCTGGAGAAGAGCTTGTAGAGGATGATGAGATTCCTACGTATCCTGGGCACCCTGACAACGACTCAAACGCTGACATGTTGACTTATGTGTGCAGTCCTGCAAACCGTCGAAAGGGTTCTCGGCTTAGCTCCGCGCCATTTCCAGAGCATAGTGAATGGTCGCACAAGCAATCACATGAAGCGGCTCCAGCAGAATTGAATATCACCAATATACAGCAACGATGTTACGCGATGTCACAAACGGCAGGTACACACGGTTGATCAGACCGTGCATCACCAGGGCATCCAGAGTGTCTTAGTTGGTGGCAGACTCTGGACCCTGCTGCCACCCCCTGCTTTGCAACCAGAAAAGTTTACCATTGCCCTTAGCTTAGAATCAGAGTGTACGCACACACACCCCTCATGTGAGGGGATTCTTCAGAATGCAAGTCCTGGTACTCGATCCTGAAAGATAGATGAGACATCACTTCCGCATGCATGCTGGGGGTTTTTGCAACACATGCTGTACAAGCTTGAGAGTGCTACGAAAACGCTTCTTTGGTCCTGGTGTTTCCTTGACCACTCGATCACCATGCTTCTGCAAGAAATCTAGCATGAGCTGTGCTCTGTTAGGCAAGTAAAAATCGTCCTCCAGCACTTTGGTGGCCTCCATTCGTCGACGAAATTGTTCCTTTGCTCTTGATTCGAACTCCGTCCGAATCTTCGTCCATCATCCCTGAGACGACGTTTCTTTGATGATGTCTCAGCTGCGGGCTTACCTTGACATGTCACGTCATGTGCAGCTGAGTTATCTGAATCTGGCAAGTGTGGATCCTGGTCAGATGCATGAAACAGCTCTGCGGAGTCCGGATCGTCACCTATCAAGTCTACAGGTTCGAAAGAAGTGTACGGACTGCTGGAAGGAAGGAAAGCATAATCGGAGCTGCAAAGTGAATCTTGACTGCAGATCCCATTACTCGCGGAGCTAGACATGTTATGGTTGTACTGAAACAACGTTCTTGTCGTCGATGCTCGCAACATGCACTGCAACAGAGAGAGGGAGAGAGAGAGAGAGATTCAGATATATAAACTTCGTTGCATTTTCGGTCCCAGACATCATTGAAACCTTCACTCCCCTCTAAAAGCCCGTCAAATACGGGCGGGCCCTAGTGCCCGGGGGGCTTGACACGCCCCTTAAGCCTGGGAGAAGAAGAGAGAGAGAGAGAGAGGGAAACGGGCGGGCCCTGGCGCCCCGGGGGCTTGACTCGCCCCTTAAGCCTGGGAGAAGAAGGGAGAGAGGACCGAGAAAGAGAGAGAGAGAGAGAGAACATGAAGCTTGCATAGCCGAAGTCGTTTTTGTGTGACCTGCACTTATTCGAGAATCGAGCTTTATTCTCGACGTAGCAACCCCATGGTGGCCACAGCCAGGCTTAACTCATTTTGAGTCCCTGTAGTCGGGTGCAGTCCGAACGAAATGCACTGGATCCAGAGTGGCCAGTGATGTGATAGGCTTTGTGAACGGAACGTGTCTGCCATTCTGATGCAATTGGAAACAAGGCAATTGCGGGCATCGTCCTGTAATTTCTTTGATCCTGTAATCAGCATTGTCAGAATTGTGGCAGACCAAAGGGATCGTCATAGGTTCGTTCCGAGTGCATCTGTCTGCCGGAACGCATACAATAACTCGTATTGCTTGCCCTTCGGCCGGAAAGCCGGCTTCCGCTGCAGAGCGTTTCATGGCGATGATCTCCCGTGGTTGTTGTTTCTGCAGTATTTTAGCACGAAAATTGGTATCACAGATCGATTGTTGAACGCCTGAAGTTTGATCTCAGAACAGCCCAAGAAAGCTTGTCAAAGAATGCAAAGAGAGAGAGAGAGAGAGAGAGAGAAAAGCTCTGTGTTCGGCCTCTCGTTGATGAACCTCCACAACTGGGGTTCAGCCTGGTACCACGTGTAGTGGTTTGGCTTATGCAGCCCAAATTTGAGGAACTGGCTCTTGATCCACTCCTTGTAGGCTTTGGAGTGTGCCCGGCCGTCTTCGTAGTGGACTCTGGCTGGTGGTGGGTCCATGCGTTCACGCCTGTTGGCGTGCACGGAGGTGGAGTGTGAGGAGGGTGTGTCAGGTGGTTGCTGGTGCTCCGTGTGTGATGGTTCCTCAGTGTGTGCCTGCGGCTGGCTGCTGCTCGCTGCCGTGTCGTGGTGACTTGCTGGGCTGTGGTCCCAGTGCGCTTGGTAGGTCCACTGCGGTGGTGGGGGGTCGTCGCTACCGCCGCTGCGCCCTGGCTTGGCAGGCCGCTGCTGCTGCATCGGCTCCTCCATGTCTGGTTGGGTGTTTACTGGCGGCGTGAAGGTGGCTGCTGGCTGTGGTGGTGGTTGCTCTTCCTCGGGGTCCTCTCTGGGTGCCAGTGCATCCCAGTCTTGTGCGATGGTGGCAGGTGGTGTTAGCCCTGTTGTGTCGTGTGCCTGCGGGTGGCCGGCGGGCGTTGCGGGTCTCGACCATCTTGTTGATGGAAGCTGGTCTGTGCCCGCGTCTCCTCTGGGGTTGTGACTGCGGCTGCCGCTGCTGCGGTGGGTGTACTCATGTCCGCTGCAGCTGCTGTGGCAGGTTTGGCTCAAGCCGTGAGCGGTTCAAGGTGCCCCTTCGGCCAGGCACCTCAACCCGGGCGGTTAGAGCCGACAAGCGTCGGAAACGCAGGCGCCCAAGGGGACACTCGTCTCTGCCTGTGAGAGCACACAGTCTACATGCAACATGTCATTCTACAGACACATCTGCAGCTTTGTTTCACATGCATGTCACGTCAGTTCGCAGCATCTTACCAGTGAGGTGACACCAACTCTCCTGCCCGCAGCCAGTGCCGAGGACCCGACCGCAGGAGACCAGCAAACTCGCAGACTTTGCTGCCATGCGTGCTTTGGTGGCACTCTTTCTTCTCCTGTGGGTGGGGCAACAGCTCGGCACTAAGTCGAGCCCCGCCACCAGGGCGCTCAAGGACTGTACGGAAGCCGACTACAGACTGAGGGACCACAACCTACAGAGGCNGGCTGCCGCTGCTGCGGTGGGTGTACTCATGTCCGCTGCAGCTGCTGTGGCAGGTGTGCTCGCCTCAGGCTGCCATTGCTGCGGCGGGTGTATTCGTGTCTGCTGCGGCTGCCGTGGCAGGTGTACTCGCCTCTGTAGGTTGTGGTCCCTCAGTCTGTAGTCGGCTTCCGTACAGTCCTTGAGCGCCCTGGTGGCGGGGCTCGACTTAGTGCCGAGCTGTTGCCCCACCCACCCCCAACCCCCCCCCCCCAGGAAGGGCAGCCCGGGGGCGACCACCCCTGCCACAGCAGCTGCGGCGGACATGAGTACCCCCCCCGCAGCAGCGGCAGCCGCAGTCACAACCCCAGAGGAGATGCGGGCGCCGGACACTGTCACAGACCAGCTTCCATCAAGAAGATGGTCGAGACCCGCAACGCCCGCCGGCCACCCGCAGGCACACGACACAACAGGGCTAACACCACGTTCGTACAGCCCTGCCTGGGATGCACTGGCACCCAGAGAGGACCCCGAGGAACCAAGACCTCCGGTCTGGTACCAGGCTGAACCCCAGTTGTGGAGGTTCATCAACGAGAGGCTGAACACAGAGCCACCGCCGCCGGTAGACATCCCCAGCCTCCTCAAGCAGACTTCGAACTACATGCAGCACCACCCTCCCAGAGGCACATGCAGCCACAGGGAACTCAGCAGCAGGGACCGGAACAGCAGCCACCACAACCAGCTGACACAACAACAGCCAGCACACGACTCGAAGGAAGCAACAGCAGCTGCAGCGGAGGCGGAGGAACGCCTCAGTCAGGGTACCCCCCCACGAAAGGCGCAGCAGCAGGCACCAGCCACTGGCACAGAGGACACCCAACAACAACCCTCAACGGCAACACGCCGTCCCAACGCACCGGCGACACAACGTGCTTCACAAGCACCCCGAGCAGCAGCGGGGCAGAGTTTTCAGAGAACGCTGGAACAACCACAGCCAGCGGCAGCAAAAGACGAGCGAACAACCACAACCAGGTCAGAGCACCCAGAGACGGAAGGAGCAGTCCGACCCCCTTGGAGCAAAGCACCCACAACAACCACCTCAAGCAGCAGCGGGGCAGAGTATGCAGAGGCGCAGTGAACAACAACCAGCGGCAGCGGGGCAGAGTATCCAGACACCAAAGGAGCAGCCACCCACTGCGCAACGGAATGCTGAAACAAGCAGCAGAGACACACAGGCGACCGCACAGGAGACCAGGCCCAGCAGCCCTGAGAACCAACCACCACAACAACACCCACCACAACACTCGCAGCCGGCAGCGGGGCAGAACACCCCAGGATCAAAGGACCGACAACAAGCACAGGACACCACGCGCACAACGGCCACCAAGCAGCCCACTGGTGCGAGCAGCAGTGACACCCAACCAACCGCGCAAGAGATGAGGCCCCGCAGCACCAGTGAGCAACCACCACAGCAACCCACCACACAACAAGCTGGCACCCAACAAACAGCAGCCGAAGCCCAGGCCGCAACAACAGAGGACACGTCAAGCGCACACCAGCCCGCACAAGGCGGCGACAACGCCCCAAGTGCCATGCTCTGGGAAGCCAACGGCACCCGCCACGAGCTGCGCGTGTCTCAGGGCATACAGCCTGAGTGGGACCCTCGCTGGCCATAGTCGCCCAAGCCATGCCAGCGGGCATCTGGGCAATCTTTGCCGTCAGGCAAACACCAGGGCACACAAACCGCCCGACATTTCCCATGCCCTTCGTCTTGATGACGAGAACCCAGCCGATAATGCATGGGTACATTGGCATGGAACTGACCCTGTTCGTCAGGCCGGTCGGGCCCCTGACACAGGGACAGCCGATGGTGTGGCACATGAGGGTACAAGAGGTACCACTTGTGCGGTCGAGAGGGGCACTCGACGTCCAGAAGGGGGACCAGCTCTTCCTGCGCTGCCGCCACTGGGCCATGAAGGTGTGCAACCTACAGGCCCTCCGAAACTTCGGAGGATACACCTTCGCCTTGCCCTCGGAACTCCAACAGGAACAACCCAGTTCCAGTACAGACGTTCCGAGGCAAGCACCCCCACGAGCCCAAACAGACGACCAGCCCAGAAGTGCAGACCAGCAGTCAGAGGAGCACCCGCCCCAACAGCCACAGCCCACCGCGGGGAGCACCCCAGCAGGAGGAGAACACACAGCGGCAGCGGCAGAGGAGACCCCACCACAAGCAGAGCAGCCCCCACCACAACGACAACAACCACCACCTGCCACCTCCAAGTCCCCACCACCCAGCATTGGGCCCGCCCGCACCGGGCGACGAGTCAGAGAGCTCTTGGCCGAGCTCGGACAACGACAAGACAGAGCTCATGCAAAGAGAGACCAGA
The DNA here is from genome assembly GCA_003297005.1 of Symbiodinium sp. clade A Y106. Lineage (NCBI taxonomy): Eukaryota > Dinophyceae > Suessiales > Symbiodiniaceae > Symbiodinium > Symbiodinium sp. clade A. Next base: position 152,556 of record BGNK01000875.1, read on the forward strand.
CAACGCAGCAGAAGCCGAAGCAGGCCAGCCGGCAGCCACGAACCACAACTCTGGAGCCACACCCGGAGTGACTCGAGGGACTGCAGAGAGACCGATGCTGATACGATTGATCAACCGGTTCATGGCACAGCAACTGCCGGGAATGACATGGTCGTCCTTCACGGTATCATACAACGTTGCCTTTGCTCCTCACCGTGACAAGGGCAATGAGCCTGGAACGCAGAACATCTTTGTAGTAGCCAGTGCTAAAGTATGTGCACGGGGGGCGACCTGTGGATTGAGCATCCTGACGGTGAGCATGTAAGAGAAATGTCAGTCAAGCAGTCCTTGCGTGGGATTGTGATGCCGACATTGAGGAATCCAGTTGTTTTCAGGCCAAACCGCTGGCATGGAACGGCACCTTGGTCTGGAAATCGGATTGCATTAACCTTCTTTACAGCGCGAGGCACCGATAGCTTCAGTGAGGAGGAGCGGGCGAGACTGAGAGACCTTGGATTCTGGTGCAAGCCTTCAGCGGAGCAGCAGCAGCACCAGAGGAAGCGCGCGGGCATGCGAATGCCACATCAACATCTCAGGACACCACCGGCGCGCAGCAGGACCCTAAGTTCCCTAACCCCGTGACGACCAGGGTTTCAGGGACCAGGGACCAAGGTGACTAAAGGGGTCCAGGGTTCGGGTGAGTTCAGGGATGGTTTTCAGAGTCGTGTAGCGGAGACTGATGGCGCCTCTTTGTGCTCCTTCGACTATGAACCGTTCGAGCTTGGAGGTAGTGACGTGCCTGGTCAGTTGGTTTCGGTCGCGCCACCTTTACTTGAGGCGGATGATGACACATCAGGTGCAAGGGAAGACCCTTTCTTCTATGCGCACAAGAAGGATCCGGAGTATGGTTCTCGAGGCACATTGCGACCGCCTAGGCGATTGAAGGCAGAGGATGTTGCCCAGGGCTGTTTGTCCATTGATCTCACTGCATGGTCCATTCAAGGCTGGTCTGGGTGGATATAAGTATGCTCTGGTTGCGAACTTTAATCCGGTTGATGCAACACCATTGTACTTTTATGCGACCGCTTATGAGACGCATGAAAGAGGAGGTTGTCGCGGCAACTTTTGACATCATTGCACAGGTGCATTCGATGGCAGGGTGTAGGCCTGAAGTGGTGCGTCTGCATTCTGACAATGCGGCAGAGTTTGTGTCTGCAACCATGCGTGATGAAGCTGCCAAGAGAGGTCTGTACAAAACCACTTCAGTACCCTACGAACATGCTAGCAACGGCCGGGCCGAGAGAGCGATCAGATACCTTAAGGAAAAGGCGAATAAGTACATTCTTGAATCTGGTGCGCCATCGGAGATCTGGCCTTATGCTCTTGCAGAAGCAGCCTTGGTGCAGCGTGCCGAGGTGATGGGTGCAAAGTGTATGAAGGGGCAACCTGTGCCCTGGACAACGGTGGCTATCACAAAGCATGGAGCCCGAAAACAGAAACAGCGCGTTTTCTTTGTAGGGATGAACATACCGCTGGCGGTGCACTTGTTTTGGTGAAGCGGAACGGTCAGAATGTCATTGTGCGATCTCGATTGCCGGCTATCATTCCTGCAGAACAGAAAACCTGGCGGACACACACAACTCCGTTGGGGGATATGGTTTGGGTTTCCAACCGTGGGGATGTACAGGACGCGGATGCACTTCGGGATATCGGGCAAGACTTAAGCTTGGTGACGTATGAGGAGAGCACATGTCCGGTATCAGGTGATCGATGCTTCCTTTCAGGTTCCGTTGGGAGTGCGCAGGCGAAAACCTTGAAGCGGAAAGATTTGGCGGAGCATGCTGGGAAGTACCATCTGCTATCGTATGAAGAGGAGAATGCCGGGAACGAGATCGAGGCAAGTCTTCTTGAAGCGAGTGTGGCACCTGCTCAGGCGGAGACTGTGGATTTGAAAGGGTTCTTTCAGGGGGATCGACAACAACAGTGGCGTGAGTCATTGATCACGGAGTATGCCAAGATGGAGGGTGTTCTTCGGGAAGTCCCACGCGCAAAGCTGCGCGAGTACTTGAACCTTTCTTGTGACGCTAAGCTGCCCAGGGAGATTCCATCTAAGGTTGTACCCACCTTGAAACCGTCAGATGATGAGAGGGCGAATGCAGACGGGTTCATGGAGAAGAGCCGCATCTGTGCTTGTGGAAACTTCGAAGAGGCGACTGACAATAACGGTGAACCCTGGACTTCTTCCAACATACCTCCTGAAATCGTGCGATGCTTCGTGTCGCTGGCGGCAAAGGTAAAAAATTGGACATTGGGTGGCCTTGACGTGGAAGCCGCTTTCCTTAATGCGGGGATATGTGGAGACCCAGTAATCATCACACCTCCCAAGATCATGAGAGACATCGGGATCATTGCCGAAGGCACGGTGCGGGTGGCGGAAAAGAACATCTACGGCTTGCGACGTGGGCCCACGGAATGGGAGCATGAACGCGACACCAAGCTTGACAACGCAGAACTTGCACCGGGTGACGGAGACAAACTCGGGAAACTTCACATGGTTCCTTTAAAGTTGGCTGTAGGTCTTTGGAAGGTCGTGGACGATGCCGGTGTGACCCAGGGCGCACGCTGTGCCTACGTTGACGATGGACTCATTGTGGGTGACATCGAGGTGGTGCGGCGTGTGACAGCATTGATCAGGAGTTTTTGGGCCATAAAGGGACAGGAGGTGCTGGTAAGACCGGGCGCTCATGTGGATGGTCCATTGCAGATTGATGGCGACTTTGTTTTAAAGCCTGTCACGTCGATGAGGTTTCTCGGCGCGGAGCTTCGTGTGGGAGAATCGGGGTTGTCTATCGGACAATCCAAGTACGTGGCGCAGGAGCTGCGATGCCGTGGATGGTTGAGCCTGAAGGGTAGCGAATCATTTCCAGTTCCGGATGAAGGTTTGAAGGGCGCTGAGCCGCAAACCGAGCGGTTTGAGGAGAACAAAAGACTGGCCCAGAAGGAGTGTGGAACTCTCATGTGGCTGGCACTTCGATCGAGGCCGGACGTTGCGGCGTGCCTCGGCATTGCAGCGACTCAGATCACATCCAGACCGAGTGAGAGCTTAAGACTTTGCAAGGGAATTTGGCGGTACTTGAGAGCTACATGGAATCAGACGCTGGCATATACCATTGCGGAAGCAGACGAGAATCCGGCACCGACATCGGAGCAGATGAAGGGTCCATATAAGTCGGGTCGGATGCATCCTTGGCCCCTGGAGGATCGAGATCAAGAAGCGGCGTAGCATTGTTCCTAGGAGATCACTTGCTGTATTGGAAGTCGCAGAGGCAGGCGCTAGTGGCGTGGTCAGCGACTGAAGCGGAAGTTGAAGCGACGGCCATAGCTTTCCAGGATGGCTTNTTCCTAGGAGATCACTTGCTGTATTGGAAGTCGCAGAGGCAGGCGCTAGTGGCGTGGTCAGCGACTGAAGCGGAAGTTGAAGCGACGGCCATAGCTTTCCAGGATGGCTTGAAGTTGCACGCGGTAGTTTCAGAGCTGGTGGATAGCAAGGTCCAAATCACAGCTTATGGCGACAACGCGGGAGCCATACAGTTATACTTACAAAGGAACGATTTCACGAGCAAGCCATGCGCACACGTCACTTTGCTATTCGGGTAGCTTACTTGCGGGACTTGGCATGCGTGTATGACATCAAGATTTTGCATAAAGGCACGAATGATCTGGAAACTGATGGGCTGACCAAGGTCTTAGGACGTGCTAAGCTTACAACTGCGAGACGTCAGCTGCGCATCATGTGAGTGCGTGCTTTGGGGAAGCGTGAAGACTCAGTTGAGTGTTTGCGTTGATGGGGCGAGCAGATCGATGATAAACGTGCTGCTCTTACTTTTCCGTTTAACGGCTTTTTGCTACACAAGCTCAGAAGGAATAGTCCAGGGTTTGTGTTTTAGGATGGCGCAGTTGTTCCTCTCAGGAGGTAAAGAACATTGTCAAGATGCCCGAAACAAGAAAGAAAAGAGACCATAGGCTGGTTCATCCAACCCCTACGGGCCTGGGGAGTACGCTGTTGTTTCATCCTGTACGCGCCTATCTACCTAGTGTCTTTTGTCCGTCTGGAGATCTGGCCGCTTTTGTATCTCAACACGTGCAATCTTGCACATGCTGAGAAGGAGGAGTGTTGATGATAGGCCAGATGCTCCATGATGTTCGGGCCTAATGCTCATGATGGTCGTAGCAGTACCGTCCTATAGGAGTATGACCGTAATTTATGTCATGAACATACTTTGTTTTCCGCACATGCACAGCATATGTACATGTATGCACGCACACATGTTGTGAGCGGCAAATGCAGTGCATGAGTGCGCACTGGCAGGACTGCCAGTAGTCAAATGCTTGTGAAGCCAAGCATGTCTGAGAAGCTTTTACACGACGAACGTGATTGGCTCAAGTGCAAGAAACAAAGTGATGCCCCTGAGAGGGACGGAGCTGTTTTGGGTTTAGGAGGGTCCTTTTGGGTTTCCTTTATGTAGCTCAGGGATGGACAACGATGTTGACGACGCCCCTTTTACCCCAATTCGTAGGACAATCATGCCTGAACGCTTTAGTCCAGTCACAGACAGTGGCTCGCCTGAGAGGACGAGCATCGCTTACCAACAGCACTTGCAACAACAGCAGCAGCAGCAGCTTCAGCTACCAGCTTCAGCAACTACTGCAGCTTACCCGCCTCATATCCAACAACCTGCACCTGCGGGAGAACCAGGAGAGGCCCCAAGCACCAGCTTGCCCCGCTCTTGCCGAACGGAGTGGAGTACCCGATCAAGAAGAAGAACACCTGAGTGGGGGAACCCCACCCAGTGAAAACAGACGCAGAAGGGCACACGCTACTGCGGACGATGACTGAACTCACCTTTCTGTTCCTAGATGACTTCTTAAGTACCAGTTCAGACTTCGATTCCAGTAGCGTGAGCCCAGGTTCAGGGTTGAGTGGAAGGTCGAGGCAGTGTGGGGATCCAGGCTTCCGTTCGGGATGCAGGCAGGGCTCAGGCAGGTGAGGTCGGGTTAAGTAGAGTAGGTAGACAGGAGGAGACCGGTGCACACACCCCACTTGTCTAGCCTTAACCTCCAGGTACGTGAACCATCCTTTCGCCTTACAGAAGTGCACCCAACTCACAAACTGTCGCTCGACACACCAGCTTGGCAGGGCACTCAGTCGCTACGTGTTACTACTCGGTTCTGTGAAGTTTGTCTCCTTTGGTGAACCAAGCTGGCGAGAACCCCGAAAGAGGGGACAAACCTCAAAAGAGGGCACAAAGGGTGGTGAGGTTCAGGGTTGAGCGGAAGGTCAAGGCAGTGCGTGTGCGGGGATAAGGCTTCCGTTCGGGATGAAAGGTGGGTTGTAGTACCGGGGCACCAGCCCCAACAAAGGGGGCACATGCCCAGCAATGTGAGAGAGTGCTGGGGTGACCCAGGGAAACTCACTGGCGTTGTACTACTGACTTGTACTGCGTTGTTCCTGGTTTCGCGTTCGTGTTTGAACACAGGGCACCCGCCTCTCCAGAAGCCCTTGTACTGTAAAGCCAAGCCCATCCTTTCAAAATGACGGGATGGGGCCGCTCGACAGAGCGGGGGATGGGGCCTGCCCATCCTCCTAGCCCCAGAGCAAAGCAAAGAGAGAAAAAGACAACGCATGAGCAACAGATCCGCAGTCCTGGATGTGCAAGCTGACGAAAGACTCTCTGGTTTTATTCCAGAAGCTGAATGCCGACAGACTTTAAAAGGCGGTGTGCAATCTGTACAAGACATCTGCGCGAAAAACCCCGACCTTGGTAGATTTCAATATAAGTCCTCCACCTGCGGTCGTATCAATCGCATGGGTCGTGTAAGCCGCATGATCGTCCGAGTCCTCGCTGAAAAGCCCGAAAGAACATGTTCTCGATTGCCCACGGTCTTCAATGTGCGAAGCAACGTCGCATCAACGGGCTGCAAGGTTGTAATCGTTCCCTGTGTCACCGAACAAATGGTTCGTAGAAACTTCTCTTCAGGACATCCTCAAGCAGAATGGGAGCACCGTAGAACTCCAAATGAAGCACCAATCGAGTCCACGGGTTGCGTCGAATGCCTGTATGAAAATGAAAGGCGCGATTGTCCGCGTACCGTACAGCAGTGTGTAAGCCGATGTTAAGCAACACATTACAAAAATTGGGCAGCCACAAGAACTCGGTGGTAGAAGCAACAAGAGTGCACAACACTGGTGCCAAAGCTGAGCCCATGCTGGCTCCTTCAATCTGCTTGAACGTAAAAGTACCACATTGAAAGAAACTGGAACGCAGCATGAAATCGGTCAATGCTGGAAGGTCCTCCAGGTGCATCGTCCTGGTATTGCGTGCTGCAAACCTGCGACGTCCTCGAAATACCCATGAAATACCCGAAAAAATGAGTCCTTGTTGCGAAAGGATAACTGCAAAGATTGTTCCTGCCACGGCTTGCCCCATTTTTCCTGAAGTAGATGTAGAGTGAAAGTGAGTGCCTGAATACGATCATGTGGAACAGAATTAAAGAAGCCAATCAAGTCCTGCTCTACCATACTCGTGGGTTCTGTGGCTGAATTTCCCATCATGGAATGCCACACGGTGCGAATCGTCTGCTGAACTGACAACATGTTAAATGCCTGTCCTGGTGGGAAAGCCACCGTCATGATCTGAAACACTCCTTTTGCCAGAAAGGCTGTCAGCCGTGAATGCCAACAGCGATCACAAGCAATGATGGGTCTGGCCTTGGCAAAACCTTTGCTGGGCTTAGGCAGAATGCGAGCAACTGGCAAAGATGCAGACCACTTGCATCCCCAAGAGTATCTCCGAGACCATTTCGGAACAGACTGGAACCGGGACTTGAGGTTTGCAAGAATGGACGACATGCCCGCCGTACATCTTTTGAAAACCGTAGCATCCAGAAAAGTCGTGTCCAAGAGTACATGAAAAGCAAAGGGACATGCCACATGAAGTGAGTGAGGAAAGTGATCTGCAGGCGTGAACACCAGACCTTGCATGACTCGAAGATCATGAGTGACTTCCCGATGCAATTCATGACAATCAGACTGCAAAGCACGATGATGCAAAAGAAGCTGATGCTGCATCCAATACAACAGTCCTGACTGTACACGATCGGGCATTCTCCACCTGTTGCACCACATACGTAACTCCTTTCCTGCAGATCGCGTCCACTGTTTGTCGGACAAGAATGTCGTGTCACTCAGGTTCAGATCTGCCCAAGAAGAGTTGGGAAGAATCTGTCGAACATGAGCAAACAAATGTCCTGATTCTGCTGAGCACCAGTTCCTGCATGCACACTCCTGCGGCTTCCCTGGTACCCACGGCCTCAAAAAGGTACGAAAGTTGAATACTGTCTGAGACCACGCACGGGCCTTGATCTCCACCATCTTGACGGGTGGTAGATGTAATGGTAGAAAATTGACACGCTCCCGCTGCACAAGAAACCGAAGGAATTGCTGCACTTCACGAGGTAAATCATGAGCCAGGGGAGGGAGTCGCAGGGGAATGTTCGTGGGAGGATAATGTCCTTTCCGAAATTCAAGAATTAGTCGAAGCTGACTGATTGCTCTGGTCCTGAANGAGCCAGGGGAGGGAGTCGCAGGGGAATGTTCGTGGGAGGATAATGTCCTTTCCGAAATTCAAGAATTAGTCGAAGCTGACTGATTGCTCTGGTCCTGAAAGGCTCATCAATGATGACCGCCAACCTGCAACGAAGATAGATGGCCTGTAAAGGTACCACATGTGAGCGCAATCTGTTTGACTCTTCAACTTCTGCACACTGTCGCTCCCCAACCGATACAGAGCGAGAAACATGTCCCTGTTGCTGATAATGCGCGTATGATAGGCACCGTGATGATGTCGAATCAATGCCGAGGCCTTGCGAATTCTGCGAAGTCCTGTCCTGGCTTGTGGCATTCGGAATCTGGTCTGCTTGATCCTGAGTGCCTTCATGACATCCTGAACCCACGGNTGCGAAGTCCTGTCCTGGCTTGTGGCATTCGGAATCTGGTCTGCTTGATCCTGAGTGCCTTCATGACATCCTGAACCCACGGGTAATTCAACTGCGGTCGAACTGCATGAATCAGAGCATCTTCCGGGGCTAAGAGTGAAAGCCCGTCCTGTTCCTGATGCAAAGCAATCAGGATACCATGATAGAAATTACGCTTCCTGTGAAAGACCTTCAGCGCTGGTTCGATAACTTCTTGCGAGCATATTGGCATATTGTATGGATTTCCGACGACGAGTGGCTTCACGACCCTGCACATTGTCAGAGGTTGCTCCAACATACAACATGGCGTCAAAATCACCGAAACACGAAGATACACCATGGATTGTCGTTGATGGCATTCCCATGGATAGGCGACAGGAACATCAAACTGAATCAGTAAGTCTCGAATGTGACGACACATGGTGGAAGACCTGGGCAAAGAAAGTGACGTCAAAGCACACGAAAAAATGTGGGACCGGACCCGCATGAATCTGTCGACCATCCTGTGAGGTATTTGCACGAAAAGCATAGGGAGAATTAATGCGAACCATTGGAGAAATGTCCTGACGAACTGCTTCCGGCTCGCCTTGGAAGCTGTGGAACCTTCCTGTGGTCACTGCGCGAGGCCAGCAGGTGAGCGCCAGCAATCAAGCGGATCCTGAATGTTCTCTGCATCTGGCGAGTTGAACGGATGTTCATCAAGGGGCAAAGGTGACCTGAATGGAGCTGTTTCTGCGCCGTCCTCTTCATCATGAGGGTCCTCCACGGTATGCGGGGGTGCTGATCGTGTTTTGGGTGTTCCTGCTCGTCGAGGATGATTCGGAGTCGGGTCTGTCTGGGTTGACCGCGATGATTGACTCTTCAACCTGGCATTCTCAGACTCCAGCGCCTGGAGTCGTGTCAGCAGGGTCTGATTGGCCTGAACCGGAGCCTTCTTCCGAAATTCTTTGACCATGTCCTCTGCTAACCGCTTGATGCGTTGTACCGAGCAGGCCAGTCGTGCAAATCAGCGGACGGAAAGTACTTCTTCTGACAAGCATTCAAGATAGTAACAAAATCCGAGCCTTCCTGTTCAGCCTGCTCAGACCGAAGCCCTCGCATCAGCACTCCACAGAAAATTGCTTCCTGTCTTGAACGAAAGTTCTCCCACTGAACAGTCCGACCATGTGCTACCTGTCGCAAGGCCCAATTGTTGTTCCCTCCCGAGATCACCTTATGTAGAGGAACGTCCATAATGTCCATTCCTGCAATCCCTTGCTCACGAGTAAGACGATTCGACCCCACAATCTTCGGAAGAGTCAAGCCATAAACTCTGTTCGAGTCCCACTCATGAGAAGTCTGCTTCCATGTCTTTGGCTTCTGATTGGACATGCTGTGTGGAAAAGTCCTGACTCCTCCGATGCGACCTAGGAGGAGTCCTGGATCGAGAATCTCGTCGACGTGGCGTAGCTCGTCGGCGTGAAACAACACAGAGACTGAAGCCAAAACTACGTAGTAACAAACATGTTGCTGTTACATGGCGCTGGGCATGACATCAAGTGCAAAAGAAAGTCCTGGGAAGCCTTCAACATGCAAGCACAAACAACAGAGCAAACTGGTGTCCGGGATTTTCTTCTGATGCTGAAGAAGACGAATCAGTACCCCGAACCTCGCTGCATCTGCTGAGCATGTGTCAGAGGAACCTGAAAAAGCGGGCGTTCTGATGCATCTCGGAGTGGTGTGAATTGCTTAGCAATTGCCACTGTGAAACCAGCAATAGTGGATCTGCTGCTGTGCATGACATACTTGTGGTCCCTCTTAAAGTGAACCACGTGCCATGAATGAGGCACTGCTGTTGGGCCTCGTCCCCTCCTCCAGATTTGAGCACGAATGCGTGCCTGGTATGCTGGAGTAGCCCTGAGTAATGACCGGGCACTGCCATTTCGCTGAATTGGTCACTCTATCCAAAGTCTGAATGAACGATGCATCATCGTTCCACGGGGTCGCCTGTGAATAGTGACCAACAGCTTCAGGACCATCGGCTAAAGTAGCCGGGGCTAAAAAACGCGAGAAAATAATACCTTCAACTCCGGGAGTGTCTGAACCATGTGCGAAATAATATAGATTGCGTTGCTCAGCTGAAAGGTCCTCATGCGGAACAAAAGGCTCTCGCAGATCGAACGACCAATAAACATGAGCTTTAGATTCCAGGCGCCTGACTTGTGCAAACATCTGGGTGGAATCCCCGGCGTACTGGCACATCACTGTAGGTAGATAACGCAGCTCGAAAGGGGGAGGAGGCTGAATACCTGCAGTTGTGCACAGTTTGAGCAAAGCAAGCATGTTACGCTCGATGTCCTGCTCAGCTGCAGCTTTCAGGATGACGCGATTCTGCCAGCTTTTGAGCTTAACGCTGACTGCACCACCCACCACTCTAGAGTATCCAGAGTGTCTTCGTTGGTGGCAGACTGGACCCTGCTGCCACCCCCTGCTTTGCAATCAGAAAAGTTTACCATTGCCCTTAGCTTAGAATCAGGGTGTACGCACACACACACACACACCTTTTCGTCCCGTGCAGCCCATCATAGATAAAGGTTTGGGGAATCCCTTTCAAACGTTTGCGGAGCTTGTTTTGACCCCCTCCTAAAGTTCCACTTGTTTGATTCCTTCTCTTGCGACTCAGCTTGTTTGCCCTTGCCGCTTGTTGTCTCGGAGGCATCGCTGTTGTTATTGATCATCATTCGTCGGGAGTTGTCGTGTTGCAACGAGCTCAGCAACTGGAAAGCCTGCTGGAAGCCTGCTCTAGCCGCCGTTGTGTGGCTTGCACGGAGGCGCGGCAAGTGAGGATGAAACTTTGGCTGAAAGCTATGACAGATCTGACAAGTGTGCAGATGCTCAGACAGGTTCGTCCAGTCCCTAGCTGTCTGATTGAACTTTGAACACCTGTTTTTGCCCGACAGACACGTTTTTCGCTTTCGTGGCGGTGCCTTTGTTTAAGAAATTGCAGACTTATGAGGTCTTGCCGAGAAGCTCGAAGCCAAAGGTCGCCTGTGATTCGCGTCTACATGCGTGTGCAAGTTTTGGAGTGGTTGCCGCAGGGTCAGAAGTAGAGTGACACCCGCATCGGCTCACCGCGGGAGAAGTGCCGACTTGAAGTCGAGAGACTGCACGGTAGAAGGCCATGGGGACAGGAGGGCCTTTTGGGCCTATGCCGTGGGCAGAAGAGGGTTCACCGGCAGAGAGACATTTGAGAAATAATGCAAGAGCTCGCCCCGAGTGTCCGGAGTCACCGTACAAGCGTGCTTCAAAGAGTCTTTGCCTGATCTTGCGCGCGATCTTTGTCAAATGGCAAAAGTTCAGGACTGCTGCAACAAGGTTCGCTCAAGTGCGATCTAAGTATGCATGCATGCCACCTGTTCTTTTGTGTGTGTGTGTGCGTGTCCATGATTCACAGCATTTGCAGGCACTGGCCTCACACTCAGCCCCTAAAGGACGGCACTTCCTGAAGGTAGTTCTGTCACTGGCATTCCCGTGTCGGATCGCGGTGCTTCGGAGGAGGCTCATTTGCATGAAGCCGTGAGGCCTGTTCCCAAAGGTCGGGAGAGTTATTCATGCTACGACGAACCATCTTTTAGTTTCGGTACCGAGTGCCGAGCAATTCTTCAGGATGGAGCAAGGCAAAGGCGAGCGACCCCTACGTATTAGTTGTTTGCGTATAGACTGTGACCTGTTCCTTGGCCCCCTTGGCCACCAAGGTCAATCCTTCAGCAGGAAATGCAGGAATTAGAGCTCCTGTCCGAGTTTGAAGCCCAGAGTTGGGTGCGATATTGATCGACTCTTCCGCTTCAAGCAGCCAGGTTGTATCAGCAACGCCTGAGCATGCTGGAGGAGAGCCAGTTCGACAGCTGGAGCTCAGCAAACCAGTCCACGTTCAAAGGAGCTACAGAAGGGTCTGCGAATGGGCCTTGGAAGACACCTGCCTTCGTCGAATGTCGTGGCCCCGGCCCGACAGTGTGCTCCTGTCAGGCCTGTGGTTGCGCACGATTGCAAGATCTGTGGCCGACCTGGCTCAAGCAAGCATTGCTCTCGAGCGGATCAATGTCCTATTACGAGGATAAGCTGTACCATGTTTGAGTGGCCGGGAGAATGTTCGACCTGTCACATCTCGCTGGCAAGACTTCTGACAAGCCCGGTCCCACTGCTCTGCAGTCGCCCGGCTGTGAACGGGCGTCATACTCGCCGGAAATCTTAATGTTTGTTTACCCGAAAAGTCATGAAAAACTTGCTACAGGAGAGCTTCTCTGTAAAGCTGCAGGCATCATCGCCAAGCGTTCCTCCACGAGGAGAATTCGGCATTGGAGATCGCTACCATTGCTTCCAAAGGCACCGGCCTCCGTGCCTACCACCGTCAGCTTTCGTTGTCCTTCAGCTATTTTACACGATATCGCATGGGCCCAGGAGTTGGTGTGAGGCCGCGGGTGTCGAGTATTTGCATTAACTCTCACTCTGTCTCTCTAGCTCTCTCTCTCTCTCTCTCTATCCCGCTCTGCCTCACTCCTTTCCCCTGCCCTGCACGATCAGAATGTGGGGGCGTTGGCTTTGACAGGGCGTTGGCACCCGTCGAGAGTGGCTGCTGCCTGCTCGCTGAGTCCCCGGTTGCTGTGCTGCAGCTTCAAAAGAGCAAGACGGAACTGCTTGCTTGCCAGCAGTGCTTGTGCCCTTTGAGCACCGCAATGAGTGCAGTCGTCTGCCAGTGTGGAGAGCAGTTTTGCAGCAAAACTTGCTACGAGATGGCAAAGCAGCAGGGCCATGAAAGACTGTGCCCGGCACTGCTGGGATCGCAAGAAGCGTCGGCAATGGAGTCTTTGATTCACTTGCTCAGAGATCTGCCCAATGTCGGGGAGGCTTTTCGCCTTGCGGTGAAACTGCTCGCGAGAGCAATCACAGATCTACAGCTATTGGAACTCTCTGCCGGTTTGGCTGGAGCACCCTGGTGGGAGACTGCTGGCATAAGCGACCATTTAATTCAAGAAGCTCGGGATGTCACCCAAGTTGCCTTTACATTGCTCCAAACCGTCCTGACAGACTTGCCCGCTGAATTTACAGCAGACGATTTGGGTTTCCTTGTTGGTCAGCTTCGGATGCGGCTGGTTTTGAATTGGCCCATGCTTGCTGCTTGTACATGTCCTTACTCTGCCTCGAAACAGATGCCGCCCAGGAATGCAGTCGAGGTGCTTGTGCCAGTGGAGGACGGTTCGGAATCGCCGTTTTTTATTTTGAGCAGGCAGTGGTGCAGTGCCTGCAAACCTGTCACATGTCTGGTGTGCTTAACGTGTTTGCGGTACACTGCCGCATCAACTCGCAGATTTTGAGCCCCGCGCCTGTTCGATGTTAGATGTTTTAGCTTCCTTGTTCTGCATGGTTTTGAAGGATACAGGAAGCTCAGAAGATGAGTTGCCTCAGGCTGATCATAGACACAGACACGTCACAAGCCCGGCAGTTCTCATGTTTGAGTTCTGGATCATTTTACAGCTACGCATCAGAAGCCGAGCAAGCGGGGCTGCGAAGCGATTTCAGCCACAACTGCATCTCACGGGAAGCGCTCACCGAATGTCATCGTAATCTTAATACTTCCGGGTGAGGGTCGGGGCCCAGTCAGAAGGCAAACGTTCGCCAATCGCTTTTGCCGTGTTGCCACGTCTTCTGAGCAAAGCGCCTTTCCAACATTTCCAACGAAGTTTCAAGAACCCTGTCGCACCTTTAGGTGTGGTGCGAGCATGAACCGAAGGCCCCTCGGATCGAGCAGGTGCTTGGCTCAGATGGCTCAGCTTACAGAGCTCTTCCCCGTAGAACAAGAAGATTGAAGAGGCGCTGGCAGAATCCAGAGAAGAAGCTTCTCGGCACGGGGCACCAGCAGCCCTTCCTTCATGAGCCCAGTCGTCAAATGTCGCGTCTCAAACCCACTGTGGCCGGCTGATGTCCGGTGTTGCTGGAAATTGCAAGCAGGACCAGCTGCTAGCGTCAGATTTGTGTGGAGCAGCCGCGGTGGAGGGGTTGGCCTTGTATTTCGTGGCTTCTGCCGTGCGGCATGGCAGGCAAATACTTGTCCTAGGTCGTAGGCGTGCTCCATGCAAGCATAGAGCATGTGCGCTGGGACTTGACTTGGCCAAAGCAAGGAACCACAGCTGCCATCCCAATTGCGCAGGCCTGAGACACACATCGATGATCTTCGGCACCATGATGGGCAGTTGTGCGAGTGAGCATGCAGGAGGTCATCATGCATCTGTGAGCAATCATCTGCGTGCTCTGTCGGTAGCGGTCGAGTGGTCAGCTCCCACAAACACATAACATCAGAAGCGATCTTTACCTGCATAGTTTGTCCGGGCTAGAGCCGCGCATCACCCGATGCTTTATGTTTCGCACAAGTGTCACACGTGTTCATGCATCCGCTGTGCGTTTGGCAAGGCTTGGGCATTGGCATGAAAATCATGAAAGTGATACTAGTGTGGCATGTGCCAAGGTGCGTTGCAGTCATGCTTTGCAAGCCCTGGTCTGCGGGGTTGGGCGGTCTTGCAAGCTTTAAGACCCATCGACGAAGGGGAGGAGGCGAGATTTTTCTTTTGATATTAACAACTCGCGGCAGCTTTTGCATACCTGCCACAGGTCACAATTGCATACCTGGCCGCGCTGCTGCAGCTCTGCCATGCTTGCGAGCTCACTTCATAGTGTGAGTTGTTGGTGCATCCAAGGAAGACGGACCGGAGACATGTGAGCGCTTGTTCGAACAGTGGCGGTTTCACTGCAGCTGCGACTACTGCGCATCTCGAGCAGAGGAGAGAATCGGCCGTGTGGGGCGCAGCTTGTTTGATTTGTTTGTCCGCATTGTTTATCCGCATGCTGAGAAGATCTCAGAAGAAAGAACCGGGACGAATCACAGATATCACAGTGCCAGCCCGAACACGAGCAGTGGACATCAGTGGAATAGAACGAAAAAGCAGACATGCTGCGACCAAAGCTCGACGAGACGGAAGAGAAAGAGCAAGGCGGAAACGTCACAGGCCGCAAGCACCAGAGTCCTTGAGTCCATGTAAGTCCTTCTGCTGAGCCAACTGCGCTTTGCCGACGGACCTCTTTACTCTGCACTGTGCTGTAGGGCTTCTTTGGCTACCCATATGCCAAAGAACTAAACAAAAGCTGCTTAAGTCGTGAGGGCGTGCCTTCCCTTGCCGGTCATTTTCAACCTTTCTTTGCGGCCTGCTTCTTGTGTGTTTTGCACCTCTTTCCAGCTGTCGCGAAGCTTTTGTGTGCGTTTTGGTTTCAGATTGTGCTGAAACATCTCAGCCTGCTGATCCTGACAGCAGACAGACTGTCTCGCTAGAACAAGAACAAGAACCACACAACCACAACCACAACCACGACCACGACAACAACGGCAACAGAAACAGCAACAGCCACGGCCACAGCCACAACCACAACCACCACCACGACCACGACAACGACAACAAAAGAAACAGCAACGGCAACAGCACCAGCACCAGCACGAGCACCAGCTCGCCAATGCCACCGCTACCGCCCCACCAGCCACCGCCGCAGCAGCAGCATCACGAACAACAGCATCAAGAGTACTGGCAGCAACCGAAACAAACAAGCAAGGTCAAGCCGAGTCAAGCCGGGAACCCAAAAACCAAACCGTTCTTCAGGCATTGCGGAGATTAACAGCCTGCGTAATGTCGCATCTCGGAGATTGCTGCCAAGCAGGGTCCCTGTATCAATCAATCCAGAGCCTCCTGGAAGAGTTCACGTTCATGTTTGAAGGGTTTTCGGGTTTAGGGTTCAGGACATCGAGTGCCTGGGAGGGCGAGAGAGAGAGAGAGAGACATTTTGGCTCAAGTATCGCACCTTTGCTTGGGGGCTTGTGTCGCCTCCTTGCTCGGGGGGGAGCTGGGGGGTTAACCTGGACTGTTACTCCAGGGGAGCCTTCCCAGTTTTCCCAGCGGTGCTTGAGTCTCATACCTGACGCCGCTGTGCTTAAGAGGCCCACCTGGGACTGAAGGGGGAGCCGAGCCATACTCGTGAACGGCACGTACGAACACTACCCCGAGACCCGCGACCTAAAAACTGCAAGGGCTTCTGCGTGGACGCTCTCAAGCGGGTGGAGACGATCTTCTGCATCACTTGCGCTACTGACCTGCTACAGCTTCGCTGGGCGGGGGAGTTTGTTGACTCAACGGTCGCGACTTGGGCAAGAAGGCGGACAGAATGAAGCACGAACTACGTGGTGCAATGGAGCCTCGTCGCAAGAAGGAGTGTAAGCTCTGCAAGTATGTGGGGGGGATCTGCCAACAAGGGGAGCCCATGAACGCACAGACCCGCTTTGTCGCTTCCATGGATCGAATGAGCATGGCAACGCGAGGGTGACAGGGCGAGAAGGGCCTCGACCCAGGACCTCTTCAGCCGACGGGCGGGGGAGCACAAGAAGCAGCCGCACGACCACCACAGATACCTTTCACACATATGACGAGGTTTGTGACAAAGGGGGGAATTGGGCTGCAGTACCTCCCGGGACCACTGGACAAGTGGANGAAGCAGCCGCACGACCACCACAGATACCTTTCACACATATGACGAGGTTTGTGACAAAGGGGGGAATTGGGCTGCAGTACCTCCCGGGACCACTGGACAAGTGGATAGACCGCCAGATCCACACAGACGGAGCGGGCCGACAGGTGCCGTGTGGAGGAAAAAGCTGACAAGCTCGCCAACACAGTAGACAGCTACATGCCTCAGCTGGCCACTGAGACCCGCGCCTATATGATCAGGTTCCCGCACGAGGTCAAGAAGCTCCTTAAGAAGGCCCGCCAGATCCGGAAGAAGCTCAAAGCCAGGCGAAAGCGGAGGAACGCACCGGCAGCCAGCCAGGCGACTCCAGCCCGAAGAGCACAACAGCCGCAGCCAAGCCGGAGCAAGAGGGGACGACCAAAGACAAGGGCGAAGAGCCACGGAGTCCTGCAGCTGCGGGGGAAGAGAAAACAACGGCGCCAGCCGAGACCGAGGGCAAAGAGGGGATGACCAAAGACAAGGGCGAAAACAACGATGCCAGCCGAGACCGAGGGCAAGGAGTTCGATGACGTGGACTGGGGGAGCCCTGACTCTGAGACTTGGTCACTACAAAAGTTACAAAAGAAAATCCAAACAGAAGTTCGACCTCCGACCTGAGGAACGCAAGGGCCAAGAACACCCAGCAGGAGCCCACACAGAGACGGGACGAGCCTTGCAGCGCAAAGGCCCAGAACAAAAGCCAATTCACTACCCTTTTACTTGGGGGCACGAGCTGGAACAAGCGCCCCAATTGTCAAGCACGGTTATGTTTTTCCGGGGTTGCTTTCTGATACCAGGAGGGGGAACCAGCAAATACCCTTTGTCCTTTTCAAGTATGAGAGAACCTAGTAAAGGAAATATACAGTGCCAGTTGTAGTCAGGAGCCACTACACGAAGGAAGGGGGGACGGATGTATTGTGGACTGCAAAGAGCTTAGCTTTGAATGTTGTTGTGAAGTGAGTCCGTACCTTCCTGCAGCTGCCCCACTTAAAACTAGTCTTCGGGGGACGGCTGCTGGCCGTTGGAACTAGCAGGGGGATGTGTCCGTTGAGGGTCTAAGGATACGGCCATAGTGGGCGCGGGGATGAGGCCGGGACGCACGATAGTGTTCAGGGCTACACCGACCTGGGACTGCAAACCCGTCCTTCGACCCCAAAGCCCTGTTCCACCGCAAAAGGGGGAACGGGAGAGGCCTCGGCCCGGGTCAGCTCGCGGACTTGACCCCAGTGGAAGGCAGGAAGGAAGAGAGAGAGTGCCACTGCTGTGTTTTCTCACCTGGCTTCCCCAAATATATTTGGGGGGGTGCTAAGCGCCGGGGGAGGGGGTCGCACCCCCTTCCTCTAGAGAGAGAGAGGGAGAGAGAGCGTCTTACCTGGCCGACGGGCACTACCTGCTGCTATCGGACGATCTCAATCTTCAACCTTCGGTGGATCAGCGTACGAGTAGCACGGAATGGGGTTAGAAGTCTGACCCGAGTCATAACACAACCTCCCGCTGCGGCTCCCATTGCTCTCTCTAGCACATGGCGACCGTACCACATGCGGCTCGCAAGGCGGTGGCATTGGTTATTACCAACAGCGTCTTGGCATGATGAACTGTATAAGGCGTAAGACAATTGAATGTCGGTCCTCTTCTTGGACGAGGCGGCTTTGTATCACTGCAGCAAAGCCGTAGAATAGCCTTACCCATGCAGCCCCGTCCAGCCTCAGCATGCAAACGCTCGCCGCCCACAGCCGCGGTACAAGTATAGTGTCACGCCGCGAACGCTCGGCACGGCAGCGTCAACGCTCGGCGCCCATAGCCTTCCTCTACATGCCCGTCCCCCCGTCCACGGCAACATCGCCCGGCGAATGCTCGACATCCACAGCCTTTAACAAGCCCCGTCCGTATCCGTCCCGTCCGTGGCAGCGCCTCGCCCCGGCAGCCTTCCGCAGCCCCGTTCGCATCAATGCGTGGACGGTTTTTCGCGCCCTTGGCGGCAGCCAGCAAGAACCCCAACACTGGGTTTCTGCAGAAAACAAGCCGTTTTCTGCAAGTCATCATAACCAGCCCAACATCGGCCCGAGCGATGTCCGAACGAGGAACTCGGACAATCAGTGGGTTATGTGCTTGGGCGCAGAGTTGGTGGTCGGTTTGCCTGAACCACCGGCCCCCTTTTGTAGTTGCTCAGTAACAGTCTGAACTTGGCACAGCTTCGCGCTGAAGGTTCGGGCGCTTCAGCAAAGCATGCCTCCACTCTCCGAACAAGTTTTGCTCGGAGTTTTGGGCTAAGTCTGAGATGGGAGGTTTCGAGCCAGCAGTGGGCATATTTTTGCATGCCTCGGAGGTGCCGCCTGCTGCGGTGACCGATGAGGCCACCAGCATAGGAAGGCACCACTGTTTGCATTGCTGATCAATGCGAGGACTACTCCGACGAAGTAAGTGAATCGGCAGCAGGCCCGGATTCATGCCAAGAAAAGTCAGCCTCGCTGAGACCCTTGTGACGTCGTTTCTGAAAATCCGTTTCGCAGTGCCTGTCTGATACCTGTGCACATTACATCGCACGTAGGAGTTCGGCCATGATCCAGGGCAGAAATTGAATGTGTTTGTGCCTGTGTCTTCTTCTATCATCTTCCAGATGTTGCATGGACCGCGGCTGGGCGTGGCATGTCTCTTGGCAGTCTGAGAGGGGTAGTTTCCGGGCTACAGCCCAGGTCGCATGCAGCCACGATATACAGCGGAACCCCCTCCAGAAAAGCAGTTGTGCTTGAACAGCGAGAGCACACGACATCGCTTGGCAAAGGCACGAATGCTTCTTGCAGAACTTCCCCACACGGCCCGTTTTATGCCTGTGTTGTCAGTTTCCGGGAGTCCCGGAATGTGCGGGAGGTAACAATATGCCCGGCCTCAGAGACGGATTCCTTGGATTTGAGCGCATTGGAATGAGGGTGCACGGGGTCGCCTCTACTAGCTCCGAGCACGATTTCTGGGGGTCTCCAGGTCAAATTCAAGAACTGCTTGCAACAGAACCAGAAATCACGTTGCCGTTGTTTTGGCAGCCGCGCCGCCGCGCGAGACCGGTCGCTGCGAAAAGGCCGCAGCGAACAGCCGGCACCGACTTGCATAATCTTGCATAGAGCAGATCGTAGAAGGTAGCAAGGGTTGGACCGTCGAGAAGGCACGGATACTTGAAGCAGCCTACATCGGGGGATGCTTTCACATGGTCGCACTGGGCACGACACGCCGTCACGTAACTTACGGCCTTCGGTCGGGTCTCCGGACATGAGCTCGGTGAAGGTCCAGTGAAAATCACGCAAGCTAGCTTTTCCTAGAGCTTTCGGGAGATTCTCTGTTATCAAATCAGCTTTGGGCTGCCAGTTGGATAAGTCTATCGGCAACGGCATGTACGGGCGTGCCCCCTGCCCATCTAAACTCAGCCTTTTCTATTCACTTGAGACCAATATGTGTCGAGAAGAAAAAGGGCACGGCGGTGAGACATGTGCTTTGGCAGTGAGTTAAGTGCGCAGTTGTGTGACAGAGTATGTTGTTCCTATCTTCATCTTCTTGTTGCGCCTAAGCAGTACAGGGAGAAAGGAACAACATCCGCTGTCACACAACTGGCAAAGCACATGTCTCACCGACGTGCCTTTCTCTTCGCGACATGTATTGGTCTCAAGTGAATAAGAAAGGGTGGGTTCAGAAGCCACCGGTCCCTGCTGAAAACGTCCGGCTGCGCCGTGTGTGTCAAGCTTGAAGAATCCATCTGCTAACAGACCAGGAAGCACTTCGACGGCGACTGCCATCGACGATTTCTTGGTATCCAAAGCAGCAGGGACCTTAACTCACTAAGGATTATTGTGCACACGGGCGGCATTTTTGGCGTTGTTCGCATCAGGTGATTCCACAGGAGTTGGGGGCTGAATGCTTGATGTAGGCAATGCACGTCATGGCATCATCCGTTTTCGCGAGTTTCCAGTTGCATGCCAAGACCCCCTGCAACGCACATCGGACTGATGCCACTGCCGGAGACCAAGGGCAAATCCCGGCCAATCCCAGCCCGGTGCGCTCGAAAAGCAATCGGAGTACTAGCCAAGGCGAAACCACCGGTCATCAGCCCCAGCTCCGACATCCCAGGCACCTGTTCCGGAGCAACGCCTAGGGCCTAGAGCATCACGACTACGGCGGGTGCCGTGCGCACGCGAGGTTGCGATGCCCACCGTACTTTTGGTGGTTGTTGCAGCCTTAAATGGCTGTATGGATCTTGAAGCCAACCTGACTGCTGCGGCAACGGCTGCTTCAAGAGTTCGCTTGACCTAGAAGTGTAGCAGAGTAATTAACGAGAAGAGACCACGACGTGGCACCACACAACACCCACCGCATATGCGCAATCAGCACAAGACTGCAGCTGCACTGTCTCCGATTGAGAGCTCGCGTGCCCTGCTCTGCTGCCAAGACCAGCGTTTAGTCTTCAATCGTGGGGTGGTGGCCGCTTCGGGCACACGGCTGGACCAGGACACTGCCTTTAGCACTGAACGGTGCGGTTCTCGAGGTTGCGTAGTGTTACGTAAGGGAAGCTGCTTTTTCTTTTGCACCCAAGTGGTCAAGGTAGCGCAGCAATACGCAGATGATGCGCCACCTGCCTGGCAACAGCAGCGAATCAAGCGGGATGGTCAGCATGTTCATATGACATTCCTCAGCAAGGGTGATCTGCAGCTCTTAATGCAGAGCGGTATGGTGCACGTGCAGGCTGGGGTGTGGGAGGAGGCTGGAGCCACGGCACCCGATCCAACAGATATCTTGGCGGTCTCTAACTCGATTGCCCTGGTCCTCTTGAAGTTGCCGCGGTGCTGGGACTGGATTGACGTTGGGACGGGCTTCTGCAAGGATGACTCTGGGGAGTCAGTGTTCCGGGTTGTGCTTTGGCCAGCTGCTGCGGTACTTCGAAAGAAGTTAGGCTTGCCAGCAAAGGATTTCCATATTACCTTGGGCTTTCAAGGTAGCGATGTCCACTCAAAGGCCAAAGGACTCACATCCCTGCGAACAGCTCCAAGCAACGCTGCATCACAGCGCTTAACGACCGAGGCATTTCTTCTGTTATCTGCAATTTCTGCTGATGCTTTTCCACTCTACCAGGACAGCATGGAGCAAGTTACATCTGCAGCATTGCTGGGTTCAGGTGAAAATGAAGCCTCAGAGGTCGAAGCATTGAGAGTGGCGTGCTTGTTCTACGGACGAGTAAAGAGATTCGATCAAGTTCTAGCATCATCGGACCGTTTGCTCCAGCTCCAAAGTCGAGACGAAACGGGCTGTCGAAGCCGTGCTTTTGCTTTGGTCATGCTGTCCCGCTATGAAGAAGCAGTTTCTGCTCTTGAGTTAGCAAGGAGTCAACTCCACATGTTGCCTCCCGAACAGCATGCAGTCGAGCACGCGCGTGTATTGAAAGCACTCTCGCACTGTCAGAAGAAGCTGGGTGCCGGCTACCCTGCGCATGCAGGTAGCGCGACTAGTCTGACACTTGCAGAAGGTGTCGGCAAGGCAAATTACCCAAAGACCCCGCATCTTCCCTTCTCTCCGGGCATAAATCCCGACGACACACGCGTCTCAGATTGCCAAAAACTTCTGTCACGCGAAGTCGTCATAACCGAGAAGTTGGATGGTGGCAATTGTTGCATCAAGGCAGATGTCGAAAGCCAGCGGCTGCAGGTATTTGGCCGGACTCATGCACAGCCAGCCGAGCACGCATCCTTTTCGGCAGTGAAAGAGCTGGCGGCATGTATGGAGTATGATGAACTGGGAGATGTGGAGATCTTTGGAGAGAATATGCAAGCTGTACACAGCATCGAGTACGGCAGCCTCACGAACTACTTCTATGCTGCCGGGACATGCATTGGAAAGGATCGTGTTTGGTTATTCAAGTAGGCATTTCAACTTTGGAGTTCCAACTCGTCGAGGTCTTCGCGGCGCGCAGAAGTGGGGACTGGCTGTGTTGGGACGAAACTCGGGACCTGGCCAAGAGGCTTGGTCTGGCGACAGTGCTTTGGACTAAATGGAACTTGCTTGTGTACTCCCATGCAGTGCTGCATAAGGTTGGTGAAGAGTAGGAGCTGCCTGACGACACCAAAAAATTGTAGCTGACATCGTGCGTCTGGCTGGGCTGTGCTTGTTCCCCATGGCATACCGGCTCTCGTAGCGGACATCCTTATTGGGATCCAATGCTCTGGTAGTCCAATGACATCCAACGGCATCAAGTCAGGTGCCTGAGGTTTTCCGTGGTGCTCTTTCTGAGGGAGAACTTCAAGGCTCCCTGGAGCAATGGCAGATGGAGCCGTCAGCGCTAGATGCCCAACAGACTCCGGAAGGCGTGGCCATATTATGTCGTTGTTCACTCTACCTTCCCACCCCGGTGACCAGCTTGTTTTGCTGCTTGAGCTTGTTCTGCGTCAACGCTTCCTCTGCCCGCAGGAGCGATTTCTGTGGGAAGGGTTCCGGGTGCTCCAGTTGTAATGCCACGGACGAACTCCAGCCAGGAATGCCAAAATCTCGAAGAACCCAGTCCCTCTACCAAAAGCTGTTTGACCATATCTACCAGGCTTGATGCAATGTTGACATGCTTGTAAAGCGACTGAGTAGGGAGAAGCTGAAAGCGCTGAATCTCAAGTTCTGATGAATTTCTGCAGCGGAGGTGGGCACGCCGCATAATTTCTTACCTTGTGTTTCTAAGTCTTGCTGGCTCGGACAACAGATGTTTGGCAGGCTTTGTGGTTAGACATGCAGCTGCAATTCCCGGCGGGTCGTTTGCTGAATGTATCGGGAAGTTCGTCCGGGCAAACCATATCCAGACAGACGAGTCGTGGAAACGGACTTGGAAGAAGGCTTGCCTCGGCAAAGAGATGCCGCATCAAGTAAAGGCAGTTCCTAGTCGCGGCTGACAAGTTCATGGCTGAACATGCGAAAACACGCGTGTTGTACAGCTGAAGAGCGGCAACGTGCGTAGCACGGCGGTCTTGTACAGTGTACAGATGATACCTGCTCAAACGAGCATGGTGGCACCAGATTTTGGATCGCCCTGCGTTCGTGGTGCGCCCCGGACCCCGGACCGCACCAAGATTGAAAGACACCGTTAAGCTTCGCGTAGTAAGAGGCTGCAAATCGTGGAAGCCTTCATGTTGATTTGCGGCTGTTGGGTGGTTAGAACATGCATCTACTGCCAAACACTTTTTGCTAAGCTCATCAGCCCGCCTCTACATGCTAAGTCGCCCAGGTTCAAGCAGACAGCGACATTTGCTTGTACACTGCGTTTGCAACTGAGCAATTGCTTTGAACTAATGCGCGAGGGACACAAAAGTTCATCGAGGTCTGGAGACCTGGCATTGGCATTCCCGTCCGGGCATAAACAGGACACGGTGTTCATCGGGCAGTGCGTGCAGTACTGCCCGAAAGCTGGTTGGCATTCCTGGGCGCAGGCGATTGTGCAAATGGCTGTGTCGCCAATGCAGGCAACTCCAAACCTTTGTGTCATGCTTCGTCTAGCATTGGTGCAGATACTTCGAGCAAGTGACACCTCGCAGGACGAGTACGTCGTCGCGACAATGACCTAGCGTGTTATGTTGTGCCTCCGAGTAGTGCCAAGTCGCTTGTGCCAAGGACTGTGGATTCGGCAGGGGTTATAAGGGTACACCGGCTTTTTGTGCGCCCGCGACGCGGCCCACAAGAACAGAGGCGTTAAGCTATTGTGGCTGTGCTTCGGTGGCTGTGTTCGTGCAGCAGATCGTGGTAGAGTGAATCGGCCGTGTTCGTCTTGTGCTTCGTTCGCAGGCGAAGGGTCACCAATCCGGATGAAGAGAAGTGCGAACCTGCTGTCACTTCCTTGCATCGAAATACAATCAGCCAGAGGGGCAGTGTCAGCGTGGATCTTCTGACATGTTCCTCAGAGCTTCTTCCCTGCTCAAAGCATATCGCTGCATCCTCAAATCCTCGCAGACACTGCATCGCCTTGCCATGGTGGTCAGTCCGGCTTGGCCTGCAGAGATCTTGATGCCCAATGCCGCCTCTTGCAGTAATGCACAGCTTTTTGACCCGTGTTCTCAGAAGGCCTGGCAGGAAGCTCTGCCCAGTTGCACCCAGCCCAGGTGCAAAGTCCGGACAGAGCACAAGACCCAGTGACACCTCGTCAGCGGAAGCAGGCAGTGGAGGGCGTGTTGAGTTTATTGCTTTCCTGAAGCCCAACGACGGGTCTGACGCACTTGCCTTTGCAGTCAATTTATGCGTCGTCTTTGTCAATGCATGGCGCGCTCGTGGCCGACAAGAAGAACCCTATGGTGCCTCGTTCGCAGACGCAGTGCGAGGATGCTTACGAAGAAAGAACCCTTGATTCAGACTCCGAGATCGCAGCTCAAGAAGCCAAACGGCACATGCTTGCCATTCCTTGCCATCGGTAGTATCATGAGAAGCTTGCAGCTGTTTGCCCGGCATTCGATGGAGGACCCATGCCGGCAAATGCAGGTAAACGGCGACATTGAGAAGGCCAGCTGTCTGGCTGCAATTGCTAGCTCTTACCAGTTCCCACATGATAGAAACGATGCTGCGCATCTCCCATCTGTCCCAGTTTTTCGGGTGGGGTTCTGCATCTCCCGTGAAGGCAAGATCGACTCAGGAGGCCAGGGGACACTTCAACATGCCGAGCCCGCGTGACTGCAAGGCCTGGAACCTGACGGGCGACATGCCGAGCACCGGACTGTTTGCACATGTCCTGCATGAGGCAACCATGCTGCAAGGCACCTTGGCAGTGTCAAGGACGCGTGGCCCAGCAATCGCGCCTGGCATATTTGTCAGAGTGCAACTTGTTCTTATGACGGCCGCTGTCAAGCCACCGCTCAGCAAGCTTTCCCAGGTAGCGGAACTGTCCAAGTGACTGATGGGTCCCCGTTACTTGTGCAGCAGTCAGCTCTTCAGCTACGCAGAACTACCCTAAACCGCGTAAAATCACGTGAGGCGAAAAGGTCATGGATCGCCCAAGAAGACCACAACTGTGCAATTCTTCATTGACACTGTCCGAGGCTCAGCGCGTAACACATCGAATAGTGCAGTTTCATGCAAATGTCCACAAGCAAGACAACTTTAGACTTCTGAGGATGAACGTCCTGTGCAGCTTGGCTGATGCTTTGTCCCACACTTGGCAACCGTTGTCTTGATGACGTCGACGTACCTCCAAGGCAGGCACAAGCGCATCGCCGCTTAGTTGCACACGGTGGCACCCATCGGCTACACGGGCAGGTTGATTGAAGGACATACACAGGTAAATAAAACAACAAGCCCAGAAATACATATACATATACATACATACATATCTATATATGTATAGTTATGTGTGTAGTTATATGTATATATACATACATACAGATGCACGCCTCTCTGTGTGTGTGTGTGCATGTAGCAACTTCTCGTTTCCCCAGAGGCGTCGACCTGAAAACCAAGAACGAGTACTGGACGCAGAGCTCCAACATGAGCTCATTGGATACCCGCGGTGAGCTCATTCGACACAAGGACCGTGCCATCGCCATCGCGTTGTGGTTTTCTGCCAGGGGATAAGGCGGATTGAAAGCCCAAGCCAGGATGCACGAGACTCCTGGACCCAGCTCAGCTGCAGCGAACTCTCCTTAGCCTGAGCCACCTCACATCCAGTCGCTACAACTGTCACACGCCCCACCTGCATGTTCTGACAGTGTCTGAGGCACGGAAGCAATGCGACATGCAGTCACAAGTGCTCGGCGGATCTTCGAAGCCTTCGACGCTCGAGTGCTTACTTGTAGGAGTTCAGGATGCGGATCTTTCTGCGCAGCCATACAAGGAAGAGGACCTCCTACCTGTAGGAATAGGCGGAAGGTGCATCATACCTCATATACCTCTGAACAAGACCCCCCACCCCCTTCCCCCTCTAGGGGTACCCATTACAAGGTCTCGGCATGTGCCCAGACTCGTGGCGCGGGCTGGCTTGTCACCGCGCAACTACTCTTTGCAAGAAATCAGGCGGCGATCTTGCCTTGGATTTTCCATTGAAGATCTTTTGCTTCGACAGGTTGCCACTCGGCCATCGCGAGCACAAGGCCAATGAGATGGCCACTTCAGAAGAGAGCCAGCGGCTCACCACTGCAAGTCTCAAGAGCTTTGTGTCCTTGGCTAAGCGATACAACAAACCAAGGCCCGCTAAGCGCACGCGGGCCGCGGCCAACCAAGTCGATGAGCCCTCGGAGCACTATGGAAGCGTTTCGTTCCTCGGATGGCAGCGAACGAAGCTTGCTGTTGGTTTGTGGCTGGAAGACTTTGAGTCAATAGCATGTTTCGAGGTGACAGTACCAACGATGCATCAAGGCGAGGTAACAGTCAGTTCACTGATCTCAGGACCACACATTCACTTTCTGGCACAGACATGGGTAAGACATGAGTGGCTTCAGACTTCAGAGACATTAGAGTTCGCGCCAGGAGCTTTGAGATGCATGCGGCTGCAAAGTCGCCGCGGCGCAGTGAAATGTCGCTTGTCAGAAGACTTGTTATAAACAGTAAGCTGCGTGATCTCCGGCGTGATGCAACAAACTCAAACTTTCAGCAGTGCGACTGAGGCATGATGTTGCCACCACATATTGGGCGAACAGCACGACCGAAATATCACGTAAGAACGCGCAGCGCCAGCAGAGCCCGAGACCCAGAATTGTTGATTTTGTTGACGCACATCGGGGAAGGATTGCCCCAGACCCCGAGGTGCATGCTGGGTTTGCAGTTTCCAGTAGATGCGGACATATGATGACATATGTAGACACTACAAACTCGGCATCTCTTCGCTGGACGAGACTGTTGAGGCGTGCGTGTAGATCATGTTCAAAAATCAATGGCTCTTGGCCAAAACTGTTTCTTCTTTCCGTTTTACATCACAAAGCCGATGACACTGCACATGATGTCGTTCCGTCGCCCAGCCCTCGCGCGATTCCGAGGTTGTTCGAAACACGCGAGTGCTCAAAGTGGGTTGAAGGATCCGCCTTGAGCAGTGCTGTTGCTGACAGGAATGCACAGCCTACAAGGATTTACTGTAGCTCACCGAAGCAGCGGCATCCTTGGACCCGCACCAGCCCTTCGCAGCCTTGCAGTTATGCAACCTGCGCCGTGCCGAAGTTGGTAGTTTAGACGCGCGCTGGCATGGAAGCTCTGGCGGTGGCTTGTAAACCCAGCCACAAAGGCATGTATCTCATGTAAATGAATCGGTCCAGAAGGGGCCCTGCCAAAAGTCATCCAGACACAGCGACGAATGTAGGGTCACTGGTTAACGTTGAGCAGTGGGTGCTCCCGTCTGTGGCTACGGCTGGTAGCACCCAGCCCCAGTAGTGGCCCCGCCCGAGAGCTGGGCCGCTCATACAGCGATGATGACGAGTGTAGGGTCGCAGCCTTGCAGTGCACACGGAGTTCCTCCCCCGAAGAAGCCGAACCTTTCGTCGTTTAGATCTGCCTCCTGAGTGCGAACGTACGCAAAGGAAAATCCAAAAGCCAAGCCGCAAGCCGCAAGGACGACCGGACCGGCCTCGCAGGTTCCGAGAAGAGCAGCGGACCAAAGACGCAAAAGCATCGACATCGACAGAATCCGAGAGAGGGCCGCATATCGAGACGTAGTTTCGTTTTTTGCAACTATAACAATTCGTCTTGAATGGCAGGACTGTCCATAGCCATGCCACACAACAAGAACAGACCAGGGTTGCAACAACTCGAGAAACACTGAGGAAACATGGGAAGACTATGTTACATGTTGTTTTCTTTCCTTGTTTGTGAAAGCAGCGCTTTAGTTAAACATTTGGGTCCCGCAGTTGTGCAATTCTTAAGTTGTCTGCACTCTAAATTAACTACGTAGTTGCTTGTACCTTTGCCATACTTGTCGGGGGAGACTCTTGATCATGTAAAGGGCCACAGTGATCCAGAATCTACAGCCCCGGTTCTTGTTCACTGCTTCCTTCGACCACGCCACGATGCCGAGCTCGTCCCTTCACAATGATTTGGCCGAGTCAGCTGGGGTGGTGGGACAAGACTTGGCCCGAGCTTTGGACCGAATGGATGTAGCTCGGCTGTTGCAGAGAGCTCCGGAGCTGGTGCCTCGAGCGCGAGCACCGGCAGCAACGAAACAAGCGAATCTTCCAATTTCCACGAACAGCAGAACTGTTGAACTGGCATAACCCGGTGTGACATGCTATTGACTATAGCGTCCGTGTTGCCTATATCATTTCACCTCTCTCTGCGTCGGCTGCATGTCGTGCTCGTAGTGTGAGAAGTTCAACTGACGTTTTGGGAGGGCCCTCGTATAGTCGGTCGTCTGGGATTGTCCGGCAAGCGTCGATGATGTGGTGAAACGCGGTAGATGAGATGTCCACCCGACGGAATGTATATACAGTGCAATGAGGACGCGGCGGTCAAGTGGATGATGCAGTGGAGACAGCAGGCCGTTCACCAAGTGGATTGTGCTCGACGGTGCCCAGTAGGAAGCGCACACACACACCAAACGCATCCATTGCTGAGCTAGGAACTCTGATTCACCAGTCATCACCCAGGCGAGCCATGAGTTGACAAGATGTTTCAAGGAGCACGGACGGCGTAGCATAGCCAGAGGTGCCGTGTCGCACCAGGCTGTGTGAGGAGAGCGAGCACGACAGAAAGATCTGGAAGGCACCTGAAACGCGCCGTGCTTCGACCATTGAGTATTCATTCTGGGTGCCTGCAGGACGAGCGAGTTTGCGCATCGCTTTCGACCTACTTCCGGTGCATCAACACGTCAAGTCGCGTGGTTTTCGCAGATGGCAAGGTCCGGCATGCAAACATCCGCAGAAATCGCTCGTCGAAGGCCATGTCTCACTTGGTTATCAAGTTATGATGATCGGCCCAGCACCGGGAAAGGCGGGAGCTTCAATCAAGCAAGTCCATGGGAGACTTGCCTTCTCCAACTATGTCCGCATCGGAGCGAAAGAGAGTTTGATACCGAGCATTTCCTTGATGCACTTGCGACGCCCTCATGTTGCGCAGATAAGGTTGATCTGGCATCCGGACAAGTTCGCGTAGCTGCGGGAATCCCGTTGAAGAAGCACGACGATGGCAGTCCTTCAAGCTGGTTCTTGACCAAGCCTTGTGCATGGCTGGTTGATCTTTCATTACACGGGGTCGCGGAGCCATGTGACACCCCGAGGGCATCTCCGCGTTCCATGCGGGCCACGGTGACGCAGCCACCATGCAAAAAATCTGCTGTTCGAAACCTCATGTATCTCGGACTGCGATTGTTTGAATCCGATGCTGTAGTGCTGCGTCCGAACAGAACCTGGGAATTGGGAGGAACCAACCGAGCATGTCAAAGTCTTGGCCTCAGCTGCACAAAAGAGCCAAGCAGGCGACATGCAGGCAATCGGCATGCACTCGCAGAGATGCTGTCCTGAGAAGGTTTCGAAACCTGGAGCCGGAATCGCCACAAGCGCGGAAGATCCAAGAAGCTTGGCCAGCAGCCATGCCATGGATGCAATGTGCATAATGTGCTGCTTTCGGATGTCGTTGGTGTTCTTGTAGTCAGTGGGAAGAACCTTGTTGTCCAGCTCGACGCGACATCTCTTTGTCAGAAGTTCTACCAAGTCATCCACCATCATCCAGCCAAGCCTCGGTGACCTGGAATGATGTCCAAGAAGATATCCTGAAGCAGATGCAAGTGTTTCCCCTTCAGATCTATCAACGAAAGAATTGCCGGTCTCGTTGAAAATCAGCGAACCGACTACTCGATTTAACAGGGATCGACACTGAAAGATCCACGGCGGTGCTAATCGAGTCTTAGTCATAGTCCAGTCGACATCCATGTTGAAGATCATGCCTGCATGTAGACAACTAGCATTGGCTGAAACATTGTCATCATGTGACGTACATGAACTTGCGGGTTGCTGTTGCCGCTGTCGTGGCAGGCTGCATTAAAGGGGCCCGTGGGGATCTGTGGGCTGTATGGTCCTAGGGAGAAACAAGTTGTTTAGCTGGAACTATTCTTGGGGAAGATGAAGTCGCATGCTCGCGATCGCCCGTGCCCACGACTCGAAGTCACATTGACTAACTACACGTACACACCCACGCATACGCACACAGACACACAGACGCACAGACACACACACACACAGACACACACACACAAACACACACAAACACAAGCAGACACACACACACACTGGCTTGGCACGTACTGATGCGGCGGAAGACAGACAGGACAAGACGGACAGACTTGGTCGTCGTCGTCCTTGTTTTCGTCGTCGTTTGCCAAGTAGTGGGGATACGGGTCCTGTCCCCGGCAAGTTGGGATAAAGGGTCCGGTCCCCGGTGCTAAGTAGTGAGGATAAGGTTTCCGTCCTCGGCACCGAGTTGGGGACGGTCCAGTCCCCGTTGAGGATTGGGTCCAGTCCTCAGGCCTCAGGTGCAGGTACATGCCTGAGCGTCCTCAGGCATCCCCCCTGTACTCACACAGCTTCGTTGGGCATGTTTGTGAGCAAAGGGCATGCCCGCGCCGCACGCGATCGGTCGCCATGTCCAGGCGTTTACACACACACACACGGAGAAGTGGCGAAAGACCATAACCAACGGCTTTTGCCTCTCATGTCCAATCCACTAACCTTGGTACGACTGCGAAACCTTAGTAGAGTGTATGATGGCTTTCCGGGATTCCAGGTTCTCGGCTTAGCCTGGCGCCATAAGATGGAAAAGCAGATACGTGATCCCAGCGTCCCAGGATCATATCACACTCAGCAGACAGGTGTCTTCGTTGGCCTGAGTCCTGTCTGTGAGCCTCAGGCCCCCTCCTTTCGAAACAGAATGAAATCAGCAAATCATCACCAGAACCCTTAGCTTAGAATCAGGGTGTACGCACACACACACACCCCTCTTTCGAGGGGAAACGAGCTTTGATTCCTGATTATCGTCCTGACATGTCTGACTTCTGTAAAGTGTGCTGAAAAAGCTGAAGCGTATTCGGGAAGCGTTTCCTGGGACCAGGTGTTTCCTGAACAATGCGGTCACCATGCTTCTGCACAAAGCTCAGCATGAGTTGTGCTCTGTTAGGCACGTAAAAATCGTCATTCAGCGCCTTAGTGGCTTCCATGCGTCGACGAAATTGCTGCTTTACACATGGTATGATTTTGACTCGAACTCCGTCCGAATCTTCATCCATCATCCTGAGTCTGCGTTTCTTTGATGATGTCTCGATTCGTGTCTCGCCCTGACATGACACGGCTTTTGAAACTGAGTCATCCGAACCTGACGCACATGAAGCGTGGTCGAAACCATTGGATGTTTCTGCAGAATCCGGGTCGTCGCTTGCTTCCGGGTTGGCTGACTGGACGTCCTCAGAGTTGCAAGCGTAATCGGAGCTGCAGATGTCGTCTGAACCTGCATATACACTGGTTAAGTCGTCGTTGGCTGAGCTGGACATGGTATGGCTCCTACCGTTTTTGCTCGAGCACAATGACCTGTCTTGAAAGCATGACCAAGCTGAGACGGAACATGTGCGAAACTGCAAAAACAAGAGAGAGAGAGGTGACATGTCAAAGCATCGGCATAGTCCTTTTGTCCAACATGCACCTGATCACATGGTCTTGCGTTCTGTTCCACTCATTCGCATCCCTGAAGTCAGGAGCGGTCCGAACGCAATGCACTGCATCCAGAGTGGTCAGTGCTGTGATCGGTTCCGTGATCGGAATATGCCAGCCATTCTGATGCAGCTGAAAGCAGGGTAAATGCGGGCATCGTCCAGTGGCTTCTCTGATCCTGTAAGTAAGGTAAGGATTTTCTTCACTGCGTCGACATTGTCAGAAATATGGCACACCAACGAAAAGACCATAGGTTCGTTCCAGGTGCATCTGTCTGCAGGGACGCATACTGTCACACGGACTGTCTGGCTTTCGACTGGAAAGCCGGCCTGTGCAGCTGTACGTTTCATGGCGTCAGGCACAGTAAGGCAATCCTAGTATGACCTGACAGGCGAAATTAAGCGTGCGACATTCCTTCATGTTGTGATCAACTGTTGTTCAGCTGGCTTGGAATTCGCAAGCTGCAAATGCACTCATGTTCAAGAGACAGAGAGAGAGAGAGAGCGAGAGACACCATAGCCCTGGCGAAAGAAAGAGAGAGAGAGGGAGAGAGAGAGAGAGAGACGCAAGCCGTAAAAGTACAACCCAACATGGAGAGAGAGAGAGAGGTGACATTTTAAGCTCGAAAACGCGAAGCAAGCTGCAAAAGTTCTTTGTGGTTGAAACCACGACGACAGTAGATTTCAATTAAGTCCTCCACCTGTGGTCGCACCAAACGAATTGGTCGAGTGTGTCTTCTGATACTCAACGCTCTGGCACTGAAACCTGAAAGTGCAGCTGATTTGGAACCTGCAGAGTATAACGATCGGAGAGTTGTCTCATTGGCAGGTAGGTTGCTGCATCGTGATGGTCCCTTGTTGCATCGATGTGATGGATCTTAGCAGTTCCTCCCCTGGCACATGTTCAAGTTCAATGGGTAAACCATAGAAATCAAGTCGGAAAAGTAAGCTTGCCCAATCTGTCTGAAGCTCGGAACGGCACAAGAAAAAGCATCGGTTGTCCGCGTACCTGAAACTGCGTAGCAACACAAAGGTGCCAGTGGTGATCCCATGCATGCTCCTTGTATCTGACAGTAGGTATCCAACCCTACTTTGAAGCACGCAGACTGCAACAAGAACTCTGTCAGCTCCGTGACATGTTGGATCCGCAGCACCTTGGTGTTGGATCCTCGGAATCTTCGCTGTCGCTTGAACATTCGCAGGCTTCTGGTGCCTGTTTTGTGGTCCACCTGAAAGGCCAAGTCTTCGGCTGGTTGGCCGAAGTGTTCTTGCAATCTGCAGAGCGTCAACTGCAAAGCTGAACAAATGCGTGAATGGGGAACAGAGTTGAAGAATCCGATAAGGTCCTGCTGGATCATCACCTGTTCCTCGTCGGCGGGATCCATGTGTTGCAAGCGTCTCCATGCTAGTTGCAATGCACTCATGACGGAGTTGACGTTCAACGTGGAACCTGATGGAAACAGAATCTGCATGATGGAAGAATACAGTGCGGTAGCCAGAAATGAACTTGCTTTGGTGTGTCAACACTTTGTGTAGGCAATAATCGGTCGTGCCTTGCGGAATTGTTTGGATCCTTTCGGCAAGATCCTGGCATTGGCTTTCCTTTGTTCCACTGAAACGCCTATTCATATACCTGCAACTCTGGGTGTTGGTTCTCACAGTCCTGTCGCAAATGCTGAACGATCCTGGCCGTACCGTTCTTGCAAAGCAGCTGATGATAGTAAACTGGACAGGCCATGACCAAAGAGCTAGGAAAATGATCGGCCGGCCCTAGTACTAAAGCACGAAGGGGTCGGACAGCCTGAGTCACAGCTTTGGGATCCCATGTCATGTGGCTTGATGCCTGCACTGCTTGTTGATGCAATTCTCACTGTTGATCTACCCACCCTGGTAGCTGTGCCGATACCTGAGATGGAAGTTTCCAGTGTTTGCACCAATTCCGCAAAGTCCTCAGCGTAGCTGCGCGCCACTTGTACATCTGTGAAGTAGGTGGTGTCGGCGAGGTTCGCATTGGCTAGACAGGTGTGCGGAATGACGACGGCAGCTGGGCACATCAAGTGTCCTGAAATGATGGCCGCGTCCTTGCACTTGGCATGAAATTAGATACAGGTGCACTTGACCGAAGCAATCCGGCTCCAATTCCTCATAAACGGTCTGTAGTTGAACACTAGTTGCGTCAAGGGCTCGTACTTTCCTCAGGATGAGCTTATCTGATGGCAGGTGCAAGGCGGAAAGTTGCATCTCTCCACTCGAATGATATTCCGAATGAGAAGTCGAACCTCAGTGCGAAGATCATGCGCTGCAGGCAACAGTATCAGCGATGTGTTGCGAGGGGGTAGGTCCCCTTTCCGATACCTGAGAACGTTCTGTAGGTACTTCCGAGCTCTTGTCTGCCACGGTTCATCCACGAACTTGAGAAGTCGAGCCCTGAGATACAACGCAGTCAGAGGAGTGTTCCTGGGTCGGAGGATTTTTGCTCCTTCGAACTTTTTCCTTGGTGTTGGATCCTAGGCGATACAGCGAGGCACACATTCCAGAAGAACTGGCCAAACTTTCACTGTTGAGCGCAATCCCTCCATGTCGGTACCTGGCATGTCGATGAACACGGCGAACGAACCTGATCCCTGTAGTCGGAGCTGGTAGCACAAACTTCGGTTCATGTAATCGCAGCCTGCTCAACAATTGTCCTACTCATGGTGCATTGAGAATGGGCTGGTAACTCCGAATCAATGATGACTCCAAGGCCAGCCTACGTTCCATGTCTGAAGCTTGCTGCAGAACGATACAGATACCTTGGTAAAAATTGCCTTGATGGTGCCAGATCTTCAGGGCAGGTTCATAGTATGCGATCCGATCTCGACTCGATTGAATCAGCTTTCGTCGCCTGGCAAGTTCTCTCCGGTGTACTGTTTGTCCGGTAGATCCAACGTACAGTTGGGCAGCTGAACGAAAGCCGATGTGAGTGGTCCTGGCATACACGACCGNAGCTTTCGTCGCCTGGCAAGTTCTCTCCGGTGTACTGTTTGTCCGGTAGATCCAACGTACAGTTGGGCAGCTGAACGAAAGCCGATGTGAGTGGTCCTGGCATACACGACCGATTCCTGTGTGTGCCACTCCCAAGAGTAATCAGAAGGCACTTGACGCGCATGGAAAAGATGACGAAGCTTGCTGAAGAACTTTGTAGCGAAGAAGCCTTGGTTGAAAAAGTGGCCTGTACAAAAAGTCGAGCACGTACCCATAAAGAAAGCGGTCCAGGATACTGTGTGGCAAAAGCTGAAAGAGTTCTGGAAGTATCAGTGCGAACCATCGGAAAAATGCCTGTAGAAAACGAACCGTCTGAGCTCTCGACACTGAGTTGACAGGGTCGGTGGTGCGACGTTTGGCTCTGGTTCGTTCCTGTGCTGGGAGTCACTCCTGGCCTAGCACGTAACAGGTGGCAATGAGGTTGCACAGGGAACGTTCACCTATCTTCGCGGCAGCTGTGACTGGCAAGCCCCATCCGACTGCTATGGCATCAATTGCAGGGCCGTTACCTGGAGGTACACGGCCTATCTCTGCTAACAGTTCATCACTGGCCGTTCGAACCTTAGGCATCGTCTCCTTGCCGACTCGATGTGAAATCCATGCATTGATGGTGGCCAACTTGTAACTATCGACTTTGCACTCATCGAGAAAGGGTGCCTGGTCTGTTCCCTCGAACGTTTGGACGGTTTCCAAAGGGTCTGCGAAATCCTGGTCCTGCACACCTGTGGGTGAAAAGTCAGGGCTGGGAGCAAGAACCTGAACATGCCAGCTTAACTGATGTATCGCATGTACAACAGCTAAGACAAACGCTAGAATGATGTAATGTCTATGAAGCTACTCCTTAGCTCCAAAGTCAGGCACTTTCATGGAACTCTCCAGTCAGGATAAGCAGCATTGCATGTCTTTCAAGAGATTCAAGCTTCATGTTTGTGCAGGATAGCGGATGTCTGTGGTCAGAAAGGCTGGCTTCAGGACGGGAGTCTTCCGCAACATGAGCATGTCATGGTGTTCTAATGATTCTATTCCATTGAGGCTTCGCGATCTGATGGCTTACACTTCCGGGTAGTTCAGATGTATTCAGGGGAATTCAGATGCCTTTCTGGTTATCCCCGACAGCGCTTTGGAAGACACACTTGCAGACCAGTCATCCTTACTTAGACGGAAGTTGCTTGTGCTAAGTTGTTAATCTTTCTTGAGTCCCCCTTAGTTGCCACGACGTGGCCCAAGGAGCGATTTTTCTGCAGGTACACAGCTGAGCGTCCTCAACTGCTTCCAACTCGAAGGTTGCGGCTAAATACAAAGCAAACGAAAGTTGCTTGCACACACACACACACACTTTGGCTCGGCACGTGCTGATGCGAAGGAAGACAGACAGGACCAGACAACACAAAGACAGATTACACAGGATGACAAAGATGGTGTTGGTAATGGTTACACACACACACACACGCACACACACACACACACGCCCGGAATAGACCGGGCTGCCGCAGTGCTTGACTGGTCCAAGCGGAGGCCGAAAGGAATTGTCGTCGTCAATGGCCTCGTCCTGGTCGTCGTCGAGGGTGCCAAGTAGTGGGGATTGGGTCCTGTCCCCAGCACATGAGGTTTAGTTTTTTAGGTGCAACGTAGTGAGGATATGGGCCCTGTCCTCTGCACCACAGGCGGGGATAGGGTCCTGTCCCCTGTGCATCAGGGTCCGATGCATTGTCCCGTACGGGAGTCGTACAGCATCCTAAAAAGGCAGGAAGTTCACAAAGGAAGCTTGAGCTGCAAACTGACATGTGGCAACATATTCAAACCCCGCAAAAACCACCTCAGACCTGAGACCTACGGGAAAAGCAAACCCCGAACCTTGCAAGTGGCGCACTCAGTAACTGGCAAGCAAGCAAACATATCACGGACCCTCACTGCCTGAAACCTGCCTGAGTCGCGTTGCCTAGCCCCATCCCCAGCAACCCTCCGAAATTGCAGTCACTGGCAAACGAGCGTTCAAGAGACTCACTTGCAAATGTCAATCAGGTATGAACGTGATGAGAGGCATCGGACAGCTTCGGCAAATGAACCTATAACACATGGTGATGATTGCACAATGACATTCAGTCTGCAGCGTTAGCGTCATACATCCGCTCTTGCGGGTTTGGGCTTTTGCCCACTGTGATCTGGCCCCAAATTTCGGGTAAGCCAGAACGACACACACTTTGGCTCGGTACGTGCTGATGCGAAAGAAGACAGACAGGACCAGACAACACACAGACAGATTACACAGGATGACAAAGATGGTGTTGGTAATGGTGATGATAACGAACGTGCTAAGCACTTAACGACGGGGCCCAGTCGCAGACCACTGCAGGTACGTTTCCTGAGGTGTGGAGGGGAGCTTCGTTGGGCGGAGCCCCTCCACACCTCCTCCGCCCCGCTGCACGCGATCGGTCGCCATGTCCAGGTGTTTACACACACACACACAGACGGTTTTCGCTTTCGACGAGGAAAACGTGTGTCATGCCTGAAAGGGCAACTGCTTGAGCAACAGCGGCCAGGTGATTTTGTTGCAGCGGCCAGACAGGCAGGTCGCCCCGAGCACGCAACTTGCGGCCCAGCCTCTAACCGATGACAGTTCATGATGTGAGGGGTTCGAATATGTTCATGCATGAAATGCAGTGCACTAACAGTTTGTGTTACGATGGGTCACGTGCTGCACAAGCATACGAAGCATGATCGGGGAAGTGAGCGGAGCATGTGAAATCCAAACATCCAGCACGGTTCAGGCTTATTGAAACCTCCAGCACATGTGGGTGGATTGCGCAAACGGATTGAAGCGCCACGGCGCCGTCCTTCTTGCGAGCCTGCAGCAGCAAGTAAGATCCCATCAACCGGCAAACAGGAGCGGCATTCAAGGCCGCGGGGCTTGTAACATCCAACACAGCGGGGCCGAGTATTCGCAGCGATTGCAAGGCGGAATTGTATAAATCATGCAAAACAATGCCGGTACGACTCGCATGCACCAGGTGGACGAATGCAAAACATCGAACACAAAGGGGGGACATGCAACATCAACAGGGGCCAAAAGCGGTTTATGCGACACATTGAATTGAATCGTTTGCCAAGCATGTACGCCCTGCACGTGACATGTGCCATTCAAGTTTTCCAGAGCAAGCTGAAACGGTAGTGGTGGGGCACCGTGGCTGCGTGTCTTGAGATACAACAAATCCACCAGGTGTCCTCGGGCCCCCAAGGTTCTTCCCAACTCGTACAGTTGCAAGGCAAGAACATAGCCGCATAGGCGGTCAAGCTGTGCCAAACCGTTCACACGCCCAGGAACAAAGAAGCAGCTTCGCGCTGCTTTGAGCTTTGCGGAATGGTTTGGAAGGTGTGCCCTGGTAAAGGCCAGTAGCGACCTCAAACCACGAGCAGCGGTGTGCTTCGATGTAGTTCCCATGGATGCTTAAAGCAGCCATGCGAGACTGTATCGGCTTGATCGGGTAAGTAGCTGCGGCAAGTTTCTCTCACAAGTGGCACCAGTCAGAAGCATGGATCAGTCACATGGCCTGTCTTCGAGATTGTCGCGTTTCTCTCTAGACATAGGTGGCGCTGCCTGGGCTCAAAGGGTTTGCAGGCAGCGGTGTCATTATCTGCGGCCTGGAGTAGTTTTCCACAGCAACTAGCGTGTCACGCTTTTGGCTGGCCGACTGTTGGTTCTCGGACTCTGCAAACACACGTGCAGCTCAGTCCAGTGCAGGTAGTGATATGCAGCCATTGCGTGTTCTTAAAGGTGCAGGCCTAGAGTTCCAGGTTATGCGTGATCCCGGTTCGGCTGGCCCTCCCTCCACCCCATGGTTGGTACCCCTTGGTTCGGGTCGCTGCGATGTGGTGTAGTTCGGTGTCGGTCTGCGTGTGCGTGTGCGTGTGCGTGTGCGTGTGCGTGTGCGTGCGCGTGCGCGTGCGTGCGCGTGCGTG
>BGNK01000876.1:7319-93218 GCA_003297005.1 Symbiodinium sp. clade A Y106
GGACTTGGAAGATATGGAGTACATCTTCATCAACAGCAAAGTCGGATTCTCCATCGACTTCCTGGACTATCATGCAGCACTACAGTTTCGAGGACCTCTGAGCAATAACGCGATCGAGTGTGCTCAGTCCGAGACATTGTGGGAAGATTCTCAACAGCACTACCGGTGGCACAGAGAATATGCCGATGCTCAGCTTTACTATATGGTGATCCAGGAGGCTTCGAGTATGTGGTCCTCCCTGCAGAAGGAGCACTTTCTCAAGAAATTAAGAACAATCGACTTGCAAAACCCCTTGACCAAAGAGTTCCTACTCTCATACAGGTCTTGGTGACGTGAAGTCGTTCTTACCAAAAGGGAAAGGCAGCGAGTTCAGGAAGTCGTGATCGATGGCCATCAGAAGGTTGCAGCGAAATGCATTGGCAATCCTCCTGCACATGCCGGTAGACCGCGTAAGGATCGAGATCCGCCAAAGCGTCAAAATGGATGGTTCATGGCCGTGGATCCCCAGAGCGGTCTCGTCTTGGCAGTTACGAATATGGAAAATCCAGAGAACAATGCGGTGGCTAAGAAGATCCTGATCCACGCTGTTNAGCGTCAAAATGGATGGTTCATGGCCGTGGATCCCCAGAGCGGTCTCGTCTTGGCAGTTACGAATATGGAAAATCCAGAGAACAATGCGGTGGCTAAGAAGATCCTGATCCACGCTGTTTCCAAAGGACACCAGATCGACTGCATCGTCTACGACCGCATGTGTGCATGCTATCAGCAGTTTGGTCGCGAGGCCGTTCTGAAGCAGATCAAATTCTGGTGCGTTGACCGTTTCCACGCACAAGCCCACGCACCAGGTTGCGCTTGTTCTCCACTGGTCCATAAACGGCTNAACGGCTTGATCGTCGCCTTGAGAACGTCAACACGTCCGCCGCCGAACAAACTTTTGCATGGTTCCGAAACTATGCTTCGGTGCTCAACACCAAGGCAACGGAGTCTCACATCTTCCACATGCTTGTCTATGTCAAGAGGCACAACGATTTGATCCGTCGCAACTACAAGAAGCACTTGAATGCATACAGCGCCATGAAAAAGGTCGCACGGGTCAACCGTGTCCTTCGCAAGCCTGCCNTGCTTGTCTATGTCAAGAGGCACAACGATTTGATCCGTCGCAACTACAAGAAGCACTTGAATGCATACAGCGCCATGAAAAAGGTCGCACGGGTCAACCGTGTCCTTCGCAAGCCTGCCTCTAAGAAGTACGTCTGCCGTCGCCCCAGCGCTTCCTTCCACATGACCATCAAGTCCAAAAAGAATGTCATGAAGGTCCACCTGAAAAGCAAGGCGATGAAGAAGTGAAACAACACCAACGATAGAGACGCAATAGCAAGCGATTTGTTAGGGAATCCTTGCGCAGGGANGTCTCACATCTTCCACGTGCTTGTCTATGTCAAGAGGCACAACGATTTGATCCGTCGCAACTACAAGAAGCACTTGAATGCATACAGCGCCATGAAAAAGGTCGCACGGGTCAACCGTGCCCTTCGCAAGCCTGCCTCTAAGAAGTACGTCTGCCGTCGCCCCAGCGCTTCCTTCCACATGACCACCAAGTCCAAAAAGAATGTCATGAAGGTCCACCTGAAAAGCAAGGCGATGAAGAAGTGAAACAACACCAACGATAGAGACGCAATAGCAAGCGATTTGTTAGGGAATCCTTGCGCAGGGANCAAGTCCAAAAAGAATGTCATGAAGGTCCACCTGAAAAGCAAGGCGATGAAGAAGTGAAACAACACCAACGATAGAGACGCAATAGCAAGCGATTTGTTAGGGAATCCTTGCGCAGGGACATGCAAAGCTGTCGATAGAACATATCATCATAACATGTTGTTGTATGTCGTCGACATGCGGGAGACATGGCCTGTGCAAGAAGACACATGCACGGACTGTGCATTGTGTGCGTGACTATGCTGGCCAGGAGTTGTTCTCACAACCCCATCCCCAATTAGAAATAGCTGCGAGACTTGCACCATGTCAACACGCAAGACACACACTGGGTATGTAGTATATTGCTGTAACTGAGGTGTTGGCCTCAGCTCCCGTCGAGCTCGATCGTCAGTTGATCAGTGATTGAATTGTGGGAGCTGCCTTCTATGAAGTACTGTAAATCAAGCTGTTTTACTCGAAAAACACGGGCCCGTATTCCGACGCACCCTCTNCCGTCGAGCTCGATCGTCAGTTGATCAGTGATTGAATTGTGGGAGCTGCCTTCTATGAAGTACTGTAAATCAAGCTGTTTTACTCGAAAAACACGGGCCCGTATTCCGACGCACCCTCTATTAATACCGAATTAGTAAAAATTGGTATCATGCCCGTCATAGGGTAGCTTGGCTATGGAGTGGTATGGGTTATGGGGTTTTAGGCCCTTTCGGGGGCTGAAGGCAAGGAGTTTAGGACCACCGAAGTACAGTTACGCATGCACACCGAATCCTTCATTTTTGCGCGGGAAAGGCTTCTTCAGACCCCACAGTACGATTCGTTTTAAGACGTCACGACTTGACCTGCCGACCATCGGGGCCAAGTTGACTCAGGTAGGTACGCAAACATGATAGGTTTCAATTCAATAGCAATGGCTGCTGTAGTTCAAGTTTACCGTGACATGTTGGTTCCCAGGCAGTAAGTCTTCAGTGATGTTTGCATCCGCAGGCTGTTTGCCCAAGCCAAGTGGCAGCTTCGTGACATGCCTGTTTTTGCCCACTACGTCAGTACTACCAGAACAGAATTTAAACACTGCTGGAGCTCGTGAGCACCACCCGGACAGATCGTACTGATAACTTCAGTCATATGCACCACAGTAACAGCTACAGCGCAAAACTACGAAAAACATCTGTTAAGCAAGCCAACCTTTGCGCAAGGAGGCATTTCTGCAGCTCCAATCACAAGCCTCCTCTCCTGCGCCTCAGACGGACAGTGGTATAGTTACAACATGTTACATTTTAGCAATACTGCGTTTATCCTTAGCCCTTCCAGTTACTTCCGGTCTTATGCCGGCTATTGCGATTATGAATTTATAGAGGCAGTTTCTTATGCGAGGCACCGCTTCGACATATAGTGCCATGAGGGGGGGGTTCGCAGCTGGAATGGCGCACTCTCACCGGGAAGACCGGTAACCGGGCGCCTGGCATCGCAGTCCAAGGCAGACTGTGCGTTTTGATGGTTGAAGCTGGATGAGTACCTTTCACATGGCAGGTGATGTATTGCCTTTCACATGAGAACTAAAGCACTAATTGCAGGATGCAGCAGAGAGACAGGAAGCCGAAAGTGCAAGCATCCATGTCGAACAGGGATTCGGCAGGAACAATGTCTTCGAATGGTGAGAATGACATCCTCCTGCTGCTGGAGGGAGACAGGCAAGCGCGATTCATGTCAATAATTAGCATGCGTTCATTCATGTTGCGACTGTCCCGTCTGAGGGAGGCATGTCGTGCAGCAACGTTCATCGTGGATATGTCCATTGCTTGGTCAGGCGTTCCCTGTTTCCGGGCAGCAATCCTCGCATGCTCACCGTTTCCACGGACCAGACGATGCGGCAATGGGATGTGAAGACAGGCCGGAGCCTCTGAATCTTCTTCCAGCGAGTCAAGAAGCATTGAAGCATTGAACATCATCGACCCTAAACTCCTAAACCCATACGTTTTGTATTGGAATCAAACATACGACATGCATACGTACGTACATACACATGCATGCATGCATACATACATACATACATACATACATACGCACATGTAAGCATGTGTGTATATATATATACACACATAACGTAGATATTAATATGCCTCATATGGATATACCTGTGCCTGTGTATATATATATATATACACAATGCATACAAGTTGTAAGTACCGGCAAAGATCTTCGCATACACACAACAGCTAGAGGTGACGAGCAACGCTGCTGGTGGCGCCATAAGGCATCGGGAGAAATTGGGCATCCTTCGGCAGTGCAGCGGCGCCCACCCCGAACATGTGAAGCCTTAACGCCAAGAATGTACTAGAGAGGGGAACTGCTTGGGCAGTATGTTGGACCGGCCTGAGAGACTTCTGAAGTGATTTCTTTCAATGTGCGGTTTAGCATCGGATGTTGAGACGGGCCCCGGCAACACCGGCTTTGCAAACTCTGGCATTCTGTGGGTCCACATGTGCTGATGGAAACAATCGATCGAAGAGAAGATACTGAGCTCGTGCACGTGCCAAGTAGGTTTGATGTCACTTCTGTGAGGCCGCCATCCTCTGCCTCAACGTGGACTGGGACACGGACATGGCTGCTGCACTGGCGAGTTTGTAAGGCATATAGTCCATGAGCAGGTTGATGCACATGTTACATAGTTACTAGTATGATTGAGTTTGATGCCAGTTTTCCGACACAGAGTCGATGCTACCCCAGCTCGGATGCCGCGAAAGGCCTGCACTCTTAGTCACATGCAATGCAAGGTAACGGGCTCTGGCGATCACACTCTGGCCCTGAGCTCACTTCGACAGCGCTTTCTGTTGAGGGTTCGGGGCTTCAAGCGAGGCCTTGTGGGACGTGAACGAAGAGGTGCCAGAAGACAAGGCTCTTCAGAGCTTCTTTCGAGGCCTGTCCATCATTATCAAGTCCAGCAGCAGCTTCATGTCTCGAGTCATGATCGTCATCGCCATCATCACTGCCATATCACCATCGTCTTCATCGTGCAAAGTTGAGTTCGACTCCTTCGCACCATATCCGGGAATGCAGGCCACAAAGACTGGGTGACGTCAGTCGACGTGGACTGGGATGGCAGGTGCGCCCTTCTTTTTGATACACCTGTGTGGCCACATACCTGCAAGCCGCCCTTTCTTGCTTCCCGAAGTCCGGACTGTGAGAATGGTTCATGACAGTCGGCCTGTGCGAGGGATGTTCATACACTGCTGTGCCTGGCTCAAGCTGCTTCCGTGGTGCCACCTCACACCACGCACAAAGAAAGTCTGCCTTTAGACACTTCCATTCGTACCTATGGCTAAGTCGTCCGCCTTCTCTGCACATTGTGCAGTTCTCCTGCTGGCCCTTGGAGGGTGCAGCGCCCAATTTCTCACAGACGTACCGGTCCCACACCCCAAGCAGCCTATCATCACCGAACTCAAGGATGTCATGACCGGCACTGAGTCAACGGAGGCTCGCATCGCCAGTTTGCAGGATGCGCTCTCAAGCATCTTCCTCGCTCTTCCGAAGAACTCGCGTGGTGCCGTGCGGCCACCAGCTGCGCGCTATGCCCTTCAT
Organism: Symbiodinium sp. clade A Y106; assembly: GCA_003297005.1. NCBI lineage: Eukaryota > Dinophyceae > Suessiales > Symbiodiniaceae > Symbiodinium > Symbiodinium sp. clade A. The sequence goes on from BGNK01000876.1 coordinate 12,603, forward strand.
CGCCTGTTCGTTCAGCGCCACGGCTGGCAATTCCACGGCTTGGAGCCACGTGGTGAAACATGGGACAGCTCCTCGCCTGCGACTGCATTGGGAAACCGTGTCTCCGAGGATGTCTATGCCTTGTTTGAGAGTCGACTCACGGACCATGGCTTGGACCTCCATGACTTGGCCGTGCTGGCGGCAATGTTGGAGAACATGGTCCACGCAGAAGCGGATATCCGCCTGACAGCTGCCATGAGCGCTCAGGAGCAGCCCCTTCACCGCGTCTTGAACATGACAGAGGCTACCGAAGTCCTGGAAGCTTTGTCATAGTTGGGTATTTTTTTCATTTCTATGGGTATTTAAACCCAACAAGGAATAGAAATGTACATTTTTAATACTATCCCCACCATGAACTAGGAAACCTACATGGCCAGCTTCGTCCTTGGAGCGGACATGCAACACTTGCAGGTTGAGAACATGTTGCAAAAGCTGGGTGAGGTGGGAGTTTCCGAAAATATCGGGTACCTTATTTTGGCTCCTTATAATAAGGATCCTACTATCTAGGAATTTAGGGTACTACATTGGGGTCCCCTATTTTCGGAAACGCCCAGGTTGGTGAGCAGTACCCAACTTGGCCGGCAACACAATCTTTCTTGCAGGAGACTCGCCAAGTCATCTTCCCTGGCAAGACGGAGCTGTCCTTCAGGGACATGTCCGAGGTTGCAGCGGCAGTTGGCGAGCGGTACGGCCGCTGGCAGAGTCACGAGTGTTCAGCTCTCAAAGATGAGCTGCTGCAGAGCGAGGAGCACCTGAACACTGGCCGAGTTCGCCTGAGCGACTTCTACGGAATGGCGCTTCATGGGGGCAAGTGGCAATTCAGTGAGAGCGTCTCATACCTCCGGCAGCTTGGTGCTTTGGACGAGACTGATCCTGATACAATTCGACTAATTATCCCGAACTACATCCTCGGCCCCTCGAACTGCATAGCATCCAGTGGCTACTATGCTGTTTGCTGCATTGACGAGTGTGATGCTTACTTGAACTCTTTGGAGCGGAAGCTGCAGAGCCACGAAGCCTCGGCAGAGGCCATCATCAAAGCTGTGAACCGCAGCGTGGCCTCAACGTTGAAGCAGCGCCTGCGCGAAATCGAAGGGCACCACGGGGGCCTGGTGCCACTCCATGGACGCCTCTTTGCGCAGTGGCTTCATCACCTTTACCCACGCGAGTGCCCATATCCGCACATGTCTGGGACTACCAGCCCTCTCAGGCCGGAAATCTTCGAGCAAGAGGTGGGCGAGCCGGTGGGTGCATCAGAAGAAGAGATGATGCAGCATGTGCAGACTGCCTCCTGGAAGAAGCCTCCCACACACGAAGAAGGCATGTGCTCCAGCATGTGGACTATGGAGGAAGAGTTGGTCGATGCAGTAGCGCATGAAAAGGCACTGACGGCCAAGCGCCGGAAGAGTGCCAGCCGGGCAGTTCTGCATGGGGTGGCTTTGTCTGTCGCTGTCGTGTCCTTGGTGATCACCATGGCGAAGCTTTTTGCAGGAGCAGGTGCAGAAAGTGGATCCAAGGTACCTGGCACCGAGAAGGTAAAGGTGTACAGTGTTTAAGTTCGCCTGTTTGACTGGACACGACCGCGGTGCTGTGCCTGAGGCACAACAGCACAAGATCAAAAAGACAGGAGAGCACCATGCTGTATGACCATTGTTATAGTGTCGTGACCTGAAGACCCCGACTGCAGGCGGATACTTTCCGGGGCAGCTGACGGAGAGGTGCGCATCTGGGATTTCGATTCGGAGGAGTCCGTGGGCTCCTCAGCCATTTGCTGCACGAGGCACGAGGTGAGAAGGTTCGCTTGAGTCAGTTGAGGTGGCCACGCTCTCCGACCACACGGGAGCTGTGCCCGACCCTTTGCTTCTCGTAAATCTCCTTGCGACTTGTGCCGACGGCCGGCTTTCAGGTGCTCCGTCGCTGCTGAGTGGGACCTTCAGCGCGCGATCTCTGTCGGACAGGATCAGATCGTGAGGCCCTTCCTTGAGGGAGAGATTCAGATCGTGATTAGACCAGATCTTCGCATCATTTGTTGAGTACGTTTGCTTCAGACAGAAGGAACTGGGATCTGGAGACCGGCCGCTGCATCTCGCGACTGGAGGGTCACACCGGGGCAGCACTGCTCTCAGAAGCCGCGACGGGCATGCGGCAATCACACTTCTCCCGCCCACTCATTGATAGTGGTCATCATTCCTACAAGTAGCAACGAGGTGTGGTGCTGCAGCCTGGATCCTGATGGGAACAAGGCCTTCCATGCTTGGAGAAATCATATTTGGCGAAGCTGTCTTGCAACTGATTGGAAAAAACGACAGCATCAGTAGCCGCCAGTAGAACCTAACAACTGACCGCAAGTGCCAGCAAGAGACGACAAACACAGAGACAGCGGCCAATGACCATCACGATGAATAATACACAGGCAAATGTAATACCGCAGAGACAAAGACTGCTACTGATTGTTACAGCAACTTGCCGTGGCCATGATGATGCCAATGAAGGTGAGGGTGTCGGTGGCGAAGATCGCATTCCAGCTGGTGCTGGTGTCCGTGGCGGTGGCGGTGGTGGTGGTGGTGGTGGTGGAAGAAGAAGTGGTGGTGATGATGATGGTGGGATATGGTGGGGGTGGGGGGGTGGTGGTGGCTGTGGCGCTGGTGGTGGAGGTGGAGTTGGGGTGGTATGGGGTGGGGTGGAGTGGAGTGGAGTGGTGGCATTGGTGTCACTGGTGGAAGCATGCTGCTGCCGCGGTTGCTGCTGTGTGGCTGGTGCCGGTGTTGGGGCCGCGGCCACCGCTGCTGGTGCTGCGGCTGGTGGTTGTGGGCGAGTGGTAATGACGTGGCGGCATGGTGACCAGGATGATAGGCGGCAGTTGGAGCAAGCACGAGGATGACAAGAGCGATGACTGCCATGACGATGATGAGGATGCTGATGATGGTCATGATGGGGCGATTGATAATACTTCTATTGACCCAATTCAGATGTTTTCAAGGCAAGGAGGAAAGCGACAATGACGACGATGTTGTGTGGTTACATCATCCATCCAAGAAGCTCTTGGACCAGAGGCTGAAACAGGTGTGATTGGATACGTGAATGAATAGACTGAGGACAACATGAAAGCGATGAGTGAGTGAGTCGAGGAGTGCGGTCAGTCTAGGGTAGTTAGATTTGGTTTTTGTTTGGGGGGGATCGCGAGAAGGAGACATCTAAGCAGAGTTCAAGCGTATTCTAGCGATGGGTGGTAGCAGGACTTGTAAGTGCAGACCCTGTGATTGCGATCTTTATAGTGGCTCTTGGTGGAGCATTCTATCTATCATTTTCTTGATATTCTGATATTCCATCTACTGTGTGGGGGGGACGGTAGGTGTTGTGAGACAAGTTTGCAAGTTCTAGATACTCGTGTAACAAAGTGTTACGGTGCGGACGCGACGCAGCAGTCAGCATCACTTGACCCAATCCGAACCAAACAGCCTAATGACAAAGCTTCAAGTTCTTTGCAGGCCGTGACTGGTGCTTTCGACCGTCACCTGATGGTCTGGGATTTGAGAATGCAGTCTTGTGTCAGGCCGGAGCACATGGACACAGCACAGCATGCGCTCTTCACAACAATTCATAACAGAGCTCGGATGCTGGTGTAACAGCAAGGTCTGCCAACCTACATTGACCTACATGCCATACATTGTGTAGACTATAGCATACAGCATACCATACCCGTACTTTACCCCCGGCCCAGGGCCATGCTCCAACACGGCCGTCAAGTGGTTGACCTAAGCGTGGATTGGCCGACGCTGAGAGCTCAGCCTCCAAGGAATCCAGGAGCGAAGTAGAACAGAGCAAAGGCGAAAAGAATTAGAATAGGGTTTTGCAGCCCATTATACTATCATTCTAATAAGGAACCCCCCAAAATACGGCTGATGGACAAAATCCTGCATGACCCTAAGGACCCTAAACTATGGGAATCATGCAGGATTTTGTCCATCAGCCGTAGTACAGGTAATTATAAGAGTTCTTGGGCTTCTCACGTGAAGCTCAGGTTTCAGGGCATGAGCTGCTCTGCAGACCGCAGCATCATTCTGTGGGACCTCGAGGCTCCTGGAAAGCGAGGGTTTTAGGGTTTAGGGTTTTAGGGTTTGGGGTTTTAGGGTTTAGGGTTTAGGATTTTAGGGTTTAGGGTTTAGGTGTCTCTGTGCTATTTTGTGGCACCTGCTTGCGGTGTTGAGGTGGCCGAGCCTTTGCAAAGGTTCGACAAGCATCCTGGCAGCGTGTGGTGCTTGCCCCGCTGCCATGCTTGAAGCCTTTCTGGTCATTCTTGCATGGGACCAAACAGAGCAAGAGGCTGGTGTAATCGAGTCGCACTCACACGCGTCAGGGATGTGGACTGGGCTGGGCGGCGAATGGTCACAGGCCCTGCAAAGCTTGCAGCGTCGTTTGCGGCTGGGAAGCCTTGACGTTTTGCTTCGCAACGGCCTGTTCCGAGAGCTGTCCTCGAGCCACATTGGACCGTTGCCGTTTTCCAGCTCGGCTCTGCAGCCATAGGACTACGAGGCCAATATCGCAAACGATTACTTGTAGTAGGCATGATGGTGGCACACCTGATGTCACGTTTGATCAACGCCAGCGACCTCGAAACTCCAGTGGCTAAGCCCACTGGCACTTTGCTGAAAGACCCGCGAGTACCCAACAAAGAAGATGATACGAAGCCGGCCGAGAAGGATGTGAGACCGATGCTACCACTGGTCAGCAAGAGAGCAGAGCAAGAAGCGCTGGTTGCGCATGCACAGTGAACGAGTACAGACGGAGCGCACAGAAATGAGCATCAAGAGGAATGCTCACGGTACCGTTCCCATCCCCTGACTGAAATCACTTGCAGGGCAAGGGGAGTGCAGAGGCAGGCACCACAGGGACGTTGCCTCAGCGGGAAGCAGTGTTTGTATAAATCCTTACTTTAATTAGACGTTTTGTGACCGTGTGATCTCATGAGTCATATTCAGGATTTGGTAGTTGTTGAAAATCCTGGAAGTTTTAGTCCTCTGCTGCCTAGGGGATCACGCAAGGTTCATTATTGCATGTCCGATGTTGAGAAGGCTGCCTCCTGTTCCGAAATACAGGTTTGAAGTCAGCACAAGCTGCGCTCACCAAAGTAGTGATCGTGATGATTGGTGGGCCGTGATCGAAAAGCGGTGTATTGGACTCAGAACTGTCACAGTTTCCATGTGCATTCACATGCTCGCTGAATCGATGGGCTATTATAGGGGCCTAAATTTAATAGTTTAATAGTTACCTATGCTATTTTGGGGGTTCCTTATTATAATTATGGTACCTATATTATGCCTGATCCATTGCACAATTGCGTTGCACACAGTGCAAGCTCCTGTGACTTGTCAGGAGCAGGGCCTGGAGACAACTCAATCTTCGTGTGGGACAGACAGCGGGCGCTCATGTATATAGCGCGTTGTCCTGGACATGTGGGCTTCTCTTCCGGGAAGTAGTTGTAGTATCATGTACAGATTTCCCTGCACAAGGTACTACTTAGGGTTTATGTTAGCACCCTTCATTTGACAAATTGATTCGTTTTCTGAAACCTTAAGGTTTTCTCACAACGCTGCAGGACTTCCGAGATGGCTTTGTGGAGCGCCAGATCTTGGGGCACGAGGGAAGTGCAGCGGCCCCAGCGTCCACAAGCGTGGAGCCCCCATTCTGACTAAACAAGACTAGGTTCCTGAGTAGTACCCTTATTGAAAAACTGAATATTAGGAAAAAGGGTACCCTTATTGTAAAGGGGTTACGCAGGAACCTAGAAGACGTACACTTGGGTTTGGAAGCCTTCTGGCATCCGTGGCATCAATGGCCCGCTTGATTGCCTAATAACCTAATGAATCTTCCTGTACCTGCTTGCGTGCATACTGGTAGAAGAGCACAACTTTTACTGTACATCCACTTTGTCCCTGCTGAGAAGCTTTCAGAACACGAGAAAAGAAGTTCCCAGGTTTGGGCCCTTGCGGTTGACTGGGAAGTTGCCCACAAGGCGCAGCTGCAATGTTAGAGCGAACATAAGCCCATTACACTGTTTAGTGTTCACAACTAGTTCCTGTTAACAGGGAAGAAACATCAGCAGGAGGCCGTCAAAGGGTTTGGGCCACTCCAGGCCTTTTCCTGTTCCCCAGTCTCCTGCCCCACACCTCCTCCTCCTCCTCTACTGTCTGGTGCTTAGTAGGAAATGGGGAATGGATCCCTGTAGTAGTTCCTATATCATCCCCAATAACAGTCTCCATAGTCCATTCCCCCACACCTCCTCTCCTCCTCCTCCTCCTCGAACGTGCGAGGCGTTTGAGACGGCCCAAGGTGTGGGACTCCAGACTGAGGCCGGCATTGAGCCTCCAGACTCGAGCCCCGGCATTTGGACTGCTGAACGCTTGATGATATAAATCCTGCATTACCCAGAATAGGGAATATACCATAGTTCCCATAGTTTAGGGTCCTTAAGATAATGCAGGGTTAATATCATCAACAGTATATATTATATACATCCAAGCATGCAGATCGGCATGGGCTCTTAGCTGGTTTGGGTACATGTCTGTATACTACGTGACGCATGCGTACATGTGCGCGTAAGTAAGCAAGCCAGCATGTAATAAGTTGTTAAGAACTAAATACCGCAAGCAGTAAGTTGGGAAGTGAAACGATGCATCGGTCAACTCATGAGTTGGTTAGTTACATGAGTGATCAACTACCGAATAGCCGAGGAATGTGCCAAGCAAGGAAGAGATGCAGAGTGGAGGAGAGTCGCCCGATGGCAAGTCCCACAAGGGAAAGAGAAGGAAGAAGTGGGTCAAGCGCCGGGTGAAGACCGCCGAGTGATTCATGATCTCTAGCATAGATACTTGTTCGTCGTTGCTGATCAGACCTGATTGGTGGTATCGTCACCGAGGCTGCGCGTAAGCAAGAAAGTCTCACAACCCTGCTGGTCGAGAAATACTCTCAGCAACCCCGAGCATCCACGGCTTCACTTGAGTGGGGTTGGGTTGCAGCTTCTAGTGATTGTTTGTTGCTTTCACACGTGCATCAGCAAGCAAGCCGAGATGCTCCCCCACAGAATCAGGAAAGGCTTGATCAGTGCGAGCAGCAAAGACTTAGTGGTTCTGGAAAATCAGTGCTTTTGTCTTGTTGATTTGAGTTGACAGGGCTAGCAAAGCCAATCAAGCAGCCTGAGTCATTGTACATATGCGCACCGGCGCAAGGCCCTGAGCTTGGGAAAAGAGCTGTGTTGTCTGGCAACACCAGGAATGGTATCGACCAGGTTTCCCTCCACCATGCAGTTCATTGCGCTGCTGAACTTAATGGGGCGTGCTCGAACAACTGGAACACTTGAAGCGAAGTAGGTGCAGTGCGGGGATATGCATCGCTTGGCGTATTGGCCGGGGGTGAGGACTCGAGAGAATGAAGAGAGCCATTGGTTTTCAGTGCAAGAGTTGCCGTCATACGAACCTTTCCTTGGCCCCTTGCCCTCGGCGCAGACGGAAGCTGCGGCTGTTGACGCGGGTGGCGAGTCTCTCTGCAGTGGCTGCTCCAAGGACGAGGTGGGAATGCAAACCCTTCAGCCTTCTTTGCCCGTCGCAAGCCTCAAGCCAAGCAAGGAAAGACACACCTTGATGAGCCGGCAGATGGAGGACGGTTTAGGCCAACGGGCATAGCAAAGTTTAAAACGGTTCCATGAGCCGTGCGATCACACAGGACCAACAGCGACTACAAGCTGAGTTTGAGTCGTCTCTGCTGGTGCGACAGGAGAAGGCCCCGGAAATGCGAGCAGTGTGGACTCGATGTCATGTTCGCTGCACTGCCAGTTTGGGGAAGACGTGCAACAGCTGGGTGAGAACCTCCACACGCTCCACAGCTTGGAGGAGCGCCGGTTGATCAGTAAAGTTCCGGTTCGGTTGGGTTCGCTTGAACCGGTATGAACCGGATGGCAGGCGGTTCTGAGCGGTTCGGTTTCTGTGCGGTTCGGTTCGCGGTTCCTACCGGTTCCTCGGTTCATGCTGGCCCGGGGACGCGGGGGAGTACAGGTTTTGGAACTTTTGGTGCCTGAAAGTGCTGAAAACCAGTACTCCCCCGCGTGCCCATTTTAAATTAATATAGGGACCTAAATAGTTACCAATACTACTTTTGGGAGGTTCCTTCTTATAGCTATAGTATTATGGGCCCCATTAGCCCTATTCTAATTATTAAGGCCCCTATAGAAGCCTTTTCTGTTTAAGCTTTCAACACCTCATTTGGATCTTGCACTCCAGGCTGCCTCCCTGGACCAGCTGCGCGGAGGACTGGCGGAAGTGCACGCCGCTCTGAACCGCGAGGCACCTTCTGACCCGGGCCCGCTCCTTGTGGTTGCTTAGAAGCTGCCGGTTTTGTTGCTGAGATCTTTCGCATCTTCGCCGTGAGCTCGTAGAGCCATCATGAGCCATACTGCCCGACTCATGTCAAGAAGTCGGATGCAGACGTCCTTAACTTGTCAGATGGCTTCGCTCTCACGCGTGGAAGATCAACTGGGGGAGCTTCGCGACGAGGCAATGCACTTCATTGGAGAAGCCTTCAAAGCAACTTCTGTTGGTAGCCGTGTGTTTTGAATTAGTGCCTTCAGACATTGCCGACACCGGCGAATTGGGCGCGTCTGTCTGTCGGATAGAGCAGGCTGTGGCATGTGCCGGCATGAACAAGTCCTTGTGGAATTGCAGCCGAAACTTCGCCGCTCCGGCGAACAGCACGAGATTGCAATTTCAGTTAGGGAGAGACTGAAGCGTTCGTACAACAGCATCGCTCCGACCCCCCAATGTTGATTTGGCTAGGTCTCACTAGCACTTGTGCACATTGTCACCAACTCCAGCGAAGTACCTCGGTCGAGGTGATGCAGCCCAGCCCTGCTGCTGCGCAGCAGCACCAGCAAGACCATCAAGCCACCATGCTGGCGTCCAGGCAAGTCTCTGAGCTTCTACACCAGGCCGGAGTCCGGAGATCATGGTCACACAGAGTGCGGGGCGACAACGCGCAAGCCGAGAAGAAGCGAGCACTCACGGGCCAATGCAACTTTCCCTGTCAGGAGCGGGCGCGGGCAGCCGCTGCCCGTCTCCGGAACCTCGTAGCACCTTCTTTCAAGGACCGGGGCAAAGCTTTGGGAAGCCACGGTTTAGTTGGCAACGGCACCAGCACCATGTGATGGCGCCAGGCTAAATCGTATAGCAGTCTAGTGTTGTGGGGGCAGTGTCAGGTGCGGGATTTAAAGCCGTCATGTTTTATGAGGGCTTACGTAGTTACAGGCCTTTGGATTTCGATTCCGGAAGACGTCTGCATGAATAAAAATAAAGCTGTCCTCTGCCAGTCCGCTGACTGCGCTCCCTTCGGACATCTCAGTTCCAAGCCTGCCGGAGCCACACTCTGGCGAGAGGCTGTAGGACGATAGGCACTCAGTCAGCATTCATCAGACAAGCCACGTAATTCCCAACGGGCGGTGCCAACCCTCAGCTAAATACAGAAAGAATATCTCGTGGACGCCTAAGATCATGCACCCGCAACCTCTGCTGGCAGGACATTGGCTCTTTGCAAGTGACGGGCCCGGCGAATCTGCATGTCGTTTGACACAAGTATTGCAGCATATCGGGGCACAACCACAGATACCGGGAGCATGAAGTCCATAGGCATAGGTGTAGGGCTAGAACGGTGGTGTGTCAATACATTCAGGGAAGGAGTCTGTTTCGCGACCCCTGGCAGAACAGGCTTCCAGAGGACTGCTTTCGGACAGGTGGAAGACAGGATGGACCAGCTTCGTTCAAAACCAGAGTCCCGGACACGCCTCGCATCGGTATGTGCTTGACGGTGTATTTTGAGGTGGCCTTTGTCCTTTGGAAGATGCGGTCCCGGTATCGCGTGGCCTGGGACCAAGACCAACGGTCCGATATGCCTGCGAAGGTGGCCATGCCTTGTCAGTATCTTTTTTGGACTACATCCTGCTGCTATGGTGATTCTCCCATCGCCAGTTCTGGGAGGTCTAAACATGCGAGCCTGCTTTCGTGCACTGCTTTCTTTCTCCCCTTCTCCTACTCCAGCTCCTCGGGCTTCTACGAGAACCCGTGCTGTTGCTACTGCAAGCTCCTGCTCGAAGGAGTCGAGACTAGTGCTTTTTTGCTTCTGACAAACACTAAGCCACTAAGCGATGCCTCGTGATTGCAGCCGCGAGACGGGGAATCGGGTGGACCCAGCAATGAAAATCGGATCATATAGAATTGGAACGAAGGCGGAAGTCAAGCGATGTCGCCAACTGCCACCCCCGTGACTTAGTGATTCCGTACTCGTACGTCGAGGGGGTCTGTTCTCCCATGAGTTTGTACTAACATCATAACTAACATGCTCTTCCTGCGCTCGTCATGCACAAGCCCCGCTGCATCGTACTGCATTCATACATCTTTCGTCCTCTGCTGCAGATGGCTGTAGCCGTCTGCTGGGTTGCGCTCAGCTTGGCCAAGGCTTTCGAACACTCGCTTGCCTACCGGGAGAAGATGGTCGACAGAGCTGACCTGCAGGCACAACTGAGTGCATGCGGCTTTCAATAACACGGTACCCTGGCCGCCCTAGCCTCCGGCTTCATGAGGCCATAGTGACTGCCTGGCGCAGTGCCTCAAGGCCATCGAGAGAAAGGCGGGACGGTGATTCATGGCTGTCTCTTCAGAGCAGAATGGAAGGGGTATAGAGCTCATCATGCTTGGTCGGGGTTCGGGTGGCAACGACCGTGAGGCGTGGGCGGGAGATGCGGGAAGTGGTGTGGGTCAGGGCAGGGTAGAAGTGTGCACCGTGTTCGGGATGAGGGAAGGTGGGGAAGGGGTGGAGGGAGTGTGGTAGCGGGCCAACCGAGAACCGTCATCACAGGCACGAAGTGGTGGAGGTGGGAAAAATGTGCGCCATGCCCTCGCTCTTCTAACGAGGTTGTTCACTTAGGGATCCTTCATGAGGATCCTAGTACTCAGGGTTTGCATTAGGGTCCCTTATTCTTGAAGCTCCATGAAGTCCCCGCAGTCATATGGGATGGGAATGGATCGGAACGCCAGGTTGCTGGACTCCGAGCTACAGGCAGGCATTCTGCTCGAATATCGTTGGCAATTCGAGGGCAGAGACTCCTGATTTCATTGCCGGAATTGGAAGACCGTGCGGCTGCCAATCGCGCTTTCACAGTGAGGTTTACCGGCAGTACAAGACTGGACTATCATCGGCCAATCCTGTTACTGCTTTTGCTACTACTACTGCCACCACTACGACTAGTACTACGGCAATGGCTGGCTGAGGAGTTGGCCAAGCTGCCGGCACCCGAGCCCGTACGAGAGGCGCAAAGCATAGCACCGTTGTTTACAGCAACAGCCAGCGCTTAGTTGACACAAGTGTGGCACAGCAATGGTCGTGTGCCAGCAAGTCGTTGGAGAGGCAAGCGCGATCACAGCAGCCGTTTCCATTAATCCATTGGCGATAGCCCAAAGCAGAGGCAAAGAAGCCCCGGGCCATTCCGTGTATACATAATATGCAAAAGCCACATTCGACCTTTTGCCAGTTTTCAAACTAGCTTTGTTTGACTCCTCAGCTTGTTCTGGTTGACTGGCTCCAACTCGGCATTGGCGTGGGCCGATTCCAGCTGCACGCTTCACCTCCAAGCTGCTGGCTGAAGTGCGCGGCTTCACTTCACATGAGTGTGAGAATGTTTATCATCGGAATAAGTTGCTGACTTCACTACCTAGCTGTTGTGCTTCGTTTCCTTCCCTGGGTACCCAAGTAAAGTAGAGACTTGGGTTGTTCTCGGTTTCTTGCCTGAGTCCCGTGCTTAATCGAGCAAGGCAGTTGTAGTTTACGCTGAATGTTTGTAGGACTGCAGGATGCGCTTGGATGTCAGTCGGGTCATGCATTTGTCAGAGATTGGGCCACAACGGTCACTATTTGTCCATGCCTCCTGAGGCGCCGGAAACTGCATGGCGCCGAAGAAGCAGCAGCCAAAGGTGGAGGAGTTCAAGTCATGCACTAGCAGGAAATATCACAGCAAGAATCTGAACTGCTGATTCGGAAAACTGTATAGCACCCTGTGCTTGTGTGCTGTGGCATCGTACACGTTTGCGGCGAGGAGGAGGTCGTGGTGCCGGAGTCAGAGGACTGCAAGCTTTTCTGCTTTGCTGAGAAGCCTGCGGGTTACATCCTTGTTCAAAAGATCTGCGTACGGTCCGCTTCGTTGTGTTGACTGTCGGAGGACCCTCCTGGCAATAATGTGATTTCAGTAACAATGATAATAGGAGTGAAGAGCATCTAACACCCCCTTGGCGTATAACTCGTCTTTGAACTTCGCGACCTCGTCAAGGATGAGCCAGAAGAGCCCGAGATTTTGACAAAGTGCCGTGACGACATGAGTGGTTTTGCGTCTCCGCGAACGATATGTCATATAAGTGACTCAGGTTAAGACTCGTGCAGCTGCCGTGGAGACCGATGATTCCGGCAAGTCAGTATGATATGGTCAAGCCATGTGAAGCCCAGGTGTCTACGAGCTCCTGGACAGCTCTTCTATGGCGAAGTAAAGGCAAGAACGGGAACAGTGCAGTACAGCAGCTCTGTGCAGGGCTGATACTTTCCTGCAGCGTAAAATCGAGACACGAAATCCTTCGCCGCGAAGACCTCAGCACCCGCCAGCTCGGCCGCAGGCCGGCTACAAACAGCGCAAAGGCCGATGGATCCGACATGGCAAAGGGCAGCAGGCAGGGCTCAGGGCTTCTCTAAGCCGCCAGTTCAAAGGTGCACGAAGCATGGTGCACCGGAATGTTGACATAACAGCAGGCCAGTGCATCAATGAAGCATCAGTTTGATTCACAGACGACAGCGGAACGAAGGATAACCTGCGAAGTTAGCTAAAGACCACTCGTATCGTTCACCTGTGTTGTTGCCAGATCATGACGGCTGTGACGCCGATGGGCTTGGGGCCCAATCAGCGCCCTGCGTTCGAGACCTTGGTCGTCAGCATCTACGAAGGACTGAAGCGGGAAGCAGTTTGGCAAGCGACTCTGAAAACAATGTGAGAAATGTGGTGGCACTAGCCGGCTGCGTTCACAGGATTGCTGCCCATGTGACCTGTGTTTGCAGGCGCCTGGGAGGAAGATGTACCCTGCGGTGAAGGTAGCTATCGTTGGAGTCCGGGCTGCACACAGCCTCCAGTTGCAACGGCACTGCACACTTTGGTCGCGGATGCTTTAAGCATGCTTGGGGTTTCAACTCTGAGAAAAATAGCATCTAAAGAGGTCGGGAAGAACAATGTCTCGTTTTTGCAGCATATTCCACCACAAATGCCCCTGCGATTTACTCAACTACTTGGCGGTTCATGGGAAGTTATAAGTAGGGTTATGAGTAGGAAAAGTATGGTTATAGCATGTTATAACCTATATTAGGGGAGTTATGCCCCCACTTATAACTACCCATGAACATCCAAGTAGGGCTTTTTAAGAGCATTGGCTTCAATCAAGGAGCGATGGCAGTTCCTACGAAGGGAACTTCGAGCAGGGGAGGATGCATGGCCAAGGCCGTTTTGCGCTTCGGATGCAAGGAATCCCGCGGAGCTAACATTAGCTCCGACTCTGGCTGCTTTCGCCTGATGCTGAGCAAGATAGTTTCGGAATCCATTTTCAGCGGAACGACCGGATGAGCCATGCATGCTTGGTCCTACAGGCCGGCTTGCTGTGGACAGCAAGCACTGCTCATAGCGAATTGGTTTCTGGGGCAATGCTATCGAACTCGACATTTGCATAGAGCCGGTTGGGTTCCTGACTTCAGTCTTTTCCGTGTAGATGAGCTGTTCTGTGCTTGGCGCAGCACTGCCATTGTCGTGCACTGCTACCTGAGTGTATGTATAGGCAGCATGCATCAACCATGTAAGCAGATGGATAGGCAGATAGATAGACTCTGGACCCCCCAGGTGTGGGCTGACGGAAGTTCATACGAAGGCAGCTGGTTCCAAGGCTCGTCTTTCAGAGTTGCATCAGGGGTAGAGGGGTTTGTCGTGTCGGTTTCAGGGATTTGGTTCAGGACGTAGGGTTCCGACTTGCACGGCTTGAATGCAGAGCGAAGGAAGGAAGGACTTGTTTCTGGCATCTTCTAACATCTGGTCATAGATCATCTCAAGAACTGCTCCTGCAAATGACTGTAAACTCTGATATGTCGTGCTCTACCAGCTCTTCTTGGCCACTGCTGCTGCTGCTGCTGCCGCTGCCGCTACTGCTGCTCCCACCTACTAGCACGCTACGGCTGGAACGACAACAACAGTTTACCTCCTGTTCGACGCCTGCTTTTGTTCCTACTCCAACTCCTGCTCTCCTACCATTCTGCCTCCTGCTCCTACTACGACTACGACTTTGCTACTATCAGCTTCAGCTCCTGATGTGGGCAGGAGTTTTTCTGGGTGCCGTTGAGGCCATAAATAATCGGCGACTGCCAGGAGCCTTTCACGGTGAGGGCACCTTCGACTCCCGCTGGGATGGTGGCCGGTACATGCAAGGCACCGCGCGGCACAAGTCATTGTAGACAGCAGATGGTCGGAAGTCAGCTGCAAAGCTACCATGTGTCCATATTAGTTTTGACAAGGGAGTTTACATCGTTGGAAGAGCAGATCGTGCTCCAAGGCGAATTCCACTACAACTGCTTCCAGAAGTCTGATGGTCGCTGGGTGGATATCTTGCAGCACATCAAGAGCCATGAGATGCGAGAGAGCCTCTGAAAGCACTCACTGAAGGCAACACTTTAGTTTTTGGTAATTAAGGCGTGCTCAGCAATGCATCTGCATGGGCTTGGGGATTGGTTATTCGTGTTATAGCTGCGCCATGTCAGGATTCTTCATGGGAACCCGCTTCGAACAGAGGCACGTTGCATGGCCATTCAGTGTCACCTTCAGGTATTTGTGGAATCTGTGGTATCAGTGCTTTGCATTTTGACGAGAGGATTTGCCAGCTTGTGCTGACTGTAACTGCAGAATCAGCAATAAGATGGACGGGTAAGATGAGTAATAGTCTGGGTCGGAGCCACAGCGGAGGCTCAAGGGTTTCTGGCATCTGCCGGCAAGCGAGAGCAGGTGGAAGCCGCAGCAGCTGCAAATGCTTCGGCCTCACGCCGGAAAGGCCCTGGTTAGCTCGGTTGGAGCTGCATTATTTAGTGTCATATACTGTAGTATGAGGCTTCAGGCTGTTCGAGTTTAAGGTTCGCTGTGATCCCTCGACCACTCTTGGCCGATTCTCTTGAGAGCCGAAAACTGATATAGGAATTTAGGGATTTTGTTTAGGGTTTAGTGATTTTAGTATTGTGTAAGTGATAGGCTCTGGGGTTCAGACTGTTGACAGACATGGAATGGTCATTTCCCTCACGGCTTGCACGCTTCTCGGCCCGAGCGGGTGGGAAGAATCACCTGCAGGGAATAATTGAATAGGCCCCTTTCGCCAACGAGGAAAGGGCCGAGCCTGTTCTTCAGCCGAGCCGTATCGACCTCTCCGTAGCAAGCTCCATCGTGATTTTGAAGCAATTACACAATGTACATAATTCGTAGGACACTGTATATTTTGGGTACGTCGTTTAGAAGCTGTGGTCTGTTCCTATCGAAAGCACTCGATTTCCGGAGCTATTTACGGAGAGTGTCGGTCAACGGTTTTGTGTTCTTTGCCCCGCAGAAGGAAGTGATTCAAGAGATCCCCAAGGGATCTTTCGGTCACTCAGATGGAGAGTGATCAAAAGCCGACTCCGCCATTGAACGAAGAGATCAGGAAGCTGCACCAGTTCATCGAGGCGTGCTGGGGTTTAGGACTTCAGTTTGGTACTGATGTCGGAGAAGGCTTCATTTCCCCCGTTGGTGCATGTTAAGCACCTGTAAATAATTTTGGGGACTGTTGACATCGACAGCTAACTCAGGACGGATCGTAGCACATCGTAGGATGTAGGAATGTCTGGGTCGGCCCATCGGTATGTTCCGAACCAGAAGCACCCCCTTAAGGGCTCGCTGCAATTTGGTCAGGACCAGTTCTGTCGACAGGCCGTGCTGCTGCAGGACGGTTAGACGGCTAGATGAAGTGCAGAGGGTGCATGGTCACAAGGGTCAACAACAAGATCAGCAGCAGAACTCGCAAAGATAATCTGACAAAGCGAAGCACCCTGGACCTGCCTGGCGTGCATTTGCACACACATAATTTAGTATGCAAGCACATCTATCTGTCCAACTACATCAGATTGAAAATGCATCCCATGTAAAGGTATCTACACCACCTAGAGTCTCAACCCACTGATTCCCGAAATCCCCCCCAGGAACTGACACGACCTCTTCGGTTTGCACCTGACAAGCTGGCACCTGCTGTTGCTCCCGTCCTGCGGCCACCGGAGGGGGAGACCAAGGAAAGAAGTGATTGACATTCACGGTAAGCATGACGAGTATTAGGAAAGTGCAAGGTTGAGGATACAGAACCCATACGTTCGTACCATTGATACTACAAGAGTTTCGTCATACTTGTTTGCGAGGGCGCATGTGTTGGTTTTTGGGACAGTGGCGATTGTTCTTTGTTGGAGAAGGCTTTCATGCGGGTTTGGTGTCGGCACATAGATGATGCATTACAGTGCTAGCACGATCTAGCACGGAACGGCTGCAAGAGCTCGAACCCCAGAGGCACAGCTGTTTGAAGGCATGCTTTCAAGTCGCACAGGCTTATTGCGCCTTCGTTGAAGTTCCTCCGTCGTTGCTTGCGATTTGCCCATCCGCTGGCGACAGACCATTTACCATCTAATGCTACATGATCTCGCGGTGTGTATGCCATAATCTATCACACGAGGGGATACTGAGATCATCCGAGCTCCATGACACGTTTTTGTAACAACATGTGTCTCCTGTGAAAGGACTCGGATTTGGTTTCCGAGGGTGCTGGCATCAATATTCGACACATCCAGAGGCATCCAGGCACCGTGCTGGCTTCCGGCGGGCGCACTGAGAAAGCAGACATGCAGTCGGAGACCTCTTTGAACAATTCTGCAGTGGCAAGCGTGGCCGCAGAAGTTGCAGAGGCTAGAAACTGGGTTCCTTTTAAGGAAGATGTTTTGAGTTACCATAATGCCATAATAGGGGTCTATAGTAAATAATATGGTTCCACATTATGGTAAGTTAAATTAAATCATATGGTTCCTTATTATGGTAATTTCAATTAAAGAATATGGTTCCTCATTATGGTAATTTAAAGTAGATCCCTGAACAACGAGAGCCCAGGAAACCAGCAGCTCGGCGAGGCTGACACGGAGAAGCGGGTGACACTCTCTTTTCAGATGCCCGAAGACCGGCAGGACGTTCAAGATCTAGCAGCCTTCGATGAAAACTGGGAGCCTACGGCCAGGCCGAGTGTGACCGAATCTCCGGCTAAAAGCTCCCGCAACAGTTCGCGGCAGACCTTCGTGCGGGCAAAGCTCAGCCAGCACCAAGAAAAGGCTGCAGCTGCCGCCCGCCTGGTGCGTCAAGCCAGAGACTGGTCTGAAATTCGGCCTTGTGCTGTGAACCTTTTGCCGCGTGAAGATAAGATAAGATGAAACAGCTTCCGTTCAAAATGTCGGGACCGGTATGTCTCCTTATTTGCCAGCCGTATGGTGCACGTATGAAGTGGACGTAAGTGGAGACTGTGCGTTTTTGCCAGAACCTACAAATTTGCCTTTCGCTATAGGAACGACGAAGTGGTAGGGCCGGCCCGAAAGGCGTGCCATTGCCTCGAGGTGCAATCAGGCCGGAACGCTCGTGGCCCAGTGCAAAGCAAATTGTGATGTCTCGAAGCATGGCTGCACTTTGTGGACAGGTGAACATAGGGATTTGCGCCAATTCTCGTAGCGAAACAGCAACACTGTCCCTGTCAATGCTATTTTCCTGTTGCTATGGTTGTTGTGATCATACCTCAGAATGCAAATGTATTTGCTACTACGACTCCTCTTGCCGGCGCTGTTGTTGTTGCGGGTCTTGTTTTAAGTGTTCTTAACATCATCGGTTATCAATCTTTCTCTCTCGTTTTGATGGATCTTTACTACGACAGCTCGATCTGGTGACATTACTTGTGCATGTTCATCTGCTGCCGTTGCCAATTTGGTCGAGTTCATGGTGGCCGAACGACACTGGACATTTTTTGCCAAGTACCAGTTTCCAAGTTGAAGCTATACTACTCTCGCTTCTACCATTGCCACTGCCGCTACTGCTACTACTACTACTACTCCTGCTGCTGCTGCTGCTAGTACTACCACTACCACTACCACTATTGCTACTGCCACTACCACTACTGCCACTGCCACCACCGACGACGACGACTGCTGCTGCTACTACGACGACTACTAGTGACTACTACCACCACCGCAATTACTATTATGGTCCAGTCATGGTGAATTGCGACTTCGACTACGACGACTTCTACTGTTACTGCCACAATTACTTGCCTGCGCATACTTTTCTTATACGACATGACGACCACCGCCACTACGACGACGACTAGACATTACATTAGACTATAGTATTAATATCACCAGTAGTCGCTCGCTGCACAAGAGAATACAAATCCCAATACAAGTCACAGTCGTAAGACTAGCTATCATTCCTGGCATTCGTATCAAGGAGCAAAGCTGAAGGTCTGCTCAGTACTAAGATCGCAAGTATGCGCAGCTTTGTTTTGCAGAGGCTGTAGCTTTAGGGCGCACAGGGTGTTGGGCCTAAACCCTAAACCCTCGGACGTTAGATGCAGCCGCACTAGCAGACGGACAAAGGCGTTCAAAAAAAAACCTAAACCCTAAACCCCAAGCTCTATTGGGGCGCTTGCAGGAGTGTTTGCCTACGGGATCATCTGTCTGATTATTGTGAATCTCGTCCTCCTGGGAGTCGAGGCGCACCCGGGCTTTGGGCCCACTATACTATAATTATGAAAAGGAACCCCCAAAGTAGTAGCCCATTATATTCTAGTTATAATAAGGAGCCCCCAAAATAGTATAGGTAAATATTAAGGCCCTTATATTGTGTCTGGGAGTTGCATGAGACGAAACTGTATCACTTGCATAACTCATCGGCATGCCATACGGCGGGGCAACTCAGAGTCGCGCCATATGCCTTGTGCCCTGAGCACTGGCAGGTGGATATCAGCGCTGGCCTCCCTCAAAATGAGGCAGGCATCAAAATTGTTGATATCTCGTACGGCACGGATATCTTAAGCCTCTCCTACACGTTCGGCCTCTGTTTTCAATGAAGAAGCCATGGGAAATCGTCATGGCAAGTTGACCCGTTACACCGTGCCACGCTTGCGGTTTCAGATACGCTGTCTTGCAGCTCAAGCTTACTTCAAGCAGGTGCCTACATGGTTTGCGATCGTCAACATTGTCATCGTGTCGGTATACACCTTGGAGTCTCGCCTATGAGGTGCCTGTTTGTTTCTGTTATCTTGCACCCCTTCCGCAAGATTCATCATCATGCGCTAGTTTTCAAGCTGGTTTGATTGTAGTGTCTCCTATCGTGCTCAAAGACCAGGCCCGTGTTTCCTTCGGGGCATACCTTGAATGAAGGGACTTCGAAGATTCGAAGATGTCGTGGGATTTTTAAAGAATTCTTTCACCCGGCATGTAGTGTGCTATTTGCTTATGTTGAACAGGCGGGGTGTGCACACGCCCTGCAAGTTCTTTGCGCCCGGAGAAAGGCGTCAATCCGTGGGATGTCAATCCCGTGAGTCCATAGCTGTCGCTGTAAGCTCGCACCACACATTGCTGAAGAGTCCCGCGTGGTTTTTGCATTCGGATACGATCAACGGTTCCGAGCAATCCCAAAACCCCGCATTCCGCCTTTTGCCGATGATGTTGGCATCTTTTGGTGCTGAATCTGCGGTCATAGCAGCCGAGGAAATCGCTTTGAAGATCCTTGCATTCGGAGCACGTCAGTTCTTCTGCGGAAGGGACAGCTACTGGAATGTGTTCGACTTCGTCATCGTTTCAGTGTGGCATGCTTGCATGGTCCAAATCCTTCGTAGGACTGCAGCGGAAAGACAGCAGCCATCATGCAATCTTTTGGCTTCAGATAAGCCTAAGCTAATTGTGAAAGTGACATGTCAAACCCTGTCTCGGATAAAGGTCTATCGGTGAGACGCTGATCGAAATGCTGATTCTCACGTCCTCGCAGCTTAGACGGCATGTTATCAAAAACTGCAGCGGTCATACGGTAATGGTTGAAATCGTCGCTCAGACCTCGGCATGAGGAGCAACAGCAGTGATTCTTGATAGAAGCTCTACTGCACCACTACCATCATCGGCATGGCTATCAACAGTACCATCATAAGCAATGATCCTCTTTTCAACTACAGCGCTACTGCGGTAAAACAAGATGCATCATAAGCATACATGCTTGCTGCCGTCACTCCGCCAAACACAGAGTAAAAAATGTCTCACAGCTGGGTCACGCGACTTCCGAACAGACATGCTCCTGCAGAATTGCATTGGGAACTCTGTAAGCATTGTCTGAGGAGTGTGGACTCTGCACATCTGCGAGTGCTTCGTTTCTTGCGGGTGGCCCGAGCATTGCGCAGCATACGCGTGATGCGCCTGGTTCACTATATCGGCGCTTTGCGGACTCTTGTGCACCTCGTCTTGAAAGCGCGTTTTGTTCTTCCGGAGCTATACGTATTTTGCAATAGACGGTTCGTGTCAGCTCAGGTTCTCAATCGTGAGTACTATGGGCAGCCTCTTATGGACCATGCTACTGATGGCTTCTGTGCCGCAACAGTTACGACAGAACGGAAAACACAGTTTGTCAATTCCTTGCTCAGTCTCTTAAATCAGAAAAGCCACAAATGCGGAGCCATCTTTCGTCCACGCCATCTGGCAGGTCATGATCTTTTACTTGTCCCTTGGCAAGACTTGAGAAGGTGTTGCTACTGGGGCTGCTCGAAGTCTTCTGGTCGTGATGCCGATTTATACAAAGACATATACCTCCACATATCTATATACTTATACACATACACCTCTCTGTGCGTGTGTCTGTGTGCGTGGGTGCGTGTGCATGTATGCACACTGTTATATATACATGTGTGCATATACATGTACGGATGTAGATTTAGCCCATGTCTTAGAGCAACCGCTCAGGTTTGGTGTAATCCTGGCACAGATTGCCACAGACAATTGCCGTACCCTGCAACAAGCCGCCACGGGCGACATCAATGCCGTACCGCTGTGCGAAGGCGCTCTCCACACGCGGCTTGGCTGAATTCCCTGGTGTGGACCTTCAACTTCGTCGAATTAAGTATTGCGAAGCATGGTGAGTCCCCATAGCAGCGCAGATGCATCATCGGAGGGCATCGTAAACTCAAAAAGTGGGTTGCGCTTGGCGTGCATGACGATTGTAACTTCAGTGCCTCTTGCATTGTTTCGTCTGTGAATCGACTACATGCCGGGTATCGAATACAGCTGAAAACCGGGGGGAAATACAAATTCGTAACACACTTTTGCTGTTTGATGCCTGTCATGTGCCAAAGTGAATCAGTTTGTAGGTTGGACAGGATGATGCAACTCGGCGGGGGCCCCGTTCTGAAATACAAATTCCGCCACTGGCAACCAACAGCTCACCATCGTGAGTGAAAGGGGACGTTTGATATTTCACAAGGTTTTCGGCAGGGGGGCGCTCCTTCTCGCTAGGCTGAGCACCCAACCAAGAGGGCCTAGTGGGAGGCTGAAAGCGTACCTGCAAAACTTGCCACGGGCATCGACCTTCGCCACCGGCCCCTAAATTCTAAAAATGCATGTTTGTTTATCGGCTGTTGTTGCGATGCCTTCCCTCGACCCATAAACAGTCCAACTTGAGGCACTGGAGGACCGTGCCGGTGAGCATGCTGACACTCTTCATGGCTGTGACTCGGTCTAGTTTGCAGCATTTTAGAATGTGGACCATCCAATTCAAGACTGATTCAGGTTAGTGGCGGACTGAGCTGGACAGAGGCCGGCATAGTGCCATGCGCAGTCACATACCGCTTCCCTTGGATTGCAACTTGGGCATCAGGGCGTGGGTGCCCACGATAGTCAGAAGAATCTTGTGCAGACCAAAGCCATAACACCCTACAGGCCCAACAGCGAAGGCTTCAGGCGAAGATGTCTCTGCTCGAGTAGACATAACATCACTCTTTACTGGAAGATAAACTATATGTAAGTTAGTAAGATATGTTACGACAATCTACATTATGCTATAGTTGCCCTGCTTTCACGTCAAGGCGTTGCAGCCATTGCAGCAGTTCTCGCCATTCGGAGTCGCATGCAGCTTGTCGCGGACAACGGGAAGACTGATGGGTGGGTCAAGAAGTAACAGTTTGGAGAGGTCACCATGTATAGTAGGTTTTGTAATAGCTGATGGTAACCTAAAATAAGTCATAGTATGCTACAGTAAGTAAATTACAGTATATCATATAGCATGCTTTTACAATATAGTAGTACAGTATAGTATAGTAATAGCGAACATGAAGCTTGATATCCTTGAAGTTCAGAGCTGGCTGGTGTCTCGAAGTTGATTGAGTATGACAAGACATCTGAGGCGTTATCACGTACGTTGTAATCACGGTCTTCGCAGTGTTGAATGTCGTGACAGGCAGGGCCCGCGGACGGAACATGCCGGCATTGCATTTTCGGGACTATAGCTTCAGTAAGGAACCCCCAAAATAGCATTGGAACCTGTCGCATCATGCGTCATGCAATCCCTTGAGTCTTGTACTCCATTCCAGCTGGAGCAAAGAGTAACTGCAGCCGAGTGTTGCAGTATTTGTTGTTTCCCGCCCTCCCGCCCCAGAGTGGATGCGGAGGTGCGGCTTTTCTGGCCGCCCATGCGCGGATGACATCAGATAAATGGAACGGATGCACTTATCACATGCTGCCAAAAGTGCTTCTCGTGTGATGCATAGTGGGATGGCTACTAGACTCTCGGGATGCTAGTTATTTAGGGTTTAGGGTTTAGTATGGTTTAGTGGGGGCTTCGATCAAGAGCTCAGCTGGTGCTTTGCTGCGATTCCGATCTGCATGACGATATGACACTCGCCTGAAGGCGTCTTCTGCAACACCGCAATTGCCGCTCTGCCGCAAGTATTGTTCCTGTTGACTCTATTGTACGAGTTGTGAGTACACCAAGAGCCTGTTCTTCGCAGGTTTCAGCTTGGAAGGTTCACGGGCACCTGTGGCATGCGGACACAAAAGGTATCTGCGCTCGCATCAACATACATGTGCTCGTCGTGCTCCATGCTATGCCAGCATGCCAGAGAGCACGATAGATTGCAATACAGCATGCGGAAGTGTCAGCTAAGCCAGTCCAGGTAAAAATTGTGCAGGCGGCAGTGAGACTTGTCGCTGAGGAGAGTGCTCACGCGGACAAAGATATCGCGATCATGAAGCAGATGAACAAGAGAAATGCACAGGCAAGTATCCCTGTAGTTAGGAAGGGCTGTCCCTGCACTGCACAAGTACAGAAGTACTGCGTAAATGGAGTTTGCCACACTTGGTGCAGAAGGGTGCAGAAGTTTCGTAGGTCGAGTTGCAACACGAAAACACTGCCAACTCCCCGAACACCTCGTTGTTGATGACCCTGTCCCATAGTTTGCTTGGCCGATCAAGCGCTATTGCCGCAGATCGAAGCACTGCGGCATGTCTTTGGAGAGATCGACCGAGACCGTTCGAACAAGGCAGCGCAGTGCACCTTGCAACTAGCTCGTGCAGATATTGGTCTATTTTCCAGGTTAGGGAGTCCCAGCATCAACCGACATGTTTCATGTCCAGCGTCCGCAGCCTGAATGAGCCGCATCCACGATGTCCACATGTGACTCCATCCAGGTCAGCATTCAAGAGCTCAAGGACGGCTTGAAACTGCCATACGCTCACCTGGCGCAGAATGTAGAATCCATATGACCAGAGTGAAGAGTTCAGCCATGGAGCTCGCATTCGTTTGGAAGACTAATATCGGGGCCTTAAAAATTAGAATGGGGCTTAGGGGTCTGTTATACCATCATTATTATAACCAATAACTCCCACACGCCAATTCTTAAGGCCCCTATCTTATGCCCGGAGAACCAGTGCTGCCAAGGATTTTTTTTCTGAATGCCTGGACCTGAAAGGACGCGATGGACACTCAAAAGCTGTCCAGTTTCATGGAATCTCTCGGCATCTCAACAGAGGACTCTCCACAGCCGAGCTCCCGACATGGTAAATGATTACGGCCAGGGCTACTGCAGACAGCGGAGGTCAATTTGTGCTTGGTGGTTCTCGGTTTGGGGGAAAAGTCGGCTCTGAATGATTGCATTTACCTCCTTCGCCGCAACATTGGATCGGGGGTCCCCTTGGCCATGACGGAGTGAGTGGCAAACTGTCTACTGTCTGATGCTTCTGATTTGTGATAGAGGAGAGGAGAGACAAAACTTCTTACGGGGCGCGGCGACAAAGAAAAGGGGCTCCTTCAGATTTTAGACACCTCCAGGACGTTTGGACACTCTTCATGGTCATCGACTCTGACGCAGCTTAGCCGCAACAGCGCCCAGACCAGATGCACCAAAGTGGTCTTGTTAGCTGCTCGTCGAAGTCCCGGTATTTCTGAGCCAGTTCAGGCACGCATGCCTGAAAATCCCAGCGGTTTTGACCTCAAATCGAAATGCAAGAGTGGTAATCCGGGCATACGAGAAGTGAAGACACAGCACCATTCCTGCTAGGATACTCTCATTGCAGCTGGAAGAGACTGCAACAGCGCAGAAGCCCCTCCAGACCGCCAAGTAGTGCTGTGATAACACGATGCTGTGCAGCGGCCCCTTGCAGCTCGCAGCTGCCGAATTGCTTTCGGACGAGCCTGTTGAGGAGAGCGGTGAGATCACCCTCGACGAATTTGTTGGTGGCTGTGCTTTGGACTACATTAGCTGAGGCAGCCAAAAGAAAACACACTTGAGCCGTTTGAGCCCTATGTCGTTTGGAGCAAGCCATCTCCTGCCACGGCATCCTGAAGCCGGAGCCAGTCTCACTGTACATCAGATCCTTTCTCTTTTCGTGGGCGAGTGGTTAAATCTGAGTCAGAGTTGTGCATTTGGTGATTTGGGTTGCTCATGTTCTCTCATGCCTGATCACTTCGGCGGCAAAACATACATACAGCGTGCCATTGTTGCACACCTGGTGCACACATCTTGGATCGAGTGTGATTGCACCGTGCTGCAAGTTTAAACAGCAACACAAACGCCAGTGTAAGTGTCAGCGGTTTGTTTCTCGATGACCACCCTCCGTTTTTTATACGAATGGAAACTGCGAACGTGAGCTGCATAATGCTGCATACTGTACCAGAAAGGGATGGTGTTGAACCCGAAATTAGCCCAGACTCCAAGTTATCGAAATCTGAGATCTTGAGCGGCACCGCTCACAAGCAGCCCAGGCATGACGCTGAATGGGCCTGCCCGGAGTCTTCATCTTGCGCGAAAGAGTCACGAAAACAAGGCTCGGAAGCTTCTGGAAGCGCTGTTTTAAAAAGCTGCATCACAACGACAGACTTTATTGTTGGATCATGTTGGATCATTTCTCATCCCCGCAAACACAATGCATTACTTGATAGTTGATATTGCAGCACGAACGCTGCGTTCACACGCTTGCTTCACTTCGCCCACATCGGATTCCATGAATGATCTTTGCTTGCCAGGTCACTCGCCAGGAGATCAAGCAGCTTAGTGCCCAAATGGCGGGAGTAATGGACTTCCTTGGCGTGGATCGGGCTGTCTCCGCAAAAAGTGAGGGCGTACCGTGCACTGTCTTCCAACTTGGACTGTTCAGACGGCATAGCTTGGGGTGCGCTGTCAGGACATAACTAAGTTGCGGTTTAGCGATGATCTGTTTGAGGCCATAGGTGTCCTCCCGACGTGCGTACTCATTTCAGACTGACATACGGCCAACGCGGACGTCAGAAATTGGATATGTCAAGTACGTTCCGGGGTCCTGGCTTAGGGCTGCAAGTCGCCCTGCTCGCAGTGTCAGTTCTCTCCTTCCGAGCTCCCGGAACCTCTACAATGAGGAGCCTCAGTACTTAGAATAGGGTTTGGTGGGGGTATAGTATACTATAGTTATAACAAGAACCCCCCAAAGCCCTATTCTAAATATTAAGGCCCCTACAGGAGAAGGTTTGCTCTTAGGCCTCGCAGTCCTGAGTGGGAGAGGCTCCGCGACCAACGGCGGCGGTTTTGCCAACGTTGCCTGTCCCAATTCAGCTTAGTAAGGGCTCCTTTAAGGGATAGTATAAGGGATCTATAAGGGTACTATAATATAGGGGCCTGAGTACGTAGAAGAAGGTTTTGGGGCCCATTAAACTATTATTCCAATACGGAACCTGCATCAGTTTCGGGCCCCAAGCTTCTATAAGCCCTACTCCCGAAGACCCTGAATCACATCCACAAGCCCTATGCTCCAGAACCCCAGTTGCCCAATTCGAAACCTCATAGACTCATAAAATCCTTCCAGGCTTTCCCTGAAGCTTCGAGCAGCTCCCATAAATTCATTAAACCCTAAAGCTAAACCCCAAAAGCCTAAAGCCCTAAAGCCCTAAACCCCAGGTGCTGCGCGCTGCACCGGGGCCCCAGGGCTCTGGGAGCTGTGCTCTTGGCAGTCGTCTCCGAGAGGTGCGGCGGGGCAGACCATGGTTTGATCATTGGGGCTTTAGGGTTTGGGGGTTTCGGGGATTTGGGGGGTTTGTTGGCGTTGGGGGGTTTCGCGGTTTGGGGTTTTGGGTTTGAGATTACTAGAGTGCGGGATGCTACAATGGTATGAGCAAGAATAACACGAGAAGAGACTGGACATATCCCAAGATCGTGTAATGCTTGCTATGACATGCGATCAGGTACTTGAGAAGCCAGGAGACTCCAGAAGATGCCGCGCATGTATGAACTACATGCACTCGAGTAGATTCCAACATATTCTACGTGAGGACATCAGAACATATTCGTATGCCCCCAAACCCGAAGCCCACAACCAGATCTCGCTGAAGCTCTCGACGAAAAATGAATTTCTGTGCCCTGTAACCCGAAACTCCTCCACCCCAAGCAAAGAAAAGCAAGAGATAAGGAATAGGGTTTACCGTAAGCCCTAAACCCTCCTTTTCCAGCCATGGTGGTCTAGAGGCGATGGCTCAAAGACACGGGGGCACCAAAAAAAAAAACTCCTTTTTTGGCCTGCCCGCTGCCTCCGCCAGACTGGCATTCTGACTTCACGCAAGGAAGAAAAGGGGCGATCCCAAAAAAACACATTAAGAACAAAACATATATACATATATATATATATATATATGAACCCTGAACTCCCCACCAGGCCTTGAGCAACAACCTGGTGCCCTTGGTGCTGGCGGAAAGTTCTTCAGCATCATCGGCCCTGGAAAGCTTCCTTGCATCAGGCTCGGGGCTCGCGCGCGCGGGGGGTTGAGTGTTAGCTAGGGATTGGGAGTTCAGGGGGTTCGAGCGTTGCAGGCTTCGGGCTCAGGGGCCAAGGCCGTTCTGCTCAAATACCTGTTGAAACACGATCTGCAAGTGGGCACTGCGCGAGCAGTCGCAGACAGGGCCGGGAAGCAAAGCGACGTAACATATCGGAAGAGACAGCCGCTTTTGTGAATGACAGGGCTTGCACATCTGCTGAAATTGCTGAATGACTTGCTCGGCTTTTCTATCCAAGGTTGTGTCACTGGAGCATGTCATGCGAGATGTGGGCATGGATCCAGACTTAGGCTGTTTTGCTTGTCAGGTGCTGTCGACGATCCTGCCATGCAATGTGTCAGCCTGCGACTTTGCGCTCTGGAGCAGAAGCGGCAGCGTGAAGCTTGGCACGTGTAACATAATATAGGGGCCTTAATAATTAGAATAGGGTTTGGGGGGTATATCATACTATAACTATGATAGGGACCCCCCCCCCGTTTTCCACAAAGGTTGACACTTCGCAGCGGGGCCTTGCATAGCACGGACAGATGCAGACAGCACTAGTGAAACGACGACATTCCGTCGAGAAAGCACAGGCACGAAGAACAGCAGTCAGCTCAGGACTTCAAGCGCTTCTTCCGGAACGCACTGAAGTCTGCGATCTTGTCAGGAAGCTTCTTCACGCCACCAGGATGCACTGAGTACATGACACATACTGGAAACACAACGAACGCAAGCTTCGGCGACGATGAGGTTGATAAGGACTGTGATGCAGAGTTGAAGAAGTCAGAAGAGAGCAGTATCGTCAACTGCTCATCAGGATGATGATGGGCATGACAATGGTGGTGGCTAAAGGGGATGCTGCTATGCCTGTGGCTGTGTGATTCCTCATGCATGCAGCTATATGTGTGTATGTGTTCGTGGTTCTTGTCGTGTCCTGTCATGAGTCTTCTCATGTAATCGTGAGTGAATTTGTCGAGGCTCGTCTTCGAAGATGACGATGGGGCTGCTGGCATTGCCGAAGATGCATGGCTTCAGCGCGCAGCATCCATGCAGAACCTGGAGGCATCTGTCAGGGAAGTTTTGAAGTGCTGAGAGGTTCTATGCGAAAGCAAGTCTGTGTGTATGCGTACATATGGATGGATGTACGGATGCATGGTCGCTTCATCTTGGTTACATTGGGTTAAGTTTGGTTTGCTGTGGCTTTTGGTGGTTGGTTGTTGGTCGGTTGTGTGTTTTTGTTGGCTGGTTGTTTTCTTTTCTCTGGTTGGGTGGGTGGGTGGGCGAGCGTGGCGGGCGGGTGGGCGGGTTGTTCGTTTGATTGTTCGCTCGCTCTCTGGATGGTTGGTTGGTATGTTTGTTTGTGTGTTTTGGCTTGTTATCTTCTCTTCTGTCATGGCATTTCATGTCATGTCGTGTGATGCTGTGACGTTTGTAAGCATTTGTTTGGGTTTCTGTCAGGTATATGTTTCCCAGCAATCTATGCAGAATGTTATATATATATACACGCATGCACATATGATGTATGTATAGATACAGAAGCATTTGTTTCTCATGCATGCGTAGTGTGAATGCCAGAAAAGCTTTTTGGGCCACAGCCCCTGAGGTCGTCCCTGAGGAGTGGGCACTCTCCTCATTCTTCAGCAGCACCTCAGCTTTGCTTTGTGGGTTTAGGGTGGAGGGTGCATTCTTATCTTTTGTGGCATCTGTCGGTTTCGCTTTGGTGATTTGGGTCACTTAGGGCTCTGAACAGCAAAACCCCAAGCAAACCTATATCGTGTTATACCGTTCTGTCAGTCACGAAAATTTGGCTTTGGAGGGGGTAAAGCATCGGGATTAAGGCTTGCGGTTCAGATCTCCACTAGAATCAAAAAGCTTCACTTTTCACTTTACCGTCTGTGGCAACAGTGACTGTCGCAACGGAGCGAGAGGCTCTCCCCAAGTGCCTCCCTCGTTCGAGCTTACTCCCACTGTTGGGCGCAACAGAGCTCGGGCCCCAACAGTACTGCCACTCGCCGAATCTCCACAGGAAACCCACAGCGATGCGGCGTACTAGCCTAGCGGCACCCACGTGACACAAAAACTGGCACTGTCTCACTTGCTAGCGATTTCACTTGCTAGCGATTTCGGTGAGTTTGTCAACCAACGCCTGCAATCCACGAGACATGCCGCTTGCATTGCAGGTGCTTGACCCTTCTTCTCAACAGCTCCTGTCGCAACAACTGCTGACACCGCGTCGAGCAGACTATGATGAGCAGGGCTTACCGCCAGGAACAGCTTGAACTCACCTTTGTTGAACGCTTTCTTCAACTTGGCGATGTACACAACGTCCGCAATCATGTCTTTCGATGTCATGGCCGCACGGTGGGAATCGATCACCGCCTTCGATGTACCATCCAACGTCTCTTGCTGAACAGCAACCTGTGTGAGAGAGCTGCCCATGCATATGCATGAACCTCCCCCTCTGGCAGTGAACCTCCGGACGATCGCGCCATTTTGGCCTTCTCCAAGTAGCTTCCAACCTCTGCCTTCGCTGTGCTGATAATGGGATTGGGCTCACGCACGACAAAGGTTTTGAAGACAGCACTTTGAAGCTCTCTGATCTCGAGCTCCTGTCTCAGCGTCATCTTGGAGACAAGTAACAAGGCTTTGCGCACAGTCTCGGCATCTTCAACCGTAGAAAGTGTTCACATCTTTGTTGGAGGCTGGTTGCCGTTGTCATTGGCCTGACGTCGTTGTGCAGTTGTGTCCATGCCTCCCATGCTGGCACGTCTGGGTCCTGAAACACCTACTGTGAAGCTGTCAGAAAAGAGTCAAAAAGCAGGCATGATCACAAGTTGCAATTATATAGGTTCGTCGGTTGCCCTGCGAACGGAAAGGGTGCTCTTCCTCCCAAGACCGAAGCATGAGAACAGGCTCTTCGCTTCCGCCTGAGATCTTCTTGCCGCTCACGTTCAATGCACGTGGCAAGGCGCAGTCATCCTGCCACTGTCAGTCAGTATTCCCAGGTGGGAGTTTCCGAAAACTAGGGGTGTTATATATTAGGGTCCTCTATTTGCGGAAACTCCCATATTCCCTTGCCAAAAGGATGTTGGCACTAGCAATCTTCGGGGGTGCGCACGTGGGTAAAATCAGGTAGGTCTCAGAGGACGAGCTCTCGAATTCCAAGGGAGATTTAGCCAGTTCACCGACAAACAGTGCATAAGTTGCAACTTGCTCAATTGCTCCAGGCGCACTTGCTGCTGCCAGAAGCAGATGCAGGCGGCGCGGTTCCGATGTGATACGTAGGTAATCCTTCTTTTCCCATCTCGGCACCAAGCTCCGGCAAGATTAGATGATGCACATGCCGCCCCCTGTCTACCGACCCAACCTGCAAGCTGAAAATCCAGGTACGGAGACGGTGGACACCCCTTTCGAGGCAGCGGAGGGACAAGAGGCAGCTCCAAAGCCCACCGTGTCCAAGGACCCGCTGCTGGCCCAGGGACCCGTAGATACCTATGGGTGCTGCTAAAAATCGATCTGGAAGTAGGTACTTCATGTAGAGATTCCAGGAGGCTCATGGGTCTTTCAGGGGTGGCACACCATGCGCACATGCGCAGGAGGAGCTCATGCAGCGTGCAGCCGCAGAGCTGCCTCCCATGACAAACTTGGGACCCAGCGGACATGTTTGGGAGCTCACCGAGGAAGAGGCAGCTTGGCAAAGATGGGAGACAAGGGAAGGCGCAGAGCTTCTGAGAGCTGAGTGGAAGCCACATGTAGGGAGTGTTGTTCTCCATGAGGCGAGCCTTCGCTGCTTGGTTGCAACTGGCTCTGGTCTTTTGCAAAGAACTCAGGCAGGCTAAATGCAGCGAGATGATGCCAACTGTTACCGCTTCTCAAGCACAGCGAATGAGTCGTCTATTTGTCGCCACAATCATACGGTACCTGAGGCGACAGCACCGATACCAAGACAATGCTCGGCCTGCCAGTGCCTTACGGATCCTCACGTCAAGCTGAAACTGAAGCATCTTCAGTGCAAGTTACCAATAAGGCCCGTAAGGCAAATGACGTAACTAGATTCGTTTGTTAATGTATGTACTGAGCGAGTCAGAGCACGAGACGAGGCCTTTGCAATTCCAAGTGCTACCTGCTGCCGTGGCCACCGGCCGAGTGCCAGATGGCTTGGAAGATACCGAGGCCCAGAGCAGGAACTAGGAACTGCATAAGTCTAGCAGATTGCAGCCCCTTATAAACTATACTATACCAGCACCGTATTGTTGCTATAGCATATTTGATATGCTAAGTTATGTTACAATAGCATATTATTATGTTGTGTTATGTTACAAGCATCACAAGAAAGTAGTAGGGGATGGTGATTAGTGAGTAATGTGCTCAAGTGCAACACAGCTGTGTCTTGTTACGCTGGGTCCTGAAACCTATGGACTTATTATGTCAGTTGGTCGTTGCCACCCTTTCACCAGACGATCAGGTACGGAAGTGGGCTGGAGACTGAGTTGCGCCTGCCAGGAATGCGTAGCAGACTCCTCTCCCATCGCATACCTTTCGGCATGATACGACTGGACCGACTCTCCGACAGAACGTGCGCGAGATGCTTGAGCACTGTATCCACCAGTTCATTACGAGCGCTGCTTTGTTTTGCAGACTCAGGTCAAGCAGAGGTTCGGAAAGCACGCCCCAGTGCACCGCATGGCACCTCGGCAATGTAAACAAGCAGGACTCGGATGCCTCCAGGCTGACGTGACGTGATTACGAGCTGTTGACCGGAGCTGGAGGCGATCATTCTCCTCACTGGGAAGCCTCCTGGTATGGAAGAGAATCGCAGGGCCACTTGGACAGGTACATGTAGCTTGGGGCTGGCTGTAGATGCATATCGGAAGGCATGACGATATTCGCGGTACCGACCAACTTGCCATGGACCTACTGTCTGCTGTGGTTGAGAGCCGAAACTAAGGACAGTGATGCTGTCTGATGAAGTTGCAAACAGTCAGAATTGAAGTTTCACTTGTACAAACCGTAGGAGGCTCCCACAGTGCTGTATGCCTTTGCATGTCTGTCGGTTGCAGCTGGTGCTTCGCTTGTCTCCGACTTGTTCAAGCTCCTGCCTAGCAGTATGTCATGTGGTACGTGTGAAAACCCTTGTGGGATCAGTTTCACTTCCCGGAGGCTTGAATTGAGCTGGAGAAGGGTGTGAAGAGTTTCACCAACATGGCGATGTGCAGCGCCGTTCATCCAAACAGCCCCAGCTTCCCTCTCTCCCACATAAGACCATCCCAGATGTGTCCCGTGAGCCTTTGCCGAGAAAAGGTGCTCCCATACTGCCAACTTGTAGGTCGATCCATTGGCCCGCTTCGTGCCCCCCGGGCGGCTACTCGAGGACCTGTATGTTGCAGAACACCAGCTTCTTAGCTTCTTCAATTCAGTAGCTTCGGCATATTTCTTACTGGCACCAGCCGGCGAAAGCCGCCAGCAAGTTGAGTTTGCCTGTGCTAAGATGACGTGCCAGGACTCGCCGTACTCCGTGAGACCAGGAGGCAGCATCTTGCACTGCGGAGCTTGTCTGCGCTACGTGCCGCAGCTGCGACTGTACGATGTCATTTGCAGCCACACGGCTTGCTGAGCCTTCTCGAACACATGCAAGAACCACATCTGCCCCGTCGGTCGAGTGGTCGGAGTAGACGCTGACTGACCCAAGAACGAATCAATCCCGTTATCTTCATGTCTTGACACACTCTTCCCTAGTCACTAGTCGCTGCCCCGCGCCGCACCGTGCATGTTTTGCAGACGTAGACTTTTGAGTTTAACATCTGAACTCCAAATCCCCCAACCCTCCCGCTCCCCCTGAATTCTATCCCTTGGGGCTTACTTCCATAATGGCATCCTACGCCCCTAAACCCTAAACCCCTGAACCCTAACCCCCTAAACCTTATTAAAGCCCTTTATCCACTGCACCCGAGAGCCATGGTCCTGGTGCGGGGCCGAAGAGAGCCTACAGGGACCGATGCTCGCCGCTTACAACGAAGCTGGCTCGCATGCCAAGGGATTTTGAGGTTTTGTTAAGGGTTTTGGGGCTTAGGGCCGTTTAGGGCTTGGGGTGTGTATCGTGTTTACTTGTCGTTGTGCGTAGGATTGACCTCGATAGTGGCAGTGGTATGCCTTTGTTCGGTGTTGGATCGACATGCAACTACTCCATGGACTCTATGGTTGCTATCAGAGTTACCATAGAAGCTGACAAAATAACAAGACTGCTCCAGGCGGTATGTTGTTACCGTTCACCTGAGGGCGGATGTTGTGTTGAGCGGCTTTCATGGCAGAAGTCTGCAAGTCAAGCCGAATGGCCTAGCTGGGAGCCCCAGGATGAGCGAGTCCTGTGTGAGCTCGGCATCAAGTGAGGCCGCTTGCTGTGGTTTTCCTTAAGGTTTAGGGTTTTAGGGTTGGGTTTAGGAATGCTCTCATGCGTTTGACAAGTGCTCTTATTATTATTCGGTCCGACGCGAAGAGAAAAGACCCAGTCCGTTCAGAACTACCAGATGTCGAACCCGACTGTAGTGTTGCTTACATGCTTTATGGATAGTGCCTCTTGCAGATTGCAATTGGTCAATGCTTTTCTCGTTGACCTGGCAAGATAATGCAGAATTATGACCTATTGTAATGGCTTTGTTATCTTAATTGTTCTTTTATTATCGGATAGGTAGCCTTATTATCGCATCGGCTACCAGCCCTTCATATCAGCAGGAGGTGTAATTCTATGTATTGTTGGCGGTGCTCATATGGTGGTGTGGTATTGGTGGCGGTGGTGGTAGCGACCATCCCTCTCTGGCTCTTGTCCCTGTGTCTGCTGAGTCGATAGGAGTGAGCGCTACAATTTAGTTGCTTGTTGTCGGTTGTTCTCATCTGCTGCTGCTATCCAATATCATTAGCAATCGTTCCTGGCTAGTTGGTTCTGACACATGTGTATCTGTTATCATGTAGCAGGTTCTACTCCTGTAAGCATATCACATGTGCATGTCTGTTCAGGCTTCAGGCTTGTCCTTTGGCGACTCGAGCGATTCTTTGGAGGAGGACAAAGACCACGCCGCACCATGCTGGATACATGTTGTGTGCTATCAGCACTGCCCCGTCATGAGCTGTGCCCGCTAGTCATGTAGTGCGAGAGGTGGATTGTGATGTTGCTTGCCTATCGCAGCAGTCCGCGAATTGTGCAGGATTCCGAAACGTCCGAAACAGCTTCTTGGCCATGAATTTGGGCAACTGATCCTTGGGCAGCTGTCAGTTCGTGTTCATGTCCGATTGCAGATGTTTTTACACCGTTTTCAGGACATGTTTGCACTGTTTCCTGAGGCGCGGCTCGGCAGTTGGTTTCGCAGCTTGACCAAAGGAATGTTGTTATCTTGTGACGAACGATCATCTACGATAACCAAGATGGAGGATGCCCGTTCCCCTCCGCCCAGGCCTCACCAGCCTTGACAAGCGGCCAACAAGATCTTCGAGACGCTACCTGCTCGCAGATATGCAGCTACTGCGTAGACACCTATGCATTTCATCATGTTTCATCTCAGTGTTCACATATACAAAAACGCACATCGCATAGTTACACGTTGTGCTTGCTGACTTAATTACTGTTTCTGATTCCACCATGTTTTGACAGAAGGTTCTCATCAATTTGGTCCACGGCTCACTTGGCGCCAGGCCTTGCCTGATTGTACATTTGCATCCCGGCTCGACTCATGGGGCTTTGATGTATCCCCGCCTTTTGGGCTGCGGCTGTAGGGGTTTACTGCATAGGTCACGCACGAATCATAGTAAGCCTGTGGCACTTGGTCGCCAAGGCCATCTTCCAGCTGCTGCTACTCGTTCCCCCCCTATTCCCGGAGTTCCTGTCGCTTCATGTCCGCATTCCTGGTGGCCGACCCTTGCAGCATTTTGCGAGTTGTCCATTCGCCGTAAACGAGACAGTTTGAAGGGTGCTTCGCCCGTCTAGTTCGATGCAGTACACGATGCGATGCGTCGCAGCAGGCTGCAGTGACAGAAAGTGCTACTGACGGGCGGTGCTCATGCCCTCGTGCTCTTCAAACCTATGGTGGAAGCCGGAAAGTTGGAACGTGTCCACAGGAGCAAATTGGCCCCAAGCCACAGGTTCCAACTTTGATCTCGGAGGCTAAAGTTGGAACATGGTCAGAAACCCGCCAAAGGGAAAGTTGGAACCTGTATTGCAGAGAGAGAGGAACTGCAATTACTACGACCGCTCCAGTATTGCAAAGAAGGAGAAACTACAATTGCCGCTCCAGTATTGCAAGCAGCAAGAAACTGCAATCACTACGACCGCTCCATTATTGAAAAGAGAGGGGAACTGCAATTACCACGACCGTTCCAATGTTGCAGAGAGAGAAACTGCAATTACTACAACCGCTCCAGTATTGTAGAGAAAGAAACTGTAATTATTGCGACCCTTCCAGTATTGCAGAAAGAGAGAAACTGGAACTACTAGGACCCCTCCAGTATTGCAGAGATAGAAACTGTAATTACTGCGACCCTTCCAGCATGGCAAAAAGGGAAATTGCAATTAACTACTATTAC
Source organism: Symbiodinium sp. clade A Y106 (assembly GCA_003297005.1). Classification (NCBI taxonomy): domain Eukaryota; class Dinophyceae; order Suessiales; family Symbiodiniaceae; genus Symbiodinium; species Symbiodinium sp. clade A. The sequence goes on from BGNK01000876.1 coordinate 48,668, forward strand.
AGNGGGCTTAGGGTTTAGGGTGCCTTGCTCCCCAAGACAGGGGTCGGCGGGCACGTAGAGTTTAGGGCCCAGCGTTTAGTTTTATATTTTTTTAGGTCCCCTAATCAGGGGAAGCTGGGCTTCGGGTTTAGGTTAGGGCTAGGTAAGGTTGTTTCCCCGCCACAGGGTGCCCCCCCACCCGCAAGCATAATGATGTCCATATCATCCATGGCCCAACCTTGATGACATCCACACTGGATTTTCCGGCCGGTCCAGTCAGAATGTTCCAACTTTGGAACATAATGCCAGAATTGGAACTTGCAGGTGCTCGCTCATGGAGCGCTGAATTTCAGGGTCCCGGGTGCGTATGTTCCAACTTTTTGGCGTCCACTGTAAGGCTAAGTGATGGCTCCGAATTCTGTGCCGATGTGGTCGAGGCATGGTGAATTTGCTGTTCTCACACGTGGGCCATGTGTTACATCAGTTTTTTCAGGACAGTATTATATGCACTGATATGCACTGCCACACAAGCAACTTTGACTGTCAAGTGTTGGGCATGCGACACTGATGTGCGTAGAGTTGCCCGCGATTGTCTCGACAGACTTGTGCATTGCCTTCCTAGACGCCCAGCTTGCACCATGCAGGCGCGAAAGGAGCATCTGGGAGGTCAACGCGGGGCGGACTTGAGTTCGTATTCTCACGACATCATGATCGTTTCTGTCAGAAGTAGTCGATCCCTACAATGCCTGCACACCCCTTTTGCAAATTCCTCTGATCTGCACTTCATGACATGTGGTTAACGAGTCATAACGAGTCTGTGTGGCGTCCTGTCCCTGCAGATGACATCAATGGCATCGCCCCTGGCATGAGATTCTCCGTGCTGGTTTACTCCTTCAGCGCCCTCGTCAACGTCGCCGCAAATCTCTTTATCTCATTGCGGATGCGCTTGACCTTTGCTTCTGCCTCAGGGCAGAGCAAGATGCTCAGCAGCTTCGGCCTTGAGTTGGAGAGTGATAGAAGCGCAGTGCAGGATGGCGCCCTTGCCGTGTCGGCATCTGCCATTTCACAATTATTCTTCTTATTATTGCTACCGTTATTGGTATTATGATCATTATTGTTATTACTGCTACTGGCTTCTTGTTCTGGCAGGCACAGAGGCCTCTGTTTGCTCCGTCTTGTCGCTGTCCTGGCTGCTGGCCGAACTCTCTGCCGCCAGCTGTGCAGCCACGTGGTGTTTTCCAGGACAGGGCTCATTGGGCGTTGAAAGCCGAATATTCTTGTCGACCCTAAACTCCCAAACCGCTGAAGGACTTCGCGGCATTCAACTGGGCTTGGCGCTCAACGTGGTCACTTCGCCTTTGCTGCTCCTCTTGGTAGCAGCATTCATAAGGCTGGTTCAGGGATGTTCGAAGCTTAGGGTGAGTCAGTCGATCTGCGCTGCTCGAAGATAATTAGGGCTCCCTTCAATGTGCTTTTGGTCATAGCAGATAACAAAAGCCTGAAGTTCCGAAGGTCCGAGAAGAGAAGGGATTGGGCACAGAAGCTGGAATTCAATTGCTGGGGCCCTTGAGCTGTGGTTCGGAAGTGTTACGTGATCCAGGTGCCCATAGACCTTCAGGAACACCAGGGGTTTTCCTGGTCCCCTTTCCAAGCTGCTGGGAGGTCTGTGAAGCTGCGGCTGAAGCTTCTCGAGGTTGGCTATGGGAAGCCCTTGGGCTCCCTGCCGGAACGACCGGTATGAGATTGTTCCATTGTAGCTGCGTGAAAGAGTGTTCACTTCGGTTCTTGAAAGCTTCAACCTGATGGCTGTACTGCTCAAGGACTTGGCAACCCCCGAACGCGACCCCCTGCAGCCAACAAAGTGCTGTGTACCTTGCCTCGCCACAGCCAGCATGGCAAGCAGGGCAAACGCTCGACAAATTGCGACCTTGCTGCTTGCAGCGATTTGGTCTTCCCATGCGGACATGTACCTCAACAATCCACGTGGATCGAACAACAAGTTGAGGGAGCAGAGCAATAACGTCCAAAACGCCAACCGGCTTTTTGACTCGCAGAACAATGCAGCTTCGGGTTATCAGATTGGCGATGACTGTAAGCCCGCATGCAAAGACGGTAACAACAACTACGATGTCACCGTCGAAGGCGCCACGCTGGGAACCATGAAGTACTACCAGGGATCGGAGGTGTACATCGAGTGGCATAATCAGCATGGCTGTGGTGTAGGACACCCTAACCTGCACTGCCAGATCATCCTGCAGTACATGACCGATCAGGAGAACCCTAACCTGCGAGATGGGACGGACCAGGACAGCGCAGGTGGAGATGACAACGATCCTACTGCGGAGGAGACGGCCGAAGTTGCTCGAGGATATCACGAGACTCTGGACTACTACGAGTCCTGCATCACTCGCGAACGGAACAAGGGCCTCTACACCGCAGATCAGCAGATCGAAGAAAATGGCGGGGCGACGTCCACACGCCAGAACCCAAATGGAAATGGACGCCGTCGCGGAAACACAAGGCATGGACTGGAGTGCCCCGAGGAGAGGGACTATTACCCCTACTGGCATCCGACACCCTGGCACGACATTGCAATCCTCACGGACGAACCACAGAGTCGCTGTGAGTATTACAGAGCCGAGTCCCAGAACGTGATGCCAAAGGGGTTTTGCTCCGACCCTTTGTACAACCAGCCCGACGCTTGCGCTGGCAATGGTGGTCAGTGGACAGAGGAGCCGGCATTTGAGGAACCCCCACCCGACTGCGTGGGAAGCATTGGAAGCCGTGACAACCACAACGGCAACGTTCGCAACGGACATGCGCACTACTATGTCTGGAAGATCCCCGAGTACGTGAAGGGGCGAGTTGTCTTGCGAATCCGCTACAACATCAGCACCGGCGACTTCGGCCTAGGATCTCTAGCGAACCCTAAGGAGGAAGGTGCCGAGCTGAAAGGCATCAAGGCTGATGAGTTCTTTATGGACAGCAAGTTCAACGACCCGAACCCGGGCAATCGCCGCCGCACGATTTTCACGGGCCGACCAGCCGTACCTCTGCCCTTGGCGCAAGATCCTGTTGCAGACTGGCTTGGCCTCGGAGAGACGGGGGCCGATTTGACCCGCCTGCTTCAGATCCAGGTGGGAGTTTCCGAAAACTAGGGGTACCTTATTCTGGGGTCCTTATAATAAGGATCCTACTATTTAGGGTTCCACATAAGAGGTCCCCTAATATCCGGAAACTCCCAGGTGAACACCAACCAGTATGGCCGGACTTTCGAAGATCGTACCCATACCTTCATTGTCATGGAGAGGCCGGCCGACGTCCCCATGTCCAAGAGGATCGTTGCTTGGCGTTCTTCTGGTTGGCTCTTAGGACTTTAACTTTTTGGGTTTCGATATGAATTATACTAAGTTACTAAGTAGACTAAAAGTTTAACTTTAAGGATGGTTTCAGAAGTCAGAAGTCGGCCAAGGTGAATTATAACGTTCGCGGAAGAAGAGGAAACATCGTGCAGGTCTACCCCTCGGTGGAGTACGACTTCGTTCCACCCGAGCTTGAGGTTGAACAGGGGACCCTTCTGCACCTTAGATCCCCAATACCCAGCCTTTAAACTATTTGGGTTCTTATAGTCTAGTAATTTAGTAGGAATCGGAAAGTTGAACCTTTTATTTCTGTGGTTTATTGGGGGAGTAAGGCACTTTCAGTGGACAGGCTCCGATGCCAACAACAATGGAAATGCAGGAAATGGCCGAGCTGGAACGGACCGATCGAACCTGGTCCAGGTGCAGTCCCGCTCAGAAACGATCCCGCTGCCTCTGGAGAAGCACACCTTGCTCTTCGACGCTGCAGCGAACCCAGGCGATGCGGAAGGGAGGAAGCTTGTGGACAAATTCGCGTTCTTGAACCAGGACGACATTGTTACATGTGATCCTGAGACGAACAATCAGAACTCGGAGACTAACTGCAAGCAGCTGAATGGCGCATCGGCCTACTTCGATGGGGGTCTTGTGGAAATGAAGACAGTTGGCACCCATCACATCGCCAGTACGCGCAACAACGATTTCACCAACCGGTCACACAAGGCAAGCATCAAAGTGACAGGAGTCATCCTGGAGCTCTACGAGAACATTGCCTTGGGGGTGGCTGCCTTTTGTGGGCTGGTGCTCATCATCTACGTTGCCTGTGCTATTCACGCTGTGAGGAAGCCTGGCAGCTGGCTCTTCTCCAGGCGCTACCGGCCGCGGGTGTTGAACTGGGTGATAGGCAAGGATCGTATGGCACGGCTGGTGGAGACACGGCGCCAGATCGTCGCCCAGCAGAGGAAGGAGTGGGCCAAGAAGGCCAATGCCCATGCGGCCGATGAAGAAGGAGCCGATGGGCAAACAGCCGAAGTGGCTTTGCCGGAAGAGTCCATGACGTGGTTCCAAAGCATCAAGCGTTGCTTCCGCAAGTGCGGCGTCGGTGAGCAGCAGCTGACCACACTCATGTATGCAGTGCTCAATATCCTGGTCTTCCTCATTGGCTTTCTCTCGAACATGAAGGGTGGCTTCCATGAGTCATGGGCCTATCCCATCGCCAAGGGGGGTGGCTACGCCATGGATCTCAACTTCTCCATGCTCGTGTTGCCCACATTGAAGAGCCTTCAGACCACGATGAGGCGCGTGAGCTCTTCACGCGAATGGGTGCCAATCGATGACCCCATCAACTTCCACATCGTCATCGCCAGCTATACAATGCTCAGTGCTGCTATCCACATTGTCGGGCACTGCTTCCACATGTGGCTCATTAAGACTTCTCCCGTCGTGCAGCTTGACCCTTTGCATCTTTGGAAGCTCACTGCCGAGGAGCAGGCCAGTGGCATGACCTTGCTGCAGCAGCTCCTGAACATCCAAATCCGCTGCGCCGCGCTCACGGGTGTAATCCTCACCTTCATGATGCTCGCCATCCTGCTGACGGCAGTTTCCTGCTCACGTCGTGGCACGAACTGCCTCACTCGCCGCTGCTTCGGATACAACCTGTTTTGGCGTGTCCACATGTCCTGGAAGCTGATTTACGTCCTGTTGCTCTTGCATGCACCTGCTCGGCTTTGGATCTGGTTCTTCTTCCCTGCCCTCTTCGTGCTCGTGGACCGTCTTTTGCTCGCGAACCACCAGGCCATGTATCTGACGCTGAGAAGTGTGAAGCTGCTGCCGAGAGATGTCATCGGCCTGACCTTTGAGGTCCCGCAGGGCTTTGCCTACCAGGCCGGTCAGTACATCCTGCTGGGGTGGAAGGGTGAGTGGCATCCCTTCACATTGACATCAGCACCGGAGGAGAACTGCATCAGCGTCCACATTCGATCGCCCAACACGTTGGACTGGTGCTCTGCCCTTCGCAAGCGCCTCACGGAGGAAGCACCGGCCCAGGCACGGGGAGAGGCCAAAGCAGAGAAGCCGCCTAGGGCACCGCTTCTGATCGAGTACAACAAGTGCTGCTTGCCCAACAGCCACATCGTCTACAACGTGCCCAAGGTCGCCGGCGCCGCGAAGGAAGATGAGCTCCTTGTCACAGACCTGGATGCCCCGCATGACTCGAAGAATACTGAGGGTCCTCGCCTGCTCGGGCGAAACACCTCGGGAAAAATGGGTACAGCAGTTGCTCGCTCTGGCGAGACACTGGTCAGCAGCCCGCCCAACGGCAGCCTTCCTCAGGAGGCTGTGGTGCTGCAGGTGACAGGGCCTTTCGGAGCACCGGCACAAAAAGTCTGGGGTTTCGACACCCTGATGGTGGTCGGCGCCGGCATTGGTGTCACGCCCTTTGCTTCCATCTTGCGGTCGGTGCAGCTTCGCTCCAAGCAGAGAGAGACGATCATGTCAGCCGCCACCCGGCCCTCGAATTGGCGGAACATGATGAGTGGCAACAACCCAAACGAGCTGGATCCTAAAGCAAGCCTACAGAGGCTCGTGGAAGATCTTGTCGTTGTGCCGAAGAAGATCTACTTCTACTGGATCTGCCGAGGCCAGGAGGAGTTCGATTGGTTTTGTGATCTGCTGGCAGCCGCTGCTGATGGTCCAGCAGCGGGCATCGTAGACATCACGCTCTTCCTCACCGGTGAGGTCGAGCTGAGCCAGGTCAAGAAGCTTCCCTGCGCGTCGGGGCAGTTCTTTGGCCGACCCAATTGGGGCCGAATCTTCAAGCAGAATCGCGAAAAGCATCAGGGCGAGCACATCGGCGTTTTCCTATGCGGTTCTCCGATCATTGGCGAGGAGCTGTCGAGGCAGAGCATTAAGAATTCCGACCTCATCGGCACTCCGGGTGGCACCCGCTTCTCCTTCTTCAAGGAGCACTTCTGAGTAAGGGGCCTTTTGCCCCCGCGGTTGCCGATGGTGATACGGTTCTGAAGCCGTGTCTCGCAGGCTGGTTACTTTTAAGCCCATGCCTCTCGACTGCCCACGCGCCTTGGCTTTGTACAGACCGGTCTCCGCTCAGGGGCAGCCACAGGTTTTGTTTAATCTCTGCGCACACGCATGTCCTTGCCTAGCTGTCAAGCCTGTACTGAAACCTTCTGCCGCTCAATACTGTAGCAGAAGTCTTGAGTGATGGGTTGCCAGCGGATTCTCTATCTGCCCCACTAGAAGGCTTCGGTGTGCCTGACAGTTGAAGTCGCAGATCCGCCTTCGGAGTGCAGCCGCTTGCGTGCTGCACCCTGGAGCCATAAAATTTTGCAATGCCGTGACCGCAGCTGACCTAGTACTAGAACGAACCAAATGTTCAAACAATGCCACAGATTGCCACGAGAGCCTCGCATGGCCCTGGCGTTCCGACGCCCTCGCCGTGCAAAGTCCTTTCGCTGCAGTTGCGAATTGCTCGAACCGGGTTCCGGGGCTCGAAAAGCCACAGTCCGTTGCCCATTCTCGGAGATCCGAGCAGGGCGGCGAATTTGCATCAAAGTCTCCAGGTGCTTTGCCTTACAGACCTTGGCGAGCTCTTGGCGGCTTTGTTCCGGGACCCTACCGTGTTACAACATCCTCAGGCTCCAAAACTCCGCAAGGCAAGATGTCTTCCCGAGTATGGACCATGATGGGTCAAAGAGATCACCGTGGGCTTGCTTAGTAAACTCATGGCGGTCCATGGTTCGTGTCGAAGTCCCAGAAGGTTCAGCCAACACAACTACAACCAAGATTCACAAGTCCACAATCCCAACTCCCCGAGCTCGGCTGTCTTCGACTTCTATGCTAGCCATCCTGACTGTCCAGCCACGAGAAGCTAGACATCAGAGTTTCTCGCCACTCCTGCGCACCCAGAAAAAGATCCGCGAAACCTGCAACAATCCTGACAGCATTTTTGAGCCTATTGGCCTGGGTTTGTGTGGGGTGAGTTTCGTGAGCCCGAGGTGCTCAGTGCCTCCTGCACTTGGTCAACTCCTTGGTGTTTTTGGCGATACTGTCGGCGGCAGCTCGGGTTCTAAAGGTTTCCAGGGCTCTGAGTACACTGCTGTTGATTCATGTTGAGATTCGTGGCACCGTGCAGCATCCGTTTGATGGTGAGGCCTTTAGACTCAGAATCACCTACCACATGAAAACTGTCATGTGCCAAGCGCGATCCGAGGCGTGGCATTGTAGCAGCTATGCGAGCAAGGGCTTGTTCGGTGCAAGGCCCGGAGCGCCTTGGACATAGTTGGATGCACTCTTTTCTTACGGCAGGAAAATGTGTGTGTATGTGTGTGTGTGTCTGTGAAAAGGGGTAATAATGATGTATGTGTGTGCGTATGTATGTATATGCAGCACATGCATGGCCTATGGTTGGTTGGACGGTGTAAGCGATGTCGCGATGTCGAATCTTGAAAGATGAGAATGACAACAAGGGAGGAGGAGCCGTTATCAGTACAACTGTCCAGCCGTAACAACCATCAGTTCTTGGCACTGGTGTGGCATTGACACACTGGGCACAGGCGTGGAGCCCGAAACTTTGAAGAACTCCACCCCTGTACAATCTACCGAAGCCCTGAAACACAAAAATGTTAGAACCAGTAAAACAAGACATAAAAGCAAGCATGAATACAGGAGAGCCCAAGAAAAAGAGATCGAGGCGTTTCTCGGCCGAAAGGATCTCGGAGCGCAGGGAACTTCGAGCAACTTTTCTGCAAGTGCCCCCGACAATGTTTGAATGGTGATCACGGTGATACCCTGATGCCGTGGTCCAGAGGCCCAGACAAGAAGCAGGGAGTTATGATCATGGTCATGGTGATGATAGTGCTGGTACCGGTACTGCTAATTGGTCACACCAGTACCCGTCCTAGTTGTAGTCGTCGCTGCAGCAGGTGTAGCAAGAGGAGGAAGGATGTAGGACAAGTGAAAAAGAATGGACTGAACGTCGTCACACTATCTGCAACAGAGAACTGGCATAGAAGGCCATTGTTCATGGCAATGGCATTACCAAGAGCAATATCCCACAACTTCGTTGTTTAGAGGCCCCTAAACCCTGAACCCTAAGGCCACGACAAGTTTAATGCCTCGGTTGTCTTCTTCGCCTTCGGCATCACGAGCGCTGTGACCTTCAGGGCGTTTCGGAGGAGCGGCTGGCTGTGGCACCCTAGAGCATTCGTGTTATATTGGTAAAAGTATTATTAGTATTGTTAATAGTATTCTTAGTATTATTAGTATTAATTATAAGTATTGTTAGTATTATTAGTATTGAATTCCAAAACCTCAATCCCAATATACTTGAGGGCGTGAGAAACACCAACGCCATTTCGGAGTGGCAGGATGGAGCAGGCGGCGCTGCCTGCGGTAGTTAGTGACGACCTCGGAGCTTACATTAAGGCAGAGGCAGGAACCGATGAAAAGTCTCATTTACGGTCTAGGGTTTAGGCCTTTATCGTAGTTTAGGTCCATGACGGTGATTGTTATTTTTGTTGATCCTCTTTCCAACGCCGGGCAATGCGGTCTCCGCAAGGCTGCTGGCCGACGTTGTGCCGAGGGGTGCATGAGTTCAGGAATCACGCACAGACCTCGGACGTACAACATTAAGAACGTATGTGTGTGTGTGTGCGGGTGCGGGTGTGGGTGTGGGTGTGGGTGTGTGGGTGTGTGCGTGTGTGTGTGTGTGTGTTTGTGAGTGGGAGTGTATCTGAATATACAGATCGTAGTAGTAGCAGTAGCAGTAGCCGTAGCAGTAGGAGTAGTAGTAGTAGTAGTAATAGTAGTAGTCGTAGTAGTACTAGTACTAGTACTAGTACTAGTACTAGTAGTACTAGTAGTAGTAGTAGTAGTAGTAGTAGTAGTGGTAGTGGTAGTGGTAGTAGTAGTAGTAGCAGTAGTAGTAGTAGTAGTGGTAGTGGTAGTGGTCGTGGTGGTGGTGGTGGTAGTAGTAGTACTCGTAGCAGCGGCAGCAGCAACAATGATGCTAATCATTTACTGATGAATACAGTGTAGTACATACGATTATGCATATGTATATTATATATGTATATGATTAATCGAGTGTGGGAGGCAACCTGGGCGGCGACTGAGCTCAAGAACGCTCGATTGGCTGTCCTGTCCCTCGTCTGGCGAGTAGACAGTGTGTTGGGTACTACAAGGGTTCCTTTGAGTGTTCCTATGAAGGGTTCGAAAGGGTTCTACAGTGTCTTGCTCCCAGTTGCGAAGTTCCGAGCAGCAGGAATGTCGGCTGATCGTTGAAGCATCAATCTCGATCCGTAGATGCGCACGCCAAAACGCGAGCGAACTCGCAAAAGGGTTGTCGGTGAGCTTACAGCATTTGCATCCAGAATAAAGCCAGCGCGCTGGCCATCTTGCGGAACGTCTCTCACTCTTGGGCGACTTGAGAGAAGTGGTGGTATGGAAAGGAAAGGCTACACTTGTGTAGCTTTTGGTGGCGGTTATCCTGCAAATTCCTCCCCAGATCGAGAACCCTCATCGCAAACTGTCTCTCTCTCTCTCTCTATGTTCACTTGTCCTTTCTTCAAGCTTCTAAAGTAACAGGCTTGCATCGTCTGTCACTGGCCCGGGGAGCATCAGCAGCAGGATAGTCAGATAGTCCACTGCTGTCTGTTTGTTTATACGTGTGTATATGTATGAAGTTGCAGCCGAAATGCGTGTATGTATGCATGTAACGTATACAGAGCCTAGGGCTTTGAGCGAACGCCGTTCGTGCCTCTCACTTATTCCTCATGGGCTTCGGCCCGCGTCCAAAACCGTCCGGCAAGGTTAACATGCCACTCGTCCTCCGTTGCGGCCTTGATTTGCATCTGCCGCCCCTGGCTCCTTGTGCTATGCTCCCTGGCAATTGGAGGGATCTAAGATATTCTGAGATCGAGTGCTTACACGAGACTTTAGTCTTTATCTCTCCAGAGGCTCCGAGGACGACGACCGCTGTTATATCGCTTACCAGCTGGCCTCCCGGCTGATTTACGTGGGTTCAAGGCAGTTACTATTTTCTAAACATTCCAGATCCTGATATTGATGATGATACTGCCAGTTTCTTCCGAAGCTGGGGCAACACACACCAACTGCGTCGTCCGGCTGGTGCTGCCTCTTAAAGCATCTACCATAGTATATACTGGTATATACTACCATATGTTCTACGACATATACCATAGTATATACTGTCCAGCTGATGCTGCAGGTTGTGCCAGCGTTGGAACTTGGAGTCATGGCTGCAATAGTTCGTGCGCGCATGAGGTTTAGGGTTTAGGGTTTGGAGTCGAGGTGGAAGGACACTGAGACAGCAACTGCACTTGTTCGAGGAGCTGTCATGGTGGAGATCATCTCTCTGTTCTCTTTGCTGGGCGTTTTCAGCTTGAAACCGCCTGATATTCGGGTGGCATCTTTGCTGCAAGGTGCCTTAGAAGCCGGCCTAAACCCTAAACCCCTAAACCCTAAACCCTAAGCCGGACACAAGCCTCTTCAGAGTGCCTGAGGCACCACAGCCGGGCCGCCGGGCAGGAGACGTGGGCCTGCGTGGGTGGCGGCTGGTTTAGGGTTTAAGATTTAGGGTTTAGGATTTAGGGTGTAGGGTTTAGGGGTTTAGGGTTTAGGGTTTTAGGGTTTAGGGTTTAGGGTTCGGGGTTGGGATTTCCAGGGCGAATGACTGCTAGCTTCTGGGGGTGCAGGAAGTGTGAGATCGATGACTCGCGTGGATACTCTCACTGAAGCATGGTGGGCCACTGCGCGGGAGCTGGCTTCAAGGTCGGGTGCTCGGAAACAGTGACATGTTCAATTTGGGCCTGAGGTTGCTAGAAATACTAACGTAGTTATTGGTGAGTAGTCACGAAACGCCCAAAGTATGGGTCCAAAGCAGAATCAAAAGTGCAAACGAGGCTCTGAACAGCTACAGGTTGCCGAAACAGCAATAAGTCAAATTTGGTTCTAATCGATCAGGAGCGTGTCCCTGGAGCAGCTTCTCCGTTTCTGGGGCGAGCTCGGAAGTGAAGGCAGTCATGGACGAAGCTTCCTTTGTTTCAGTGTTCTGCGCGAAAGTGCCTTCAGGACTCATGCCGCACTACGACACGGCTGCTCAGTTGCCATGATGATGCTGACGCAGGGGTGTTCCCGTCGCCAGGTTAGGCAGCCCATGGAGCATTTAAAGATCTTGAACGCGTGACCTTGTCTAGAGTCTACAGACTGTGTGTATCGTGCACACACACATAGACATCGGCCAAAACAAACACACACTCCCGCACGTGCTGTTTGAGCAATATTTGTGATCTCGGGTCGGGGTCCTTTGCTTGACCAAGCAAGACTGAGGAGCGTTCGACTACCAACGATGTGGTTCGACAGGCCACAGGGGATCCGAACCCCGCTTTCAGTCGCGATTGCAATGCCCATGGCCACCATCTTCGTAGATCTCCAATACCCAACCTTTAAGCTTTTTGGGTTCTTGTAGTTTAGTAGGAATCGGAAAGTTTAACCTTTTATTTCTGTGGCTTATTGGGGTAGTAAGTCTTACCTTTCCTTCGAAGTTCCAGCTCTCCTTCGTCTCGTGGAGGCCATCATTCCCAGGTCGCGCAGACCCGATGGTGGTGGAGACTGCTTGGCGAAGGCTTTAGCATTGCACAAGTTGCCATCGCGTCCTCTGTAATTTTGATCGGACCCCGTGGCTGCCATTTCTTGCCGTGTAGCCTTCTCCCTGTCACGAAGATGATGTGGTCACTCTAGTTCTTCTGCACGCTGATCGCAATATGTCGCAGTCTTGTGCGACTGAAGCCGGCTGCGTCCTCTGTTGCTGACTGCACCACCCTGCAGACTTGCAGTATCTTGCAGTGCAGAGTCTCAGCTGTCTTTCGGCAGGTGTTCCAGGAAGGCGGCGAAGTGATCGCTCCAAAAGCAATGGCTGCGTGCCTAACAGGTTATCTTCACAGAGGAGTCTGCATGATTGTTTGAAGGGGTCATCCTTCTTCAAGCTTGTCGAATCTCTCGCAGTCCAGCTATGGACGGCTCGTTCGACTGCCGTTTGTCTCGAGAAACTAGCTACGAGGTATTGTTTAAAGCATCCGTTCACCGCCGCATGAAGGTGACGCATTCTTGGCGCAACAACTTCAGAGACTTAGTGAGAGCCTTACTGGAAGCCGCACAGCATTCCATGATGAATGAGTGGTTTTCGAGTAGACGAAAGAAGGTTTACTCTCAATGCGCGGCTCAGGTAGCTGCAATCATAGCCGATGCGGGCAAGAAGGACACGAACTGCCCCACTGCACAGACACACGGAAAGGGTGAATTGCAGCTTAGTACAGTACCGACCCTTTTGTCGAGGCTCTGCCTGCTCATGTCGCATGCCGGACTGCCCAGGTCTTTCAACAACTCCCTGCGACAGCTTTTTGTGTTGTCACTGAATTTCGTGGGTTAAACTTCGCCGGAAGGACGAGTACTGGCGCGTCGCGGCCAAGCTCGAAGGCAGCCCCGTGGATGCTGCCAGGCAAGTGGATAAACTCCTGAGGAAGCTGCATGGAAACGAGCATCGCTACTGGACGCCTGGCGGCTTTCATCGAGCCGATGATGTCAGTAGCATGAGCTTGCAAACTGTGTAGACGAACCAAGGATTTGCGCGTTCTGTGTCAACCAACATGCCAGCATTTGTGGTGGCTATGCAGATCCCCCATCCGTTTCAGATGCCAGCGCATACAAGAGGTGCGTGACCTTTGCACTGCCAGATGTGAGCCGTTCCACACTCGTCAATCTGAGTCAACCATGCAACCCTGTAGCCGAAGACTCGCAGTCCAAGTTTGGCATGCTTTTTCCGACAAATACAGAAACATGAACCCTTGGCCGGCGGGGTCTGACCCGCCCGGTAAACCTGAAAGTAGAAGAAGCACAACAGAGAAAGCGACAGAGCAAGTCTGGCACCGACAGGGGCTCGAAGGACCCTCGTGTGGCACGTGAGCGCAGGGTTTGCGGTCTCTCCACCAGGCGCACCCACATGTTGGACGGACGGAAGGAAGGATTTATGAGTCGGGCTGCCCCGCAGCCCATAGCAGTTGGGGACGTACTTGCACGGAGCGCCGACCCTGCAGAACAAAGGAAAGAAAGATTTTTGCGGGAGGTGCAGGCAGTCAGAGGCCCCGAAAGGGGACGAGGAATGGGGATAGGACATGGCGGTGCCAGTGTGGCACCCAGTCCGTTGCGCATGTGCAAAGAAGGAAACAAAGCGTGATTCGAGCATGGAAAACCCCCTGCCCGTCAGCTTGCAGCAAACCCGTCGAAGAGAGACACTATCATGATGTACTATCATGGCTAGTATTATCTAGTATTAGTATCAGTATTAGTATTAGTAATAGAGGTGGTGGGAATCTCGTTACGATACCGTGACGGAGCAGCCTCTGCCGATCTGCAACTGCAGCCAGCCCAAGCTCTTCAGCAACAAGGCTGGTCGGAGGTTGAAGGGGTTGCTTAGGGTTTAGGGTTGTAGGAGTGTTTAAGATAGTTCTGCAGTGCATAGGCAGGGGGCCTTTAGTCTTCGGCAGTTTGGGGCATGCTTCCTGATGTTTCTGAAGATTCCAGCTGAAGCACATCTGAAGGCAGCATATCATGATTCTCTCACAACAAATGCAGTCACAAGCATCTTTTCAGGATTCAGCCCGGTGCGAGCTCAACAAGTTTGCCAGCTGCAAAAAGAGCAACTCCAGGATAAAAAGCTTCTGATTTGTTCGCCTGCCCGCAGGTCTACAACTTTAAAAGCCTTTGCTGTCGTGTTACCTGTGACCCGAGTCCGCACTTCCCAGGTTTGATGACATGATGACGGTCCTTCATGATTCTCGGCATTGATGAATGTTTTCTGTCACATGCGGGCCACCGTTCAGTATGCTGAACGCAACACGGCCATCGATGTCTCAAAGCATTTGCCCCGATCAGGATACGGTGCTCGGCTTTCGGCAGGTTGTGGCCGTGGACCGTCAACTTGATGTGTTTAATCGACCCTCAGCTTTAGAAGAAAGCCCCTCCGCCCAAAAAAAAAAACAGTGCCTTTCGGAAAGGCGGCGTGCTTTTGTGAGGCGCCTGGTGCGTCGCAGAACTCGTAGAGGCGAGGAGCCGCTTCGGAATGCGACGTCTTGGCGTCGTTGCCCGTCTCACCGTCCGGGCAGCAGCTGTGATATTATTGATGCGTATACTTATTCACATAGCTATTGTATGTTTGCCTGTATGTAGGTTATGCCTGATACTACTCATGTTTGTTGTATGCATCTTATGTATTTTTGTGTGTATGTGTATGAGTAAGTGCGCAAAAGTGCATGTGTACGTGTATGATCGTGTATGTGTAAGTACGCATGGACGTATGCATGTATGTATGTATGTATGTACGTGTAGGTAGCTTTGTTGGTTGGTTGGTTGGTGCGCACGTCATGACGGTATGAGTGTCATGTCACATATATAGAGAGATCTGTAAGGGTGGCCAGATACAACCGAGCCTCCGGCGAGGCGAGCCGATTGGACATGCAGCAGGTCATCCAGGCAGGGTGCGTAACCGCACGATCGTAGCATGGTGTGGAATGTATGCAAGAGCGTAAAGTTATGTACGAAGTTGACTCGAAGTTGTATGGTACACTGAAATGCATGGTGCTTGTTCAACTGCCCATCAGAAGTTGTCGATACAAAAAGGGACTAAGCACATACCTTTGTTGCTGATGATGCGTTGTGTTCATCGTTCGAGGTGCACAGTACATCGCAGCTTGATATCTACTCCGCGCCTTGGCCGTCGACATACCGCTCACATCCCAAGCAGCATGTCGCAGGAAGCATGAAGACTGATAGAACATGCTACGACTTTCAGACTACCAGTCAGCAAGGGCGACACGGAAGCCTATGCCACCCTGGCGACGCTCTCCGTGCAGGATTGTTGTGCCTCCAGGCAATGGAAAGCAAGCCAGCCTGCCATCACCAGTATTTTGGCAAACATGTTCCCGCGTTCTGAGTGTGTGACATGAAATGTGCGCCCGTCGGATTTCAGAGCAGTGGAGGCAAACTGCATTAGTTTAGGTTAGGATCACGAGCGAAGGCCAGAAGACAAGGAGGATATTTTGGCAAGGATTGGACACTTGGCCTCAGAGTTCCGATTGCCAGTGCGATTTGCTTCATTGACCACTTGGCTTGACAAACTTCAGATTGACCCAACAGAATCCCGGCATCTTTGGGCATCAAGCAGACATGCTGCGTAGCACTAGGTGACACGGAGGAGTTCGATGCCAAGCTGCACACTGCAACGCGGTTGGGAGTGTCGATCTCGTTGGACTCGACAGACACGACAACACGTGCCAGATCATGTCGCATTTAGCAGAATCTATTGGTGGAATATGTTGGCCTGCAGCAGTTCGCAAGCAATACAACAGGGTGGATCAACTTTCGTAGCTGCAGGAAAGTTGCACTCCAATGGTGAGGTGGTGGGCGGGAAAGTAGGATTCCTTTTCAATGAGTTGAATGCTTTCTGCACCACTAAACAGGATGTGCTGCGGTTGCAAAGCGCTAGTTTGTTGTGTATTTTTAAAGTTGTTCGTGAAGAGCGAAGTTAAGCTGCCAGCTGAAAGGAAAATAATCCAATAAGGACTCTGCACGGAATTCAGATCAGAAGTCCCTTTGTTCTGATACGACGGTTTGTGAATCTGCGGGAAAGAGTCCCTGCCGGCACCATTCAGAATTAAGCAAGTCGTGAAGCATCCGGCGGTGCGAGCATTTGTGCGAGAATAGCCTACCCCAAACCTGAAAGCCAATCCAACCCGGATCTTGATTTTGAGAGTTATTCAGGGGGCCCTGAGACTAGGTCAACCTTAAACTGGTAAACCCTAAACCCTAAACCCAAACCCAACTTTAGCCCAACTTTAGGTGATCTTCGGACAGCATGGCCTCCTCGGTCGCCGCTTTCACGGCTTCGGGGCGCTGGATGCGGCGGCGCGCACTGCGCGCAGGGCCATGGCCCCGGGTCTCTGTGTAGGATGCTGACACATTGTACTAGGTAGGGCTTTGGGACATTTTATGTTTTCCCTTATTGGGCTTAAGAGGATCTTATTTACAAATAGTTTTCAAAAGCTTTAAAAGCCCCACATGGTTGTAGGACTTTTGCAGGTTTGGCATTGGTTCGTAGCATACGAGCTCAAGGACGAGGTTGGCGTTCTTCCTGACAATCTCGGAAGGAAGCTGCCTCCAAAGACACCTCTGATGCCCAGGTCAATGAAGTCTTGGAGCTGAGAAGGCCAGCAAGCGGCGAAAATTCCCTTCTTCATTCTAAACCCTAAACCCTAAACTCCATCGAGCTCGGTTCCACTAGGGTGCTGCAAGAGTAGATAGTAGATAGCACTCGTTACGAAGGCTTTCGACTCAGGTCTTTCCAGAGTGGGTGTTTTATTGTTCTAGGATCCTCTGCCCGATGGCTATCAGCTTGTGCAGCCACTGGCAGGAAAGCCGACTCAAGCCCGGAATGAAGATCACAGAGATCGTATCAGATCCGCAAAGACCGCCGGAGTTGCCCACGCTTGACAGCCTTTGCACAGCAGGTTGTACGTTGGTGTTATCCTGTAGCCCAGGCCCAGCAGGCCTCAGTTAATGCACGGGCGATGTTGCCAACTCTCGGCAGCCCTTCGCCCCGCGAATGCAATTTGAACTGCATTTGGGCAAAGACCCCACCCCGATAGCAGCCGATGGCAATTGTGGCATGGATCCAGATTGTACAGCATTACCAGGCTACATTGATCCAGCCGCGGAAGAAGAGGATCAGACAGCAGTGCCAACACACGCACACAGACTAGCACCTCAGAAGAAAAGTCGCTGGCCGGGTCTTTTTTGGTAAGGACTAGAATCAGTGTTGACACCAGCAGCAATGGCAGCAGCACCAATTATCAAAGTGATACTTCAAACACCAACCTTATACTTACCAGTTTTTGCTTACCTTATGGTAACCTTTCAGTCAGCCTAGTCAAGCCTTGACCTTGCTGTGGTAGACTATGTTGTGCAGGCTCGCAAGGCAGTCGCGACAGAAAGCACCTTGGCAGCCTTTTAAGTTGCATCGCACTGGGCCAGTTATGCTGGTAGAATATACCATGATGTAATCAAACACGTCATCCCATCGAATGTTGACATGATGATGACGGATAGTGGTATGTGCGTGTATATATGCATATCTATCTACATATATGTATATATATATATATATTAATCTAAAATTGTGTATATGTAAACACAGTACATACTGCATCTCACATCATATCATATGATATCATATCATACATACCATATATATCTACATGTGCATCATCTGTGTATATACAGGTATGCATACGCTTGTGCATACAGATGCATGCAGCATGCATGCATGCACATGTCCACGTTTTGGTATCCATACAAACGCATGTGTGTACATGGACATTTGGTCTGTCTGTCTGCCTGGCTGGCTGCGGCTGGCTGTCTGTCCCGCCGTCTGTACACACGTTCGTAGGTTGGTATGCAGGTAGGTGGGTTTATGTTACTTGCTTTCTGGCTTGCCTGCTTGCTTGGTTGCTTACGTGCGTGCTTACTTATATGTGTAGGTAATTTTGCGTGTATGTACATGAATACTCAGTATATGTATACGAATACTCTATATATATATGTGTGTGTGTGTGTATGTGTATATATATATATGAAAAGGTGCATGCTTGTTTAGTCTTTCGCAGAGCTTGGTTCACGGTCGGGCAGCAAGGCCACCAAGTGACTCGGAGGACTCTCAGGCCGGTTGGGTCGACTCGGAGATTTCCGGGGCCCGAAGCATCTGATTTAGGCAAGCGAACTGAGTGCGTTCTCGAGGAAGCCGTAACTGTCGGACTTTCTGGATCCGTGCTACTTCGGTGAGTGAAGCGAAGGCCTACATGACTCGCGCGCAATTGCTCAAGCATCTCCCGGCTTGTATGTCTCACTGTTGCACCGGAATGGCGACCTATATACAGTCAGTTCTGTCACTATCAACGTCCGCCCACACAAGCTGACCGCCGCAACAGCACGACCGCTCCATCAGCAACGACTTCAGCCCCACACGCCTTACTACCCACAACCTCCTGCCGCCGTGGAATGGCAGATGTGATACTGGGAGAGCGTTCTCGTGCTGTCACAGTTGGGCGCTCGCACTTTGCCACTGCCGACGACGAAGAGTCGCTTGTTTCACGGAAGGATGTTGCTTGAATTGCCTGCCATACCACCGCTTTAGCCCAGAGGCCATGGCATGACGTTGATGCACGATTTCTTGATTCATTGATGTAGGAGGTTCAGCAACTCGGGGAACCCCCATATGGACCCTGAACAGAAGGAGCCTTGATGAGCACCCAGAATGAAAAAACACTGATTTGCAGAACCACTCCCCAGCAACCGATAGGAAATTCTTTCCAAAAGCCCCCACACACACACACACGCACGCACACACACACACACACCCGCACAGACACACACACGCACACACACACACACACACACTTCTAAAGCTTTAAGTTACTAGTCCGGATCCATCAAGAAACCCTTTCAAATTTCGTTTAAGCCCCAGCCTCCGGCACATCAGCTGCCAGGTTAGGGAGGCAAGTCGAGGAGTGGCAGGCTGCTCCCGGCGCTGCTCGGCCGACAGGGTTCTGTACCTATAGTAGAACCCAGAAAGTTGGAACATGGCTTTAGGAGGATTAGTGCTAGGATCCCTTATACTTTACCTTAAGGGTATGAGGACAACTATGTTCCAACTTTCTGGCTTCTACTATATCTGTGTATATTGTACTATGTCAGTCTGCTCCGCATTATTTGAAGCCCAGAAATTGTTCCCGACCTCGCAGGCTGGAAAGGCCAGCATGCTAAAGAGAGGGTCGACAAAGCCATGCGACCTGGATACCTATGAGCTCGACTGGGATGACCTAGGGAATCTTGGCTTCTTCATGCCCTGCATTTCATGAGGGGCCCAGAGTCCATCAAGATCTGTGCCAAAATGCAACCCCTAAACTCCAAGACCCTAAGCACCTTTAAACCCTATGGCCCTAAACCTACCCTAAACCTTAAGCCCTCAGGATGCAGCTACCTTCCATGCCGCAGAAAGCTCCGCCCTCTGCTCCTGAGCCCGCCCCGGCTCCTGCGAGCGCTCCCAGGCCGGAGGCCACGCAGGTGGGGAGTCGAAAAGAAGGTGATGAGAACAAGCTCTCCTGTGGTGTAAGTTTACATGATTTTGGAGTACGATACATAATGTAAGGCAATGTAAATGTAGTATCAAGGTGTGTAATATGAATAATGAACGTCACCGATTATACCCCTCAGGCACATCCCACCGAGGAGTGGACCCTTGCTGCGAGCCTAGATGGGCCTAGCTACAGTTGCCGTCACTGCCGTTTGTGATCTCCTCCTTAGCCTAAGCAATGCACCCTCACTTGCACAGGAAAACTAAGAGTGTCTGACCTAAGGCGCGGTTGGAAAGAAAGGTCATGGAGGAGGCAATCGACTGCATAGCTAGAAATCCGTGGACGGTGCAGGTTTGCAAAAGATGTCTCGACTTCACTGCTGTTCATAGCGTGACAGCCTCGATGCCAGGAGTCCTTCGAAAAGCGCAGGAAAAGTTCGTCGGCTATGCGGGCACTTGTGCCTCGGCAATCTAGTTATGATTCTTGCGACGGTGCAGAGGCTTCGTGATTGCTGGATCCACCAAGAGAGATTCGGCTTTATCGTAAGCCAGCTGAGGAGGAGTGCTACGAGGACGCAGCATGGGACAGCTTTGACGTGTCCGAGACCGCTGAGGCCACGAAGCACAAAGCCCGAGTCACTCCTGACACGAGCGACTGGGACCCGGACAACTAGACTGGGGGTTTTCCATGGTTTTCCTGTCATGGCAGGTGGCTCCAGCACAGCCGACGCCCATGGGTGTGCAGGCAAAGCTCTCAGCATTTTCTCTGATTGGATCACTAAAGTTAGCGCCAGAAGTGTACACCTTGGCATAGCCTGCGCCCAAGGTCCCACAGGAGCTGCGCAGACCCGAAGCGCAGCCCAAGCTGCCAAGTCCCGAGCGCTTGGTCCACGTGCGCTCATGTGTGTGTAGCACTGCCAACGCCCGAAACTTCAAGCTTTTAAGCCCGACATGCGCAGATATATTGAACTGAATATCGCTGATATGCCGATACCCGGGCGCAGCCTGAACCTTAAACCTGCGTTCTGAAAATATGCTGGTCCCACAACCCACAATCCCCGAGCCCTACGTATTCCTAAGATATTAAACGTAAGGACAATATTACTACACCAGCACCCTCGTAAAATCTAGACCCATCTACGCCCTAAAACTGCTGAGGGGCGAATCCAGACCAAGAGCTAGAGAGGCGCCTCCGCGAGGACGACCACGGGGGCTTTTTCGGTTCGTCGTTTATGATGGCTTTTTGTTCTTGTAGGCTTCAGGGTGACAACGGTAGGGCTCTGCGTGTAGGGCCCCGAAACCTTGTAATTCTTCGCAACGGTTTGGAGAACCACAGCCGCCGTAGCTCAAAGTCTTCAGGACTCTGGAACTCCGGCAACCGGCAATACCCATCATCCCTAAGGGTTTAACACCCTGAAACCCGAAACCTACCGGAGAGGACCGGCGCCGGCGATGCGTCCGGGGCAGGCTCCGGCGGCTCTGGCTTCTGGGCCACAGCGCAGAGTCCAGTGCCCAGCGCCGGGTGTTCCCGGAGGCCTTGCAAAGGCCTCAGCCAAGACACCAGGCCCGGGCCCACCTCCAGCAGTAAAGCACCAAAGCATGCAGCACCCTGGAGCTGGACCAGCGGCCAGAATGCCAGCTCCGACAAAGTACCAGGCGATGCCACCGCCGAACCCGACACCCAAGGTGCCAGGTGCTAAGCCTTTCCCAGGTGCTCCGCTCACGAAGGCTCCGGGGCAGCCTGTGATGAGACCACAGGCTCCGGGGCAGCCTCGGTTTGCCGCGGTTCAGCGACAGTTCGTTGCTCCATCGCAGATGCCCGTATTGGGGGCAGTGAGGGCCGGGACCGGTCCGACTCAAAACCCGGTGCCAGCACACCCACACGAAGCCCAGCCACAGCTTTCAACTCCGCAGCCAGAGGTCAGGCTCGTGCCACAAGCAACGCCACACCCGCAGACACAACAAGTGCATGGACAGCACGTAGAAGTCATGCTCATGCCGCAAGCAGCGCTGCAGCAGCATGAGCCCCAGCCACAGCAGGTGCCACCTGGACCTGGGCCGCAGGCAGATGTTAGGCTCGTCCCACAGCCACAGCCGAACCATTCTCAACCGCAAGCGGCTCTTCAGCCACAAGAGCCCGTACCAAGAAATCTGCCATCCGAGCAGGCGGAAGTCAGGCTTGTACAGCCAGCGGTGCAGCAATTGCCAACTGGGCAGCAGGCAGAGTTCAGACTCATGCCACAGCCACAGCCCCAGGATGCCCAGCAGGCAGAGGTCAGGCTCCTTCCGCAATCGCAATCCTCTCGTTTGGCGCAAGATTCGAGCCAGGCCTGGAGTTGTCCAACTGCTGCGTAAGAATCCGTAACGAACTGTTTCCAGTCGACAAACATATAAAGACTGTAGCACCTGAGTAATTACAACCAACTTCAGTGTGCCATGCTTGGACACCGAATACGTAACCCTGATCCCCAGTCCTTTGATGGCCCTAAAGGCCCTAAAGCCCTACTGAAAGCACACGAAACACTTCGGAGGCCACGATCCTCTACCCCTCACCGGCCTCAGGGTGCAGGCCGGAGACCCAGAGGCCGCAGAGCTCGGATTTTGCTCTAAGATCCTCTTGGCCTTTGGAGTTTGCGGAAGTTTCCGAGAACAGGGGGGTATCTTATTTTGGGGGTCCTCATAATAAGGATCCTGCTATTTAGGGCATTAGTTTAGGGTCCTCTATTTTCGGAAGCTCTCTCGTATGTTACGTACCAGTTATACAACTCATCGACATCATCGACTGTGCCTACTACTATTATATGTGAAGCCTATGTCACGCATCCGATAGCATCAGTGTTATGTTATATGTATACATCGACATAGATAATATGCATGTAGATAAATGTATGATCATGTATGCATGTTTACTTCAAGAATATTCGGATTCTTGACCTGGTCCACATTTGATTGACTTTCACTTGAGACCCTCAGAAGAGCCAGCTCAGCCGAGTCTGCCAGAAACCCTAAACCTTATATATAAGCCAAGCCTTAAACCGTCCTAAACCCTAGAACTTCAGAGGCTCCTCCTGGTAAGGAATTCTAGCTGGATCTGCAGTTGGAAAAGAACCCTGAAAAAAGCAAAAGAATCCAACTTCGCCGATTTTGCAGGCAGATCGCGGCCGCTCCGGCGACTCTGGGGCAGTCGAGCCTGGAAGCCGAAAAGCCTGCGGCCTGAAGCCAGGGTTTGGGGGTTTAGGGTTTGGGGTTTAAGGGGTTTGGGGTTTAGGGGTTTAAGGTTAGTCTTGGGACAGCTAAGACCCTAGAGGATGCAGGGGTTTGGGACTTGGGGGTTTTGGGGGTGGCTTTTTGAACCCCTCAACCCTGATCTGGTCACACTTAATCTCGAGGCTCCGCTTAGGGTTTAAGGTTTCGAATGAACACTGAATTTGCAAACCCTGAGCCCTAAGCCCTACCTTTGTCATCCAAGGCAAGGGCTACAGGCAGCGGAGATGTCCGACGGGACACCCGCAGCTTGACTTGCGTTGCTCTTGTTGTCGCGTTTCAGGTGTCAGAGGCTGTTGGGCTGTGCTGCGTGAGAGCTTATGACTTGAAGGCATTGCATCTTGATGGCATCTGCGTCCAGAGCGCAGAGTGTTGTGCTGCCTAAGGTTGCCCCAGCAGCACAGATGGTCATGGGAGGAAGCTGTGCTACCAGCGTTGCCAGCGCGAATGGCTCAAGAGGGCCAGATCGAATGCTGAACAAGCTCCCATGGCAGCACCAATGGGAACGAACGCATTTTCAGAGCAACAGTTAGCATGTTGCCGCACCGACTTGTTGAGATTTATCGTGGTTTGAAGGTCCTGCGTGCGAAAAAGCTTTCCCGACTCTGCAGCCTGACGTCCTGTTGGGCAATTCAGGCTGTTGGCACAGCCCTGTTCGACACGACTGCAGACACTCCAGCGAACAGGCCTGAGCCGAGTGCTTCTAAATCCATTCTGCGGTGGTATCTCTTGGCTTAGTGGCTCCGTGTGCTTGCCTTGCAGGTTACGTCTCGCCGCTTCCTCCAGGGCCACAGGTGCAGCTCGTTCTTAATTAGCTTTGTAGACGGGCACCGCGCAAGGGGATGCATGTAATCACTAAGAGCCTCCTCATGCGAGCTCCTGGAAACAGACGCAGATGCAAGACTTTCTGTAACATATCTCTCGACTATATGCTGACAGCACACCGCACCGGATACTGCATGATCATGAACTTTCCTACTGTAGCACATCACAGCACAGCCTGGGTTCGGCCCAAGTGCCCGAGGCTCTTCTGTGATCTAAGGACCCTGGCACATCCAACGTATCCTGAAGCCACGCCAGGCCCTGAGATTTCAGTAAAATTTGTTGTGCAGCACGGTATACTTTATAGTAGCATACTGTAGCAAGTGACGTACTACTACTACTACTACGACGACCATTTTCCATAGTGTAGCATAGCAGCTGGGAAGGTAGAATGTCAAGATGGATGTGCTGCGGCCTGCAGCGTTTCTTTTCGGCCCCTCTAACCCCTTTAGTGACTGTCGGGGTGAGCACAAGATAAACACAGAACTGAGGCATTTGGTGGCTGCTCCACCAGATGCAGGCATGCACCGTGTCATCAGTGCTGCGGTCGTGTAGGATGAGAGCTTCAGAGAGTGTGGTTGATCAGATTTGACCTCATTCTTGTGGCTGCGTGTAGCAGCCATGATTTGCACTGTTTCTAATTGATGTCCATCATGTAGCAGCATCTGCCAAGACTGCATGACAGGCAACTTGCCAGAATCCGTCGCCTTGCCCACGCAGTTCGAGGCAGGGGCGAGACTGATGGGTGAGATCTCGTTTTTGATCCGTACTTCCATTGAGGGTTCTGCCCTGTCCACATCCACAGGCTGTGGAGGAGTACCCGGGCTTCCAGGTGCCTATGGCACCGAGGGCTGCGCAGGCTCCCATGTGTGGCCAGGCGCCTACCACCCAAAGGGAGGTCAGAGTGCCATAGCCGAGATTGGAGAAGAGTTGACACGAAATCTAACTTCCTACACCTTGAGGTTCCGCCTCGGTTCCTACTGCCCCGTGGGTCACATGCTTAGTGGATTGGCTGTTCTCTCTTCACAGCTGCAAGCAATGGCAAGTTTTTCTGAGCCGAAGCCTGGCTTGGCTTTGGCCTAGTTTAGGGTTTTTAGGGTTTAGGGGTTTAGGACCTCCCCACTAACACTGCGGCGGAACGCGTCGTTCCCAGGTCTTTGCACGGTCTCAAGACGTCCTCTCGAGGCAGCCGCAGCAGGGCATGCTGTCCGTAGTCGAAGCGATATGGGAGTTGCCGAAAAGGGGTACCTTATTTTGGGGTTCTAATAATTATAAGGATTCAGGGTACGATAATAGGTCCACTATTTTCGGAAACTCCCATATGCACAGTTGTCCACAGAGTCGAACTCTTTGCACTCGGATAGGGAAGAAAGTCTTCATGGTTTCGCAGTGTTTGCCACTCTGGGAGGTCCGCAGCCCAGCTT
Organism: Symbiodinium sp. clade A Y106; assembly: GCA_003297005.1. Taxonomy (NCBI): domain Eukaryota; class Dinophyceae; order Suessiales; family Symbiodiniaceae; genus Symbiodinium; species Symbiodinium sp. clade A. Next base: position 73,735 of record BGNK01000876.1, read on the forward strand.
CCAATTCAGGCGCCGCCCCAAAGGAGACTTGGATGCAAGATGCTCCTACGGTTGATGATATAAATCCTGCATTACCCAGAAAATAAAGAAAATATACTATAATTCCCATAGTTTAGGGTCCTTAAGGTAGTGCAGAATTTATAACATCAACAGTAGGTCAGTACATAGCTTGCAGATGCTTGCAGCAGCCTTCCGAGGTTAGAGGCACTGCATCAGAAACCAGGGGCTAAGACGTTGCAGGGCCGGTCCTGATTGCGCTGCTTCTGGTGCTGTGGCTAGGAAAGAGTCCTGCACCGTATGGCAGCATGAGGCAGGGCGTACCTCCGCCACCAAGTCGAAGCGACAGCGCTCCAGTTGTAGGCAGGAGCCGCGGATGTGAAGAGTTATGAAGAGCTCCGAAAGATGCGCTTTCCTGGTTATCTTGGTGGTACCAACAGTCGACTTGGATTTTTCCTTCCCTCCTCGGCACAGGCCTCTGTGAACCCATCACCTTGGCGGCAGCCGAGCCGAGAGCGTCTGCAGAGCCAGTGGCAAGCTACTCGGCGAAAGTACAGATCTCACAGGCACCTCGACGAGCGGTGGAATGTTTGTTGTGGCCTTAAGTCTTAAGTGTAGTCCGCCAACTGAAGCTGTGAATTTTCTGCACCTCTGGATGGCAACTAAGTTGCGGTGGCAGCTGACAATGAGCAACTTGGCATCGACTGTTCAGAGCAGCAACTTCAATCCCTTTGCCAACCACACTCGCAGAAGCGCCCGTGATATTAGCATATAGAGCTGCTGCTCAGCATCTTCGCATCGTTCAAGCACGTCCAGTCAGCCTGCTGCAGTGCTGCCTCGTCGACGCGGTCGCCCACCTGGGTCAGCGCCCTCAGTGGCTTCGCTGACCCTGCTGAGGCCGTGCCGGAGGGCTGGACAATGCGATCTTTGTGCATGGGAACCGTTCGTAGCACAAGAGTTGAATCTTGCAGGTGGGGAAGCCAGTCCGCGATTGGACAGAGGACGCTCTTACACAGTCAACGTCCCTGTAGTTGGTTTTCGCTGGCCTCTGCAAAGCCGGGACTGTGTAGATGTACGGTCAGAAGAGAGTGGTATAGAGGACTGCTTACTGTGCTGACGGTGACTTTCTTGGGTGCCTTTGTAGTTTCCGGATCATGGAGGTCCTGGTGGTCTCAGTTTTTGCAACTAGCATTAGTGGGAAACACAGGGCTGATAACGCAGCTTGACAGCGTGACAACGCCCACAGAATAATGAGCTTGACAACATAAACAAGCATGCAACGTTTCACAACAGAAGAGCATGGTGATAATGGTTGAAAAGTTCATGTATGTGCAGACACATAATATGTGCCTGACAATGAATCCCAGCAAAGCCTACCGCCTCAACCCCCCACCCATCTTATGGTCCCCACCCCGGCGCCGCCCCTCAAATTAAGAAGTTGCTGAGCATTTCGGTGTTCAAACATCGAAACAGGTGGAGGCTCTGATCGCTGTCACGATGACCACAGTCGTGACGATTGGAACTCTGGGTGTCGCGTTCCTTGTGACTTGCGAGTTTGGGACATGTTGGGGGCAACTTGGCATCTCAAGCATGGCAACCGTGTCTGGCACGAAAGGTCTGTCGACGTCATGACCTGAAACCCCAATGCTTCTGTGCTTTTTCTCCATGGTCGAAGCGAGCAGTTAGCAAGATAGAAGTCAAACAAGCAACATAAAGCCCTCAAACCCCCATGCTAGTCACGACATGGTCGCTGCTTGACAACACAACGGCTGGCAGGTGCACAGGGGATCTCGCTCCCCCCATCTCTGCCCCGCCCCCGCAAATGCGAGTCCAACTGTTGCTACGATAAATCCTGCATCGATTTCTTGACAGAGGTTTCTCCCCCGCAAACCCCTGAATCTTAATATTGAGCCCAGAGGAACCGAAAGGGCGACAGGCTCGAGTACTAAAAANGCTAACACTGCCACTAGACAGGTCATGCAGGATTTTTACCATCCACCGTCTCGGGAAGTGGTTTCATGAGCTCTTGAGTTGCAGCCTTCTTCGCAGCGTGCGACGCGCAGCTGTGTGTCTTGCTTGAGTTCGCGTGACAGACCTTGCGGCGCGCCCGAGCCAGCGCGTTGTGCCGTGCTTGCGTGTTGTGCGAGGAGACTTCGTCTAGAAGCTGCGTAGCTGGAGCTGTGTGCCTTGCTTGAGTTCGTGTGACAGAGTTTGCCGTGTTTGCAGGTTAGCCGTGCTTGCATGTTGTGCGCCGACACGTTGCCATGAAGCTGTGCAGCCGCACCTGTGTGTCTTGCTTGAGTTCGCGTGACAGAGCTTGCAGAGCACCCGTGCCAGAGGGTTCTGCCGTGCTTGCAGTCGACGTAGCTGTAGTTGCGTGTTGTGCGAGGAGACTTGGTCTAGAAGCTGCGCAGCTGGAGCTGTGTGTCTTGCTTGATCAGTTCGCGTGACAGAGCTTGCAGCGNTGAGCATGTAGCCGTGCTTGCATACGCTGCGCAGCGTCAGCTCTGTGTCTTGCTTGAGTTCGCGTGACAGAGGTTGCAGCGCGCTCGTGTGAGCGTGTTCTGCCGTGTTATATTTGCAGCACAACGTCGCTGTGCTTGCGTCTTGTGCGAGGAGAGACTTGTTGGGGAAGCTGCGCAGCTGGAGCTGTGTGTCTTGCTAGATCAGTTCGCGTGACACAGCGGGCAGCGGCCCCGTGTGAGCGNACGTCGCTGTGCTTGCGTCTTGTGCGAGGAGAGACTTGTTGGGGAAGCTGCGCAGCTGGAGCTGTGTGTCTTGCTAGATCAGTTCGCGTGACACAGCGGGCAGCGGCCCCGTGTGAGCGCCTTCAGCACTGTTGCAGCCACTGGCTTGCCAGCTTGGCCTGCCTGGCGGCGCTGGCTTGCAGCCGGGCCTGGGGTGGGTCTGGCCCTGACCCTGGCTGTGGGGCCCTGGGCCTGCCCTGGCCCGGCCCTGGCCCTGGCCTGGCCCTGGCCTGGGCTGCCCAAGTAGTTGCACCCATCCCCTAGTTGCAAACTAACCTATTTGCAAACTCCATTTTAAAGAGATTCCCGACATGCGCAGGACTGCAAAGCAAGGAGAGGACATTGTCGTTTTCTTGATCCTGACAGCGCGCAATTGTGAGTCTTTTTAAAGTGGAGTTTGCAAATAGGTTTGCAAATCTCGCCCACCCCCACCCCCACCCCGCGGCAACCGCCGAGACCGTCCCATCGAAGATGAAAAGCTCTAATTTGCAGTGACCTTCTCACTAATGTGTGTGAAGGCTGACTTCCAAGGAGCACCGACGCCGGAGATGCAGTACTGTTGCTACGATAAATCCTGCATCGATTTCTTGACAGAGGTTTCTCCCCCGCAAACCCCTGAATCTTAATATTGAGCCCAGAGGAACCGAAAGGGCGACAGGCTCGAGTACTAAAAANAAAATCCTGCATGACCCGCTGGCCTCTCCAACATTGACATCGGGGTGAGGGGAGACAGCGCGTAGGGCATCGCTAACACTGCCACTAGACAGGTCATGCAGGATTTTTACCATCCACCGAAGTAGTGACTGATGACGTATAGAAAGGCATTTGACGCCGTAACCATACAGCAGCATGAATGTGACTGAAGTAGATTGGCTACCCTATTCCGTGCAGTGCAGGACGATGTGGCGCAGTGGCTGATGAAGCTCTCGACTGTGCCAGCAGACATCCTGGATGTGGCCGCTGAGCTGAGAAGTCCAACATGTGTTTGAACTTTAGTGCTGACCCCTGAATAATCCCCGGCTCCCTTGATCAGGATTACAACAGGGATCTTGATATTCACGCCTTCAAGCAGGATGCTTCATGTATCAGATGTTTTCTTCGACCATTGGTCCTTGTGGAGTACATCACACATTATCCCAGCCCACACAGCCCAGCCAAAGCCAAGGTTCACTTGCATGCCATTTCTGGGGCTGTGCTGCTCTCCATGACAGAAGAGGACCATAGCAAGCGGTATTGGGCAGGGTTGGGAGTTTGGAGCATTGGGCAGCGTTTGAATGCGGTTCCTGTGGGCTGCGTTGTGCACAGGATTTGGAAGGCCTCCGCATCGAGAAGTTCGGTCACCGCAGGCCCTAAATCGGAAATTGCTCGGCCAGCATGGGGTCTCGCGAAACTTGCGGAAGTGATGTAGGGATTCTCAGGCAGTGCTCGTGAGCGAGATATGACTCTTTAGGACGACAGACTATAGTACAGACATGGTCAACTTGCGTAGCAAACTCTCAACCCAGTGGCTGTGTTAATATACTGGTATTGCAGCTTCCTCCTACTCCTCCTACTACTACCCCACCACCACCACGACCACCACCACCACTGCCACTGCGACGACGACTACTACCATGCCACTGCCACTGCTGCTGCTACTGCTACGAAGACGACCACCACCACCACTACCACCGCCACCGACCGTGACGACTCCTGCGACGACCATTTTGCAAAGCTACGTGATATGATACCCATGCTACGCACATTACTGTTCCCATGCTGACATCAATTATTCTTGCTAGCCGCCATCCTTGTGACTATTGGCCGGAAGCCTCCATGTCTACTATGGGTTGAAGTTGATAACTGAGTGTTCTTGATATTGACGCCATCACCATCAGCCAAACGTGGTTGGCAACTTTGACACCAAGACCTTCCCGCGTCCACAGAGAACATCAGGCCATGAAATAAGACCACACCTGGCACAGCTCAGCTAAATGTCAAAGGTGAAGCTAAAGGCAAGTAGCACTCACAGGAGAAGCAGGGCATGGACCGCCCGAACCTCCAAGCTCGAATTGACTCCAAGTGCCTTGCAAAGTCCAAATCAAATTGTCACAAATCCTGCTGAAGGTTGCTCCTCCTCGCTGCGCAGGAACTTCGGCGCACCGTTCAGGTACCAAATCGGGATTAGGGAAAGGACGGAGTTTCAATCAGGGAAATGCTCGGTAAGGGTGGTCATGGAGACGAGCTGCAAAAGCGGGGAAATTGGAGTTTCAGAAACAGAGAACCTTGCTGTAGACCCTAAATAGTAGGGTGGGGCGGGGTATAAGGAACCCAAGACAAAGTACACAAAAGGTTAGCAACGTTTAGCAAGAAAGCATAAATCTTTCTAATCTAACATCCTGACATGCCATCTGGAACGTTTAACACCTCACCAATCCTAAACCCTAACACGCGCTACACCCTAAACTCAACTCCCAACGCCCTCAAGCCTTAAAGCACCGTGTTCCTGGCACAGCTCCTAAGATACAGTGACGGCGTTGGATAAGAAACTCCTGTATCCGAGGCAGGGTACCCTAGATTTCTTATTTAGATAGCGCTCTGTTCAGAGTCATAAGTCATACCCGCCAGGTTTAGGGTACCCTGNGATAAGAAACTCCTGTATCCGAGGCAGGGTACCCTAGATTTCTTATTTAGATAGCGCTCTGTTCAGAGTCATAAGTCATACCCGCCAGGTTTAGGGTACCCTGGATTTCTTATTGGAGAGGTATCGTGCGCCTTTGACGCCGTCCAGGGCTCAACATGGACGAAGAGCCCGGAGCAGTAATACACCGCCTATTAGAGGATGGCGATGTTCAGATCATTGATCCTCCACCGCCTCCGTCTCCCCTTTCGGCCAATGTAGTGTGCAGCAAACACTGCACAACTTCGGGCGAATTCCGAAACTCTCGCCGATTTGCTGCACAACCCTCCTGCGCTCATAAAAAACAAGAAATACGAAATTCAGCCCCTGGATGTCTTACTTCCTGGGTTTTGGGCGGGAGCAAAACCCAGGAAATAAGAAATCCAGCCCCTGGATTTCTTATTTCCTGGGTTTTGGCCTGGATTTCTTATTTCCAGGGTTTTGGCAGGCCCAAAACACAGGAAATAAGAAATCCAGCCCTTATTTCCTGGGTTTTGGCAGGCCCAAAAACCCAGTTTTTGGGCTAGCCCCTGGATTTCTTGTTTTTTGTGTTTTTGGTCCGGCCAAAAAACCAGGAAATAAGAAATCCAGCCCCTGGATTTCTTGTTTCCTTTGTTCTTGGTCGACATCCATATCAAATCTTCAACCCTCCACCCATTGCCTTTGGGCGAATTCCGGAACTCTCGCCGATTTGCTGCAGGAATCCTAAGCCCGTCAAAGCGACCGGATATCAAATCTTCAATTTTGCTGCTTGCCTTCGAGCGAATTCCGAAACTCTCGCCGATGTGCTGCAGAAATCCGAATATCAAATCTTCACCTTGGTTGTTTGCCTTCGGGCGAGCTCCCAAACTCTCGCAGATTTGCTGCAGGAATCCTAAACCCGTCCATTTGGGTTTCCTCTAAGTTTTAAGGCTCTAATTGCTGTACTCATTCCTGTCCCTTTTAACCTGAAGCTGAAAATCCCGAAGCTTTAAGCCCAAATTTCAAGATACTGTAACGTGTTTAGGGTCCTGCACTTCTGGTCTTGGGGCAGCATTTAAGAAATTGGGTTTCGGGGGTAGGGGACCCTGAATTTCTTATTTTGTTTTTGCTTGGTTGTGGCAAATTCTAGCACATGTTCGCCCAAATCCAGGGGCTGGATTTCTCTGGATTTCTTATTCAATGTTTTCTTATTCAGTGCTGGCGCTGTACTTCCTTCAGGTGGCCAATGACAGGCCAGGTCCCGGAGGCCCCTTCTGCTCTGAAAGGGAGACCATTCAGGGCCCAGGGCGTCCCTTTTGAGGTTTTAGAGTTTAGGGTCCTTGTTTTGGGATTTAGGAGTTAAGGTGCCTTTCAGGGGTTTTCGGGCTTAGGGTCCCTTTTGGGGTTAAGGGTTAGAGTTCCTTCTTGAGGATGGGTAGGATTTAGGACCCTCCTTTAAGGGTTTTAGGATTGAGCCTCCCTTTTGAGGTTCTAGCGTTTGGGGTCTTTCTTAAACATTTTCGGATGAAGTGTCCCTTTTATGCTTTGTTGGTTCATGTATAGTGTTGCGGGTATCTAGGGTTGTCAGACCAGGTTGCATAGCCGTCAAGGTGTAGAGTGTAGAGCATTGATGCTATTTGCGGATTTATCCTTCATGGGGTGTTGCTCCAGATTGTTCGATGGGGCTTAATGGACATAGTATTTATTAGTCAGAGTCAGTTCTAATTCACGAAGTCCCTTTGGGGATCTTTCTAGAATGACCATCTGCAAATGCCAGGCCAGTCTTTGAACTTGTCTGAAGTTGGAAGAATGCTAGAGTAGTCATAGCATTGAAAAACCTACGACTCATGCTGCTCGCAATTTTTCGCAGCACTCGCAACTAGCCAGCTCTAGTTTGTCATAATCGACATATGAGCCTCGTGTCCTGGCTGGATCCGTGGCATCAGGCTTCAAGCGTTCTCCCCTGAGGCTCGCGTGGTTTGAGCGACTTCGCTGTGGCGCTGTCGCCCAGCTCATCCATCGGGTGCGCGCCGACGGGGAGAGTCGGGACAATGTACAATCCTGGGGCATGTCTTGTTCTGAACTCGTGGCAGGAGTGGAGCAGGCATTGCGGGGGCTGCGTACTCCGTGTGCGTTCCTCAAGGCGCAGGGAATCTGGAGGCTTGCGCAAAGAAAAGCTTCAAAGCCTGGGACTGGGAAGGCCGTACTCGCGTCCTGTCTCCGTCTCCCATGCCCGGTGCACAGTCTGTCCCTGCTCCGGCCTTAGCACGCCCAGGTCCTTTTCAGTAGTGGTCTAAGTTCTTCAAACGACCGACCCGCTGTTTGTGGACGCGAGACGTGGTGTACAAAGCCTCCCCCGAACGGAAGTTCCTGGAACGGCGCAGATCCTCTGCTTGTGTCTGCGAGACGGAAAGCAGCTTGAACTCGCAACGTCCCAGCATGTGATCTCCAAAAGAAAGGAGCAGGACCACACCTAAATCCGAAACAACCTGCGTGAATGCTTTATCGAGCTGAGGTCGCAGGGGGCCTGATGTTGCAACCACGTGTCGCGGCTCCGAGGCACGTCTCTGGTTGTTGAGCTCTTTACATGAGGGGGTCCCTTGAATTCTGCGAGGTCCAGGATCCTTGCGGCTACTGGCATTTTGGGTTTGAAAACATTTGGCTCCCGGCCGGTGGTCCCCTTCATTGGCAGGTCCTGGGCGCCGCAGGTGCCCCTCGCATTGGCACGGCAGGCGAGAAGTCCAGGACGGAGTGCCTGAAATTCCTTAAGCCCTAGAAGCTGCAGCACTAAAGCCCAACCACGGGAGGACCCGGCATGATCCCGCGAGCGGTTCCAACACGAGGCGGCACCAGCGATTGCAGAAAGATCAGTAGGAAGACGACCAGATTCCTTGCGTTTACTCCATCCTGCGAACTTCAGAGCACCGAGTATGGCAACCATCTTTAGCATCCGGTACCGGTTCTGGTAACTGTCTGTTGACTGTAATATGCAATAATTCTATAACTCTAGTTCATACTTGCTTATCGACGAGATAAGAAGCCACGTCACCCTAAAGCCCTTACTGGTATTCGGAAATCCTTGAATACCCATCACCAAGCCCCAGACCTCCAGGCAATATGCCAGCGTCGGCGACGCCACAATCGCCACCTCCCCATCTGCGACCCCAGGCCGCGAACGTCCAGCACTGGTTGTTTAAAGTTTAGGGGGTGGAGGTTCTAGAACTGTCGGGTTATGGGCTTGAGCTCAAAGGCTTTTAAGACTTCACACGCTAGCGGATAGTGGAGAGAAGCTGTAGACGATGCCACCTTTTTCATTGCCAGGTTCTTGTTGCCGTACCCCGGTGACCTTTGCCTAGGCCGGGTGGCAGAAGAAGTCCTGCCATGCGTCTGCCTCCAGCGGTATTAGTTTTGATTCAGTACACACAGACATACTGCCCTGCGCTGCTCAAAGCCTTTAATTTTCTTTCGCATCTGTCGATGAGGCAATCTTTGTATTCATCATCAATCAGCAAACACTGGTGCTGTCCCCTCCGAATCAATGCTACGAATTTTGGGAAATGCCCCACCGCGCAGTACGTAGCATCAGGCCTGGCAGTTGCTGCTCATGGTGAGTGGGCTGTACACCGGCCAGCATCAGATGCTGCGCCCAGCAGTTAACATCGGCTTATCTCCCGATGGCAACCCTAAACCCGATAGAGACCCTAAACCCTAAACGAGATTCCTGGCTGTGATGAGCCAAGCCATCCAGCATTGCCATCGCTGAATCGCTTTGTTTACGGCCAGGGCCTCCTGACCCAAGGTCAGCACTCACTTCCGCGGGCTTTAAAGGCAACGTGGCTTTACAGTCATCATGCGGAGTATCAGCCGCACTCGACTTGTCAGGCATGTTTCGACTACTCAGCCATGCGATGACTACCTGCCTGCAGCATCTCGTGGTAAGCTAGAGCTGCGGAATACTGTTTTGCAATAGCTTCCGCCGGGCGTCGGATGTCATGCCTTTAAGCAGCCTGCCTGAGCTTGGTGCAGGATCTGCCCATGCGTTAATGCTTATTGGTTCATCCAAAAAGGTCCCAGTCCGAGTCGCTTGCACAGCGATCTGGGAGTGAAACTCATACGTATCATCCCCTTGGCAAGATAACACTTCAGCACGTGCACGTAGTAAGTAGAGATATCAACTGGGTGGTGACACTACGAGTCGAAACAGCCATACTGTTACTTGCAAATTCTTGCAGTGGCGCTCCGCGATGCGAAATCATGCAGCACAACACCACTCCCACCATGACAGGACGAGACGACTCCGGGGGGAGTGTCCTGCTCTCCCGAAGCCGTCCATGCCGTCCAGGTGGAGTTAGGAGCCTGGGGCCCCAGGCTAACATAGGGGCCTTAATAATAAATTACCTATACTATTAGTATGATTAATTACCTATACGAGTTGGGTGATTAATTATAGTATACGTAATGGGCCCCAAAACCCTATTCTAAGTGTTAAGGCCCCTTTATTACCGCCCTTGGAAGCAGCGGCTCTTCCTCGGGAACTGCACCAATGCCGATATGCATCAATGCTCTGGGCGCAGACTTTGAGACAGTTCCAGTGTTCGGTTCTACCGTATCGTAGCTTATTCTGCGATCTCAAACTGCATTGCATTACACGATGTTACACGATAATATATACCATATTATATACCTCTATTATACTAGATCATAGTACACTATACTGCATTACAGTACACCGCTTCCCAGGCGAAGGGGCCTGGAACTCGGGAGGTCTCCAGGCCCGGCCACGCCAAACAGGAGAGCGGGGGTCAACGTCACGGTGCGCCCGTGGCGAAGCTGATTAAGAAACCTTGAGCCTTTTTTAGGGTTCTTTATACGAAACCTACTATTTTGGGCCATTACAGAGGAAAGATACTCTTGTGTTCTATTCTATTCGAGTCTATTCTTCTAATGCGATTACGGGTATTATGAGTGTTGTGGTTATTATTATCATTGCCATTATTATTATCATCGTGATGAATATTCTTACTACTATTATGATGATTATTATTGATATTGATATTGTGATTCGTACCTTTATATTGTACTGTACTGCATTATGATATATTCCACTCTGTTCGAATGTATTTTTCACTGACTTATTTGGTTTGTTATATTAATTACTATTCTACAAGTTGTTTTATATACAACTCTACTATAATCTTCATTGCCGAAGCAGGAGTTGCCCGAGCAACGCGCCCCGAAAGAGACCAAGGCGGCCGCTGCTGGCGCGAAGGATTTAAGGTAAGGGTTTTAGGGTTTAGGGTCTTAGGGCTTAGAGTTTCGGGTTTGGTAAGCGTTTGGGGCTTGGGGTTTAGTAAGGGCCCTTTGGGCTTAGTAAGGGTTCAGGGCTTAGGGTTTAGCGCTTGGGGCTGGCTTAGAGGGCTAGGGTTTGGCCTTCATTCGCTGCGTGCTGCGATTTGTGTGGAGGCTGTTCGTGATGCAGACTTTACCGACACCTCCTCCGAGGAGGCCATTCCACAGCAGACGCAACGTGTTGATGAAGCTCGTGTGAGGGTTCCTGGCTGTCGTGGTGAGTATCAATGGTTAATGCTGCAAGATATGCCAGCATGTACTAGTACGAATGTTAATGGAAGCTGATACCCAGTGTCTTTCCGAAGAAGGTTGGTACCCGCAAGATATTGTGTAGTCTGATTTGCATGTCCTTCAAGACTTCTGCAGGACGAAGGGATCGGCGCTGCTCTGCCGATAGAGGTCTGGGGATTCAGATTCGCAGATGCTGCTCGTGCAAGCTTGTGAGAGTGGGAGTTGCTGTGCTGTGGATTTGGTGCCCTCGGGCCTTGTACAAACAGGAAATACCAGAAGAGATCGAGATCGAAGACGATGCGTTCGGATATGGTTCCAGGTCGAGCCGAAGATAGTGCCATGCTTTGCTGCTGTAGACATGTTTAAGCAAGCAGGTCCTTGAATCCACGTGACTTCCGACGTGACGTGCGTGCTGACCTAACAAGTAGCCTCAACTCCAGTACAGATATGGACAAGGAGTGATCGCCGAAAGCTCGGCAATGGCATCTGCAGTGCAGTAGAAACCCAGCGAAACTGTCAGGAGCTAGACTCTCTAGACTTTCCCGTGCGGAGTCCATTGCAGATGCTTCCATGTGGTTTGCTGTGAGACGGCGAGCTCTTGGAGCATCTTTTTGGAAGCACATTCTGAATGCAAGCACAGTTCAGTGATTCTTGTCGGATCACCAGTGTCGAAGATATGGGTGTTCCGTCGCAATGCCGAAAGGTATTGTACACGTGCATCGGGACAGCTGTTCATCACTGGTAGCCACACACTGCAATGATGAGAAGTTTAACTCATTTTTTGCATTAGCTTAAGTGGTATTTAGTGTGAGTATTTGTAATGATTTGTTTAAGCTAAAATTTGGTTTAGTAGAAGCGTTAGTATGAATGTTGAACAGCAGTGGTTAGCCCGATCCTCGCTTGTTGTGTTATATTGGCCGCAGGGAAAATCTGCAACGGCCGGAGGAATTTGAAGAGCAGGGCCAACGGTCGGAGAGTCCAGTCGTTGGCCTTGTGCCTCGGTTGCTGTGACTACAACAGACATGGCATCCGTAGAGGTCATATGACATGGTGTACAGGCTTAGTAGGTGCAGCTGCGACTGCGCTTCATTTTCAAAAGATCCCAGAGTTTTCGGAGCTGCATGGGCGCATGTGTCTAGCTCTCTGCACGTAGACATATTGTATGGATACACACACGAAACAGTAAACCCCACCACCCCCCCCCCCCAATTTTTTACAACGGGTCCTGCAGGAAGCAGACCTAAGTTTGAGAAAAAGCAAAGAGAAGGTAGGAAACCCGCAGAGCTGCCAGAAACAGACAAAAGCATCAGGTCGGAAAACGAGGAAACACGGGACCCTACTTAGTCTGTGCTTAGTCTCGTGTTGTCGTAATACTTAAGCTTTAAAAATATTGTCATAAGCTTTCCTGATTCGGATGCTCAAGGTAGCTGTTTGGAGGTTTGATTGTTGATGATGTTGCCGTGGTAGTTGGTTCTTGCGTGTTCGTTGTGGTCTGGGCTGCGATTTTAAAGCTTTCGCTTTTCGTCTTATGAACGTTTGTATATTTCGTTTCGTGTCGCATGTGTTTGGTTCACAGTTTTGATCATATGGACTGAATATGTCAAGATTCGTTGCTGTTCTTGTCGCAAGTATAGCAGAGACAGCGACGGATAAACCTGCCCAACATCAGACACGAGCCTTCATGTAACTGGACCCTTTCCAGACATCACAATGCTTGCAAGATCCAGAAATGCATCAGTTGGAATGGTTTCAACCCTAACCGCGTCCTTATGATTCAGGAATGTGGCAGGGTTGAGGCCTAAAACCGACTGCCAAGTGATTCCGGTTCACTTCTCCCAGAACATGAGGGTGAACGGCATGAACAGCCAGACACGAGATATGTACACATCTCTCGGTATACATTGAGAAACTATTACCATCTTCGGGAATGCTTGCGTGTGCTACTGTACTAGTGTATGTACCGATGTGGAGATCTGAAGTTTCACACGGGCAATGCACATTTGTGCTAGTGTGCAGTTGTGCTCGCATCTCGCGGCTTGCAGATCCGATGCGCAGCAACAACGCTGATGTGATGAAAGTACAAGTGTGCCCAGCGTTTGGCAGGATATGTGTGTCCAGCCTTTGGCAGGATGCGGTCACAGCACTCATGGCCGTTTTCGTGCCTGCTTCGGGTAACAGCTGGGTCCATGAGCCATGTCGACCCGAACTCCTGCCGTGCCCGATGACTTTCCGCATTTTGTGGCCTGGTTTGGGCCTCAAGTGCGCATCCTGGGCCCCGGTCCCGTGAAGGCGGCCTCTTCAGGACTTGTGGTGTTCACCAGCGGTGCCCGCCAGGTCTGAATGAGGAGTGCCTGTCCCATTCTTGTACTCGGCGAATCTGCAAGGTATGGCCGCATTCCGGGCTTTGAGCACGCTGCCGTCAGGGTGAAGGTCAGCAGACGATCGAAATTGATTGAAGAACCTGTAGCTTGGTATTGTGTTGTGATGGTGCACGGACGAGTGGCCAGCTTCAAGCAGCCAAGTCGAGGCAGTTTCGTATCCTCTCATGGTTGCCCTTTTCAGTGTTTCAGTGACAAAATTTCAATGCAGGAGTTCCATTGCCGTGATCAAGTCTTCCACATGCGACAGCTTGTGGATGCTCGGTGCCCGGGCCGAAGCTCTTTCCAAGTCCGCCACATCATGCTACTTCTTCATGACGTTTCGGCTGGTGAGTGTCATCGTTCCTTTGCGACAGTAGTCAGTAGTGTCGTTGACGAAGAGATTTGCACCATACTCTTCGAAGAGCTCATTCGTAAGAATCTTGCGGCAGGTACTACCTCAACTGGCACTATGCCAATGCTGAGCCTTGACAAGCTTCGTGCACACCTTGACAGCATGCCTTGTCGAACTAACTATTGTAATGGGACGAACTGGGTTGGGGAATGTCTGGGCCGGGATGCAGTTAAGCTGTGCTTCTCACGCTGCCACGATAGCCGTGGCAAGGACACTTACGGCGTTTCGGCATACTTCAATGCAGCTGAAGAGTGGCTGCGCTGTCGCGCGGATGCCTGGAACCTTTCTTGACTTACTTGGCTCGCACGATACGTGTTCCTTCCAAACCTGACGCTTGCGGACTGTTCCACCCGAGTTTCCGTGCATACTTCGCACATGAGTGGAAAAGCAATTACTTCGCAATTCCGGGATGGCCTGCACTACGATCGTGTTAACGCAGACTGTAAAACGACTCACATTTCATCGATGCTACTTTGCTTCCGAGCAGTGACAAGTTGGGGTACATGAGTTAACTCTGGGGGGTCTCGACTGTATGGATGACAACCTCATTGACTCAAGCCAAACCCGCTCAAATGATGTGGTGGGTGACATGACTTGGGAGTCATTTCACGCAGAACCAGCCCAGCAGTCCTGCCAGATGTACCAAAACCCTAATCGGCAAAAGAGGCCGAATCATGCGCTTGGCCCCAGATGAGCGGCCGCAAGCGCTGAAGGACAGATGGACAGAGGACAGCTTTAGACAGGAGCTCCGGGCTTTCGATCTCAAATTCGATGTCAAGCTAGAGATGTTGAGTAGCATGGTACACCTCCGGAGTGGGACCAGTCACCAGTCTTGACCAGTACTATGACACATGAACCGAGTCATTTCAGGATCCCCGAACCTTCAACGCCAAAGGCGAAAGCTCTGCCGTGTAGCCAACACAAGGCAACTGTAAAACCGAACCACATCTCGAAACTGAAGGCTCGCAGACTTTAATTGAGTAGACTTGTCAGAAGTCGGCTTCGCACATTCGATGAAATCCCGGCAGGATTGGTTTCTCGACAAGTACCAGGCCCGTTCGATGCTGGCATGATGGCCATGCGTAGCATGCAGACTAGTAAACCTGACAGGGCTTCGCACACATTGGCATGCGGAGCCAATTGGAGCATAAACCGAAACACTGCCTGGTGAGCAGCGATTCCTGTCCTGTGCAGTAGAAGCTAAATTGTCAGAAGCCATCAGAAGAGTGATGCGATGCCTGTATGTACGCTGCTGCGAGAACGCTTTAAGCTTCAACGTAAGGTGAACAACATTTGGGAATATCGCGAACCTCCAGCTGCGATTGGCAACTTGACTAAACAGAACATCAGGTATCTTCAACATTCGAGTCGATGTGCAAACATCCTGCTTTCTGCCCTAGGCCCTAGACTGCATGGTGAGAGTTCGGGCAGGGATGGAATTAGCATTGGCAATCAAACAGCCAGCACTCATGGTGCACCTGGTACGAGAGGAGTTGCCCAACAGCAACACTCGCAACAGTGGAGCCAAGCTGAGGCAAGCACGAGCAGCTTTGAATCACGAAGCGTCTGGAGATTTGGAAAGGGCTCGAGGCACGCACGGGATATCGTGCTAGATTACATGTCTCGTGTTGATTTATCGTATATGACGAGGTTTCGCAAGAGTCATCTCAATTGCTGGTTCGGAGGGGATTACTAAGAATACTCGAGGCAAAGGAAAGCTAGATAGTGCTGAGGGACTAGATACAGAGGTTTGTTTTGTTCTTGCCGCTGTTGAGCAAACATGCGAAGCATCAGCCGCATCGTCGCAGCATTATGGTGGTTGTGATGATAGTAATTACTATTATGATAATGGTAGGTCTTCGGGTGCTTTGGTACGAAACTCTGGACCTTTTTTCACTTGCATCCCATATATCTGTTGAACGTAATCTCCTGTCTTTCAGATCCGTTTCTTATTGAGATATCGTTTGCACTTCTCTCGTCTACAAGTATCGCACCTTCTGATTTTCATTTTCTCTACTTGGAAGAATCATTCGATTTCTTTATAATAGATTTGTTCACGGGTACGGAATCAGAAAAAATCTATAATTGATAAAGGTACGAAATTT
Source organism: Symbiodinium sp. clade A Y106 (assembly GCA_003297005.1). NCBI lineage: Eukaryota > Dinophyceae > Suessiales > Symbiodiniaceae > Symbiodinium > Symbiodinium sp. clade A. The sequence goes on from BGNK01000876.1 coordinate 89,556, forward strand.
ATTGGAATGATTCTAAATTGAGAAAATTGAATTGGGGATTACTTTGTCTATTTTGATTGATATGTTGTGGTCAAAACACTTTATCGTGAAATTAATATAAAATCAATTAATTTGATTATCGGGATCTATATTTTTATTTTTATTAGGAATGTCATATCAATAGGGCTCTGTAATTTCTGTAATGGTGCTAGCATAGTGTTAGGGGTCTAGATATTAAGTGATTCGTGATATTTTTTTATTGTTTGTTTAGAATTCATGATAAGGTTATATATTTTTTTTAATTTTTTTATATTCTTATCTCTAATTATTCTTATTCTGAATTGTTTTCTACTCTTTCATAATGTTTCTATTGTTATTCTTGTTATAGTGATTATTCTTGTTGGTATTATTATTAGGATTTAATTTTTTACGAATTATGATTCGTTCTAATCGTGTATTATTTGAAGAAATTTCTTTCTTCGTAAATAATAGTATTCTTTGCACGCGTATAAGTATCGTATATTATTATTAATATAGTTGAGGAAAAAATTAAGGGATAATACGGGCAATATATATTAAGCGCGTATTGGCTTCGCGCTAGTAGTTTATTGAACTATCTTAATGTTGGTAGTGACTTACTTCTAGATATATAGCAAGGATGATTGATTCTTGCAGATAGTCATTGAGGCTAAAGGTTCGATTACGCGTTCGAAGGAGCTCATTACTTGGAAATGGAACGTTGCAATAGAGCTTGCCTCGTGAAATTATATTTATTTCCTACCCCCCTACTTCACGGGTCGGCATCTTTTCTGAAATTTCTAATTATTAAAAGGTTAGCCTTCCACACTCCATATGTGTGGCCCGCGCTAGCAATGCTTCAGAGATTTACAATCGAGAAATTAAAGTATGGAATTCTGTAGTGGCAATATTTCTCTCTTCCAGAAAAGCCGTCATAACTATTTCCGTATTTAGGTCAATCTCAGGAACAATAACATTGAACAGCGCCCATAAATTCTTTGATAAAACGCTGTCGTGTTGGTTGCATCCATGATTCTGTGCGTACCCCTGCCCCCCTATAATTTGGTCTTTTTCCGCGTTTCTTCGTGAAAATTTCTTGCTTCATTGTCCCACGTAATTAAAATCTCGGAGATTTTGGTATCGCGAGCATTTTTCTCCCGATATTGAATTCCCCAAGATTTTGGTAGCATTAGGAAATCTCGCGGTCTTAAAATCTTCTAAATTTTGGTAGCTTTAGTATGACCTTCTCGTTGTAATAAAATACTAAATATTTTTTGGCGGAGGATCTGGTATAAAATTTGTTAAATGAAGCCAAGCATCCGTCGCATGTTAGGGTTCGTGTCCGCTTCCGGCCCGGTTCGTAGTTGGACTAGTGTCCGGGATTCTCTCCAGTTAGTGTCTAGGTTCGTATTTGGGTTAGTGTCCGGGTTTGCATCTGATTCGCGACCCGATTCGTGTCTGGTTCGTGTCCGGGTTCGTGTCTGGTTCGTGTCTGGTTCGTGTCTGGTTCGTGTCTGGTTCGTGTCTCTGGTTCGTGTCTCTGGTTCGATCACGTTCGTGTCTGGTTCGTGTTTTGTTCGTATCGGGTTCGATCCGGGTCGTGTTTGGTTCGTGTCCGGTTCGTGGTTCCGGGTATGGTTCGGGTCTAGGCTCATATTTGATTCGTAATCGGTTCGTATTCGACCGTATTTGATTTGAGTCTGGGATTCGTCGTTCTTTCGTCTTTTGGTCGTATTTGATATATCGTCGAGTTCATGAAGGTTCCCGTAATAAATTACGCAAATCGACCTAATCAATCCTTTAATTCTACTACGATAGTAATAATTCCTCCCCCATCCCCTCTCTCGTTATCTTCTTGATTATTTCAGAAAATATATTCTCCCCCTTTTTTTTTCCCCGTCGTTTTATTTGATTATCTTAGGAAAATTATTTTGTCCCTATTTCTACTCTTCTGCACAAATTTGGAATATTGATACTACCGATACGAGCGGTACTTCGAAGATAAGAAGATCCGTAAAATCGATACAAATAATATATCTTTCTTACGCGTTTATGCGAAAAACAGAGAGAGCGAGGGAGGGAGGGAGGGAAGAGAGATGCAGAGATAGGGATAGGGAGAATTAAGGAGGGAGAAAGAAAGGAAGAGAAGGAGAGAAAGAGAGAGAGAGAGAGAGAGAAGAGAGAGAGAAAGGGAGGAAGGGTGGGGAGGAGAGAGGGGGGGAGAGAGAGAGAGAGATAGATAATAATAATAGTGGGATAAATCTTCTATATTATATCCTTGATGAAAGAAAGATTATGATAGAGAGGATCGAATGATACGCATGACATAATCGAAAAATAAGAAATAGTTCGGTCTGATAAATTCGAAGACAAATAGATAGTCCGTCTACTTGGCGGCTTATATATAGAAAAAGAAGAATTTAGATATATATTTTTCTTTTATATATTGATATGAAGAATCAAAAATTCATTATTATATTCGGGTTTCAAATTCTAATAGAAAACATTTAGTTGGTCTCGAATTTTAAATTATTTCAATCTGGAAATATATCTGAATAAAGGATCCATTGAAATATGGAAAACAATCGTATTAGAAATCAAGACTTTTCTATTATTGACGAATTTCTAATCTTTGTTTCTATAATTGTGTTCTTGCCTCCTAGTCGACCCTGGCTCGGGGGATCGGGTATCGTTGATATTATTGGAGTCAGGTTTTGAGGATTTATATATGATATTCTTATATAGTTGGAAATATAGAAAAATCGATCCTTTCAAGAATAATATATAGGATATCTTATTTCAAATTAGAATAAATAGATATTGCTCTGAGGAATATAACAAAAATTTCGTATTGTAGATCGTTAATTTGGACCGGGAGCATTACCATTTCTTCTTAATTTATTCTTTCTTTTCTAGCTCTTGAACTAAGATAAAAAATATATCGATTTAATATTTTGCCGGAGTCAACATNATCATTCTATCAATTCATCTATATTTTCATGAATTGAATTTCAATATCTTGAATATTATTCGCAAATCCTGAATGATAAGCCCTACATCCTCATTCCTCGAAAATTGAAAATCTTATGATCTTAAATCGAAAATAATAAATGTCTAAAATTTCTATTATGTAAACCACGATATTGAATTATTAAATTTATATCCCTCTCAATCCTTCTTTATAGAAAGAAAATGATTATAATCTATAGTCCAACTCCAGCCCATCCCAGAATCCGAACTCCAAATCCTGACCTATTCGTCCTTATATTTTATTTATAAACACCTTCTTCTAATTATTGAGGCTCCTATATTACGAACGAAATCCAATTTTTTTCTTCAATTGGTCTTGGGGTTTCTAAATCTTTGTTATCCGGGTGTCTTTGTGCTTGTGGGGTATACGTGATCTATTGTCGGGTTTCCTTTAAGGGTTCAGATAAGGTTTGGGACAGGGGGATCGGATAGATGGTATAAAGAGCGTATTGATTTCTGAAATTTTGAGCAGTATGCGGAAGAAGAGCTAGATAGGAAAAATTATATTCTTTTTCAAATATATAGAAATATCTATATTAGCAACCTTGTTCCATTAATGGAAGCAGCGAGTCCCTCTAATATAATTTAGACTCTATTATACTAAAATAGAAAGATTTTCATAATGTTCGAAAAATT